>LR990292.1:7138246-7738246 GCA_905147355.2 Apotomis turbidana
GAGTGGTTTACCTTCTTCTTGTCCCTGTTGTCGGCGGTGACGGCGACGGTGGCCTCGGTGATGGTGGGCAGCGCGGGCGGCGCGCCGGGCATGTTGGGCACGGTGGGCACGCGCGCGAGCGCCTCCAGGTTCAGCGACGAGTGGTTTACCTTCTTCTTGTCCCTGTTGTCGGCGGTGACGGCGACGGTGGCCTCGGTGATGGTGGGCAGCGCGGGCGGCGCGCCGGGCATGTTGGGCACGGTGGGCACGCGCGCGAGCGCCTCCAGGTTCAGCGACGAGTGGTTTACCTTCTTCTTGTCCCTGTTGTCGGCGGTGACGGCGACGGTGGCCTCGGTGATGGTGGGCAGCGCGGGCGGCGCGCCGGGCATGTTGGGCACGGTGGGCACGCGCGCGAGCGCCTCCAGGTTCAGCGACGAGTGGTTTACCTTCTTCTTGTCCCTGTTGTCGGCGGTGACGGCGACGGTGGCCTCGGTGATGGTGGGCAGCGCGGGCGGCGCGCCGGGCATGTTGGGCACGGTGGGCACGCGCGCGAGCGCCTCCAGGTTCAGCGACGAGTGGTTTACCTTCTTCTTGTCCCTGTTGTCGGCGGTGACGGCGACGGTGGCCTCGGTGATGGTGGGCAGCGCGGGCGGCGCGCCGGGCATGTTGGGCACGGTGGGCACGCGCGCGAGCGCCTCCAGGTTCAGCGACGAGTGCACGCCGGGGTCCACGTTGAGCGGCGCCTGCGAACAGGGGCCTGACTTGTCCGTGGCCTGCTGACACACCACCTCTTTACATGGGCACGGTTACGAGTACTTCAGGTATTGTACGTACAAGTATAGCTGTTACCCCTGATGCCACCGATGTCGACGAGTGAATAGGACAGATGGTTCGTTCTGAACATGCACGATTAGCTAGTATAGACCCTGCGTACAGAGAAGATACAAATCCTCGCTGTAAGGATGGCAAATTTCTTGGAGATCTCCGTTACTCCGAACTCGGTTCGAAACGGTATTTGCTATTTTTACCGTAAAATACTCTAATTTCTGTGTTCGGATCAGAAAAGTAAACATGGACTGCTGGATTCAGGGTACGAAACCCTAAAAAATTTAATCATAAAACCGGATAATTCAACAACCACTTTAACATATCGGACGAAATACTATGAATGAATACTTAGAGTCGTACTATACGTTTTTAAACACTATACGAAGTGCCCATGTTATCTGCTAAAAGCACAGTGAACGAACATCTGTACTAGATACTATGACCAACGTGCATGTATGAGGTGTAGATATAATGGGGATGCAGAAACTGTGGAATGATAAATATTCTTGTATGGAATCCCGTATGAAAGGACTTTAAAGATTTACGAGACCAGGCATGCTTTTCAATACCGGCAATGATTCGAACACAAACATACAGTTTACACCGCATGTATGACGTTGACCGACAGTCGTATGTGTGGGTTGTATGATCAACGCATGCATATTTTATGTATTTATGTAGTTCAGATTTAATGTATGATATTTTGGAAGACGTCAATTGCGTGACAACTCTAACATAAAATTACATTTAAATTTAACTCACTACGAACACTGAGCTCTATGAAAATTTGCATGGGTCTATTCTATTCTACTAAATGATTCCTTGTAAGGACAAGTTCACCTTTGGACTTGTATTATCTGTTGGTTGTACTCCTTACTTGTTATTGTGTAAGTGTTACTTACATACATAACTATAGTCCCCTCCTTCTACAATAGTTACACTGAGCATTAACAACGTTTCGGCGCTTATTCATTTTTCGCACTAGGCTTTAGATACAAATACACGAAGTGAGTTTCGTATCTTTTATATCGCTCACATTTAACCGCGCGAGTTCCAATGTCGTAACACATACAAAAACTTCAATAAATATAATACATATTATAGCTTTCTATCTTCTTGACAAGGGTTAAAGCAAACTGACAAATTATGAATGCTCCTACCCAAGGTAGGAGGTTAAGTTTCGCCTCGCCGTTAGTTATTAAACTCCTTAAGACGAATTTGTACACGACACACGAATTGCACCTAACAAGGATCGCGCGTGTCATTTTTGTTTTCCTTAACACATGTTTATCAGGAAACAAAGGCCATACTACATTCAGGAAGCACGAACATAGGCATACTTTAAATTAAACCTTATGTGGTTCTCTTAATTTCACGTCGTACACAAGCTGTCACGATCTGACGTCTCACCCCTTTACCTTCACCCGAATGCTGCCCAAGCGCCCGGTTAGTGAACAAGAGGCCGACATTACCTTCAGTCTTTTCTCCATAGTACCATCGGGCAGCTGCACCACGAAGTAGGAGCCGCCGATCGAGCCCCGCTCCATTTGGAGACGCTTCTCTTCCGCCATCCTCTGGAGCAGGGGTTTCTCTCCGGAAGACTGAAAGGAGACAATCATTAATTTTACTTTTAGTTTTGGTCAAGTCAAGAAATTTTGTGCCTACAACATCCCTGGCTAACTCGAACACGGCTATTCACCCTAAGAATTCCCGTCTTCGTTCTATAATAAATCAAATTGCCACGTGAGTTATTTCCCATAGGTTACTATATTAAACTGCTTGAGAAATAAGCCAAATTGTGCTTAGTAGTTACCAAAATTATTCTAATTTTACACAACATGTTTTGGTTACTAGTAGCCCTCAGTTTGTCAGTCCTCCGATTCCTGTCAATAATTAATTCTGCATTTTTGTGGTATAACATTTAGCTATTAGATGAATACATATTGGCATTGTAATGGTAATTTTATTATGGCGATTGAGTCGAAGAATAGTCCATCAAATTGTGAATCTTAAAACAGGTTGAGGAACCTCCAGGTGAACAATCATGCAATCACTTAACAATAGATAAGTTCTACTTGTACCACGCACTAGTGTAAGAGTCTCAACATGCCCACATGTGAGCCGCAGCTGATAAAGAACAAGCACCAACCTTAGGATACACTAGCGGCCTCATAAGCGCTCCGAACACCGCGCAGTTGAGGATGAGACCAGCCAACAGCAGGTTAGCGTTCTGCCATGAGCCGAACTCTTTGAGCAAGATGGCGGCAAGAGGAGCGAAACTGAACGTGCCCACTCCTGAGCCGCACACGGCGATGCCGGTGGCTAACGAGCGCCGCGCCTCGAAGTAGTACCCCACGGCTACCACTGATGGGAGGTAGATCATGCCGAATCCTATGCCTGTAATAGAAATGATAAAGCGTTTCATTTGACAGACATTAGACAACTGGAAAACATTTTCAAACCATATTAGATCTTTATACATTCGAAGTAATCGAACGAAACAGTGAACTTTAGAACTACTACACATTAGACATATTCTGTGTTTTCGCATATTCATTCAGTAATATCAATAATATAAATCTAACAATACAATTGAATCCTGATGGATTGGAGATGGCGCTACCGTCGCCACGAACACTTCGGCTCTGAGAAATTATTTTATTAAAAATATTTAACTACAGTTTCGTGGCTGAAACCTACCTCAGCGTATGCAGCAGCCTGCAAATAGGAGGTGTTATTGTTATCTTGGCGCAAGAGCTGGGAAGAAATTGGAAAAAACGATATTTGTGGATTATCGTTATTGTGGCGTTTGAAGCAGTGTAAACAAGTCCTGGAGTGCGAATCAAGTGCGTTTGTTCGAGGAAGGCTGTTTACGGGAAAACTGGTGCAAACGAAAGTGCAGTTGTGTCGATTCGGCAAAAAAAATAAACTATTGTGGAGCTAGTGCAGTGTTTGTGTTATTTTTATTTTTTTGTCACTTGAGGGTGTGCTTAAAATTAATACAACACAGATTCCTACAAATAAGAACCTAAAGTTCATCACTCACAACATGTTCCTCTTGGCTAAGTGGTTCATAGACGGATGTTTTAGCTTCATACAGAACTGGCGTCCCGAGTTCGATCCCCGGCAGAAGCAGCTTTTTGTAATTTTATTTTTCTTTTCCATCTTTTTGTAATGCTTTTCATCTTTTTATTATTATTTTTTTTGTCATTTTTATGTTTATTGATGCATCTTAATTATTTTTATTCTTTTTTTTTATTATTTCATTGTAATAATTTTAACCTGATTAATTTTATAGTTGATAATAGAAAGCGTTAATTGTTTTAATTGTGACACTGTTGTAGTTTTAATCTTTTTTATCGTGCTTGACATTTTTGAAGTAGGTAAATTGTTTTTTTATATATTTTTTTTATGTATATTTGACATCTTTTTAGCCTCCTTGATAGATTTTACATTTCCGAATTGTATATTTAATTTATCTGGTAATAATGCGGTTATTTTAATAGGTTTTGTGTAATGTATGTAATAATGTGGTTATTTTAATTGGTTTTGTGTAACGTAGTTGTATGATTTACAATTGTGACATAGTTTTTAGTCCTTTTTTTTTGTTTGTTGGTGTGAATTGTAATAGGTAATTTTTGTTTCTAGTCAGGTTTTTTGTAGGGGCGACTATGTCTGACCTAAATGTATTATGTGTGTGTCCCCATTGCCCTGATTCCTCAAAAACTTTTACTGCTCATGGGCTCAGAGTCCACATAGGGCGCATGCACAAAGATGTGCCACGTCCTGTTTCGCCTCGACCACTGGCGGTATCTCCGCGCAACGCTCGGTCCGTGTCACAACCAGCGGCAAGTTCAGCCAGCCCCAGTGTATTGGGCTTTGATGAGCTGCCTAGATTGAAACAGTCGGTTCGGGTGCTGCGCCACATTCCGAAGGGTGCACGGAACCTTGCTGCAGGTAAAATGGCCGAGGTCATAAACAGGTGCATAGACACGAATGGTGCAGCGGAGTGGTTTACTTTGTTGTCCTTCGCTTATTCCGCATTTAAGACGCCAGATACGACGGACCCGGGCAATCTGACAACCAAAGTAAAGCGAAATATTGACTCTGCTTGCACTTTCGGTTCAGTGAATGATTGTGTGGGTACTGAGGTTGTAAGATCATCCTCACTTAAGAAAACCATTGAGTCGAAGGTTTTCGAGGGTGATCTCAGAGGGGCAGTGCGGGTCCTTATGTCAGACGACGGCATGGCGCCTTCGGGTCCGGAGACACTTATGGCCTTGCAGTCAAAGCACCCGGCTCCCTCTCGTCCGCTAGTATTTCCTCAGGAGCCCAACAACTCCATTCGTGCTTTGTCGGTGAGTACCGAGGATGTGGCGCAAGCAATAAGCTCTTTCAGCAGTAGTTCGTCAGCGGGCTTGGATGGCATCCGGCCGGCGCATTTAAAGGAGCTAATATCGGGATCGGCAGGGGACAATGGTTTGCGGCTGCTGGAGAGTTTGACCAAACTGTGTAACTTTCTGTTAAGTGGCCAACTAAATCTAGAGGTCTGTCCCTATATTTATGGGGCGTCTTTGTGTGCTCTGGCCAAAAAGGGTGGGGGCATTAGGCCGATTGCTATTGGTAGCACGTTTAGGCGTTTGGTAGCCAAACTGGGTTGCCGAGCTGTGAGGGAGGAGATAGCATCTTATCTGCGGCCCTCACAGTTGGGCTTTGGCACAAAGTTGGGCTGCGAAGCGGCTATTCATGCTACACGGGCCTTTTCTGTAGACCCTAATAATGCTGAGTGCGTCTTAATTAAGCTAGACATTAAAAATGCCTTCAACTCGATTGAGCGGGATGTGTTGCTGTCGGAGGTCAAGGAGAAGGTGCCTTCTCTCTACCCTTTTCTCTTTCAAGTATATGCTTCCCCATCCTTTTTATATTATAATGGCTCTCCTATTAGTTCACAAGTGGGTGCGCAGCAGGGTGATCCGCTTGGTCCCCTTGTTTTCAGTCTTGGAATTCAGAAAGCGATATCCGAGCTTAAATCGCCATTAAATGTATGGTACTTGGACGATGGCACATTGGGGGGTACGCCAGAGGTCGTGAAGCAGGACCTGATCGCACTTCTTCCACGCTTCCGAGACCTGGGTTTGGAGGTTAACGCGGGAAAGTGCGAGTTCTACCCTTGCAGCGCTGATTCCCGGTCCTCCTTTTCCACTTTTAGCGACTTGCTTCCCGGGCTCACAGAGTTGTCGGCACAGACTTTTAGCCTTCTGGGCTCCCCTATTTTTCCTGATGCTGTCCCTCAGGCCTTCGAGGTACGTAGGCAGCTTCTGTTGTCGGTACGGGAGAGGTTGAAAGATCTGTCGGCGCATGTTGCGCTCGTTTTGCTGCGGGTTTGCTTCGCCGTTCCCAAGCTCACCTATTTTTTACGCACAGTACCGACTTGGCTTCACCCTGAACTCTTGGATTCTTTTGACGACGTGTTAAGAGAGTCTATAGAGTCACTAGTAAATGTCTCTCTCAATCCGGACCAGTGGGCCCTTGCATCATTACCAATCCGGATTGGTGGTCTAGGTGTCCGACGTGCGCGGGACGTGTGTCTACCGGCTTTCTTGGCTTCGGCAGGTGGGGTGGAACCCCTTGTTACTCAAATTTTATATTCGGATGGTAACAGGGTTGCTGTACCTTTCGCTGCCGATGCTTTGGAGGCCTGGAAGGCTGTCAACCCGGGCGAACCCCCACCTGAGAGGAAAGACATTCAGCGGCTGTGGGACGACGTTGGGGTGAAGCGGGTATTTGAGGGCTTATTAGGGACGGCAGTGGAAGTGGACAGAGCGAGACTTCTTGCGGGATCGGTTTCCGAGTCAGGCGCGTGGCTGCATGCGCTTCCCTCCCCGCATTTAGGCACTCTTCTCGACAACGATTCTTTGCGGGTAGCGGTTGCTCTCCGCTTGGGCTGCGATGTGTGTGTACCTCACTTATGCATCTGTGGCACAATGGTAGAGAGCAGCGGCCACCATGCTTTGAGTTGTTGTCGGTGTGCAGGAAGATTTCCACGCCATCACGCTTTAAACGATATCATCCGCAGGACACTTGTCTCTGCGGGTGTGCCGTGCTTGCTGGAACCTCCTGGTCTTAGCCGTTCGGATGGCAAGAGGCCGGACGGTATGACGTTGGTGCCTTGGCAGAAAGGAAAGTGCCTTCTGTGGGACGCAACATGCGTGAGCACTTTTGCTGCGTCGCACATTGGTCGTACCTCAGTTTTGGCCGGGGCCGCTGCTGAGACGGCCGCCTTTAGGAAGAGGGAGAAGTATGCTTGTTTGCGGGGCTATTTGTTTGTTCCTCTGGCTGTTGGTTCGTCTGGTTGTTGGTGCGCGGAGGCAAAGGCGTTCCTGAAAGAGCTTGGGGGTCGCTTGAGGGAGAAAGGGTATGATGCTCGCTCCGGATCATTCCTGGCGCAGAGGTTATCGATCGCTGTTCAACGCGGTAACGCAGCGAGTGTGTTGGGAACTTTTGCGCCTGGAATGGTGCGGGGCGGGTTATTTGAGTAAGTTTAAAAAAAAAAAAAAAAAAAAAAAAAAAAAAAAAAAAAAAAAAAAAAAAAAAATTGAATCCTTATATTATGTAGTTTTAGTTTTGTTGATACTTTACAATCAGGAACCAGATCAGTGATTGACAACATTGATCGTGTCACCCAATTTGGCACAGCGCCCAATAAGAGGACTTTGGCCAATTTACCAGGTCTACCGAGAGGGACTTCTACGGGAGTCTAAAGGTGGTTTTCCACCGGCAGGGCGAGATGAGACGCGACGCGGATTGAATTGGAATTTGTATGGCAAATTATCAATCCTCTCCTAGCGCATCTTCGGTGGAATAAGTAAGGATTGACGGGGATGTGCGAGACTTGAATTGAAATATTTGTTTGTGTAAAAATTAACCGTATTGCTTCCAATAAGTATAAATTAACAACAGAAACACGCTTCTCGCGATAGGTTTTTTTTGTTCGTTGCTATTTATTACCTGAGAATACCGTCATGATAGTACAAGCCATTTCTACTAGAGGACGCTATTAACACGAAGTATACACTTGCAACAGCTTTTCTATAGTTGGTATGTTTCTTAGTAATAAATAAATAATAAATAAATGTAGGTTTCAATCATCGCATGTACCTCATAAAATCTTTGTCTTGACATTCTGAAGGTAACTTCAAAACTTTCGTTATCTAAAGTCATAAACAAAGTGTGAAACTTGCCATGGTTAATGTGATACTTAATAAGATTTCGAACCCAGTAACGGTGAGTTAGTTTTCTTAAAAGCACTGTGAGATTATTTCTTGTTGCAGTATCTTCATCTAATTCCTCTTCCATTAACATATTTAATCATTTTTAATTCAGAGCCTACCCTGGAAACCCCGAAGACTTGTTCTCCTTCACAACACTGACGCGGCTAAATGGCTAAGAACCTTGGATATCAATTTGTGACATAACTGTTGTATATATTTTGAATCCTTGTAATGTTTTTTACGCCATACGATTAAATAAATAATACTAACTCCCGGGACATGATACAGAAATCGCGTTCTTTCAATACGAAAGACGAACTTAACAGCACTGTACCTATATCTTTACCTAATGAAGCCTACTATCTACGGCGGTTACGCACGATGCTTTAATGTCAATCGCAAGCTCGGGCAGGGTCGCGATTGCAATTAACGCCAATTTTTTGTGGAAAAGGGTCAGTTCGATTTCAATTCACGCCGCGCCGCGTCTCGTCTCGCCCTGCCGGTGGAAAACCACCTTTAGAATCGCTTTGATGTGTTAACAACTTATCATTCCTATGATTTAGATACATTATGTTCCTTGAAGTTTACTTCAAAGGTATATATCAGTAGGTTAATGAAATCATATTAATATACCTATTCGCGGTTGTTATGGTATTCAAGGCAGACAAATAATACCAGTTGCCTCAGTCGCTCGGTCACCACTCTAAATAGTCTCGTTATTAATGTTATTATTACAGTGAAATTGAAAGTACATAATAATGTGGGATAGTGGAATATGATAGCGGATGAGTCAGTCAGTCGGCCCACAAATCGGTATTGAAACCGAACAAAGGAGCAGATGGGTTGTTGCTGGGGTCGATGTTCCGTACCGAGCGTCATATTTAATACACAGCACACTATATATCACAATTAACCATTAATTAGCAATATCGTAATAGGTGTTAATTAATGGTAAATTGAGATGAAATTAAAAAGATTTATGACTGTCGATAAGAAATGCAAAGAAAGTCGGGCACGTGATAAGCTTTTGTTCTTTGTCCTTTTGAGCCTTTAAGTTGACTCTTGAAATGAAAATGATTCTTTGTGGAAGGAGTAAAAGGCATTGTAATGTAGTAGGTATTATTATTTTAACCGCTTGCACGTTTTTAGCTTATCAAACGTCAGTGTTAATTTATTGTTGTACTTCAATGAGGTATAGGATGTACGTAACAATTGTTAGTCATAATTCCTTTGACATTCGTTATTCGCAAAGGTCACGAACTCGTAGCTCGGCATGATTAATATCAATACTAAATTTTCGACTAAATTTAACTGCAGTTATGCAGAAGGGATTCGCAAACAGTAGACTTTACTGAGACGAATCTCGCATGTCATTAACATGCCACTCAACTCTGAACCCGAAGGATTCCTTTGTTCTCAACGGAATAAAATACCTACTGACAAAACACCCTTTTCCTCTCAACGATGTATTTTTACGCGTACAAAGTTTTAAAGGGCAATTGCAATTCATGGCTTGTTCTTTTATTTACAGGCAACTATATGTGTTAATATCTAGAGACCATTGATGGATTAAAATAGAGATGAGGAAACGATTAAGAAGATCTTGAGATACCTAACTCATATCCGAAATATAATGACAATTCAATTTGCGTCATAAATAAATGGTAACTTGCGTTACTCTCTGTTGTCGTGGATTTATCTTAAAGTATTTTAATAAACGTTTCATATTTGAAAGCATGTTTACATGTTGATAACGAACCGATTGGCTATCGTCCGATGGATTCAAATGGATCCTTAGAATGTAAACGCGCGATAAATCCATTGATTGAAACGGAGATTAACAATGCGATGAAACAAAAATAGTCTAGCGTTTCGAGCTCACAACCGTGGCGAAACGTTTGTACGTACGAATGGAACCGACATTGAAATTCGATGATCTCACGTTTGGCTGCCAACTGGGATTCGAGGAGTGACGCTAAACAGCGCTAATGATACAAGTTTTCGAATAACTACAAGGGATTCTGTTTGACGTTCGCATTGATTTGGCTCTCACGAGTTCGTCTCGGTTGCAAAAGGATTGTATCAATATTGTATTACTTGACAGGAAGAGTGACACTTTCCGTATATCACACGATCGCGAATACGGATGATGACATTTTTTTAGGATGTCGAATTGTCGATCGGTCCTATTTTGAATTGGGATGAAATGTCGATATGGGACTATATAACCACACTTAGACTGCTTCAAAAGTCTCCATGCAAACAAATGTCCATGATACCGTGACGTTATCGTCAAATACTTAAATAACGGTACCAAAATCTGTATGTAAAACTTTGGCCGTAAAAAAATGCGTTTAATAATTGCTGAATTCTAAGTATTTCTGAAACAATTGCATACGTGCACTTCAGCTCGTTTGTGGTGCGCGTGCCGCGGCCGCTGCAGAGCACCATCGCAAGTGCAGACTTCTGGCCGAAGGGTGTTGTGTTTCGGCAGTTTCGGGGCAATCTGCCGAATCCTGCGCCAGATCAGACGACGCAACGGAGCCACGCAGTTACGTCGCCTACATCAAACTAGATTTAAGCTTTTCTAAAATGTAATTTTGTAGTTTACTGTGCCTTGGTTTATACTGTAATACTGTGTAACTAATTTGAACAAATAAATAAATATTTGCTTTTGAATTGAAAAAACAATCAAATTTGCGTAAGTACCTTGGAAGTTGGAAGTTTCATATATATATCAAAGTTCCTTTAATTTTTTTTTTTCTTTATTTGATGACATAATTATGGAGCTGTTTTTATACATACGAGTAAAACTACGGTATGTTGTAGAATTGAACATGTTTTAGAATTCATCATCCCTATTAGTTGGCGTCAAAGTCATAATATTCGTGACTCGAATTCTTGTTACAATAGCACCTTGATTGCACGCTGCGGAAAATTAGGTCAATTCATCGCACATGAGATCGAGTCTGTTGCTATGTTCATCGTAACTAGCACGGTTTGTGTGAACATGTATTTTGCATTCCATATATTTCTGTAGTTCGACTCATTTGCCATCGAACTTTGTACGCAGATGTTTATTAGCAAATACAAGGTTGTGTCGGTTTTCCTGTCGCTGTGCGTGACTAGATTGAGGATTATATTATAATACAAGCCCACGAGTGCACCATGACCCACTGCGGCGCCTAGTCGTCTGTGATCGCTGGCAGGGAGCCAAGATCCCGCCTGGGTGACCTTCAAAGAGCTTACACGGGAAATTTGCACTAGCTACCCCCGAGTTTAAAGCAAAAATGTGTGTACCTTTGTACAATTCTTATTCCTTTTCAGCATCGCGCGACAGATATTGTCTGTCTCTTTAATTTACAATTCGTGCTAGAAAGACATTTGATACTATGACGCCCAACACCATAGTATTTGACTAATGTAAAAAAGCAAAAACATATGATCTGAACAATAATGATAAATCAATACTGTTGCACATGCATGCAAATTGTAGCCACACACGCTGTCTGTCATAAGAAAGTGGTATTTTAATACTAAAATACAAAGTTATAAATCCTTCAAAGTCACCTGCGATTGCAGTGCAAATTTCCAGGAATACCCATCCTTAATATTTCAACGGTTTTAAATTACTCCGGAAAAACCAGCATTAATATTGTACGTAAACTTTGTGCGCCGGTGCATTCGCAGAAAGGACCGCCCCCAGCGCGCTTACCGGCAATTTTATGTTTTAAAATGGCCAGGACAACGATAAAGTCATTTGCACCAGGTTCGCTGGCAACTGTTCAATTTCACATACGATTTGTTCATTGTTGCGTTCAAGGAATATTCGAGAATAAAGGGGGAACTCATTTCATTTATAATTCCACGTCACTTTCGAACACGCTTAGGCAAACGTGAATGAAACACGAGCGAAATACATAAAGCGTTAAACGTCCAGGAAAATACGGCATATTAAAATAGTAGCTATAGAGTACGGGCAATTACCTTATGTGACTTCATCACGCTAAGGCGTGCATTAAAATTCTTAGAACCATTTTGCATTTATGTGATCCTAATTCTTAACCAATAGCTTGCTCGCTTCTAAGGATTGCGACTCATTTTATACAAGTTTTTTTAGGATTTGCATTGTCTTACAAAACCTCGAAAAAAGCTGTTTGTAACATGTTGTTGTTGTTGTTCTAAGGCAACCCGGAAGCGCAGAGTTCCTTCATAAGCTCGCGCCACGCCATTCTATCTTCAGCTACTCCTTTAGCCTCGTTCCATCTCAGTCCGATAGCTCGCAGCTCGCTTTCAATGGTGCGCCACCAAGAGTGTACTGGACGTCCACGGCTACGCCTTAGTCCGGCGGCTTCCACTCGAAAGAGATGTTTTGTTTTTCTCTCCATTACGAATGGTTTCAACAGCATGACCTTTACAGTAGGTATATGTCAAAGATTGAAAGACCTTCGCTTTTCACTCAAAATGCGGTCCAACGGATTCACGCTTTCCGTGGTAAATTATTTTAAACTAGTAGAATAATAAAGCTAAAAATAGTTGCGGTTAATTGCCAGGCGGGTTCCATTGCAATGAAGTTAGTTATACAAATGATCACAGCCCGGTGCGGGAATTGCGCCACTTGTATATAATCGATACATTGGAATTTCCCTGGGGGTTCATTTTCACCGGGAAATCATTAGGTAAGTAGTGTTTACTCGTGGTTAAGCGAAGTTAAGGGAATTAAAAATCCTTGAACACTACTATTTAATTGAAACAGCATTTTCAATCATTCATCAAATACTGTTCAGGCTAATTTTCTCTGGCGACTTTTGCGAAGATCAAAATAAATAAAGTAGGTACCTTCTTTAGTGTTTTATTATGTGCCCTGGCCGTCACAGTAGTAACCGTGTCATATTAAGGTCCTTTCCCATCTTTTAGGCCTGTTCACTGAAGCGGACCGGACAAAATGCTGCGTCTTTTCAAAACCCAAAAGGAGTGCATTTAAATCTGAGCAATGTGATTGGTCCATTTTACACAGTTCCGCTCTAGTAAACAAGCAGCCTTATAAGAGCTGCGTACTTTTAAAATCTAGGCAAAAAGATTAAAACAGTTAACTAGGACATCTACAGTGGATACCAGAGCCGAAGGACGTCACAGCGACGCACTACGCCATGGCATGCCATATTTGTGCCAAGGCCGATCGCAGCCATACATTTGCATAGCACGCTCTGGGCTTGGACCAGTCATAGGACTTTACAATCAAATTGATTAACATACAAACATAGAGCAAGATTGCTCACAGATCTCTGCATGATTCTAATCAAAACCAAGGGACGATTTAATCCGCAATTTCGATATGTAAACGAGACCACACCAAACAAAGGCTTTCCATCGAAATGATGAATACACATCACATGTAATATAGCCTGCCTTTTGATCCCCGCGCTATACCGAACCGTAACCGCAAGTCCCTATTTATCGTTGAGCAATTCTTAAAAAAACGTGAACCGCTCAATAAACGTGCCTGGGGAAATTTCTAGTTGTTTACAAAATCCAAGCGTGTAACCCTGCCGGGTTATGTTGGCAGCTCGCTTGTATACAAACTGTTGTGAAGGGCGATAACTAAAATTAGTCAGGTGACTACTCCTACTGGATGCCGGCCAGTTGTTCTCCGAATGGCCAATTGAATGTTTAGGAACTAGGCAATTAAGACTTAAGAGCTCTTAGGTGAGTCATAATATTCCATTATAATAGATCGGTGTTTCGTACAAACCTCAAGTAGTCGCTTAGTTTCGATTTTTGATCGATTATTTGTTATTGTTTTAAAGGAAGTCAAGATTAGAAAGGCTTCGTATCCACGCCAACATTCCTATACTTTTATACGCAATGGGTTTCCCAACGACCTTGACATTAAGATGAAAAGGAAAACAACAACAATAAAAGGAGAATAACCCGTCCGCACCTAAAAATTATCCAGTTTAATTGGTTAGTTGGAATAACAGACGCTGTATAAAATGCGTATACGTAATGAATGGAAAATTTCGCGTGAAAATGGAATATTGAATTTTTATTTACATTTCGTCTTTGAATTCAATACAGAGACGCAGACGTTAGAAGCAGTCATGCGACGAATCTCTAATTCAAATTCAATTAATAGAAGATCTGGATTATTCGGATCAAGGTTCTCAGCTGCCCTGGATTGCTCTGTAAACCCTACTCGGTCACGTATAGAGACGTTTCCCGTTTTGTATGAGGAAAGAACTTTCTCGAAAACATTTCGCATGCAAATCGGGAAACGTTCTCCAGAAAGGCACAACTTTAGTCACGAGTGCTATTCCTTCTGCATCTCTAGCACAACTGTTACACGTGACTCTCTGTCAAACGACAAACATTGCCATCTTTGCTTACAATACCAGTTGTGGACTGCCACCTATCTAAGTCGTGAGGATAAAAGGATTTATGCGTAGAACGATGGCGGAAAGATGCGGCAGGAATCAATCCGAACAATTTCTCGGAGCACTCTCCGTTATATAAGCGATAAAAGATGCAGAGAAGAATAAGAGAAGTGATCCGCCAGAGAACCAAAGTTACCGACATAGCTCACCGTATTTGCAATTTGAAGTGGCAGTAGGCTGGCCATATCAGCCGAAGAACCGATAACCGGTGGGGTAAACGTGTTCTTGAGTGGAGACCTCAGACTAGGTGGAGCGATGATCTTTGCAGGGTGGCTGGCATGAGCTGGATAAGAGTAGCCGAGGATGGTTCATCAGTGGACAAGAATAGGCTGATGATGGTGATGATGATGATGATGATGATGATGATGATGATGAAAAGATGCAGAGAGAGGCTTCATCTCTACCCAGCGCCAAGGAGTCAAGCCGATCTAAAATTCGCTGGCAGACGATACGAGTCGCTCTCCGTTGAATGCGGTCTAGAGGGAGAATCTGTTACTTGGCCGCCCCAGCCCACAGATGAGAACAGTATTCCATATGTGGGCGAACCTGCGGCTTATAAGGCACAAGGAAATGTTGTCGTACCCTTAGGACTTACCGCCAAGCAGGCCGTAGGTGATCATCATGACAGTGACACTCTTGCTGAACGTGGAGAGTACGAAGGCCGCGCACGCCACTAGCGAGCCCGCTACACACACCGCTCGACACCCATATTTGTTGCATAGCGCTGATACTATTGGACCTGGAATAAAAGAAAACTTATTTAACACTGACTGAGCATGTCACAGACTACAGAGAAAAATAAACATAAAATCTATGATGTTTTGAAAACTTTATTTTTATATCGAATTTAAGTACCTACTCGATGACTCCATAAAGTTGTGCGCATTTTATTGTGTCGGTGCCAGAGAGAAAGTGACTTAAATTGTCATACGAAGAGCTGAGAGTTGATTTCCATCTTAACTTTTCGTATGATTCATATTTTAGTGTAATGAAAAAGCAAACTACGATTTTAACCCACCTAAGAATATCTGTTAATTTTAAAATGGCAGATTTCATGATATTTTATTATAAAACTAGTATTAAAAAACCAAAAAAGTGTGAATCGGACTCGCGCACCGAGGGTTCCGGAAAAACACTTATCCCATCTTAACTGGCCGGGTTAAGTTAAGTTTGCACCTGGCATGTATGGCGCCGCATACAAATGAGGTGTATAGGAGCATTGGGAGCCCCACTTAAATATTTATTTTATTCCGCTTTTAGTATTTTTTGTTATAGTGCCAACAGAAATACATAATCTTTGAAAATTTCAACTGTCTAACTATCACGGTTCATAAGATACAGCCTGGTGACACACTGACAGATAGACAGACAGACAGACGGACAGCCGAGTCTTATTAATAGGGTCCCGTTTTTACGCTCTGGGTACGGAACTGAACTGTACCATGGCTATTAGCGCGGCTCGCGGCGCGTAGCGAGCTCTCTTGACGACGCTAAAATAGGGCAGATTCACCTTGTTCTCGATCAAAGTAAATGCTAATCGCTAGAGCGCTAGTGAGCAAGGTACATTTGAATATTCAATCAGTTTACCTAATTACTAACATTGATCGAATCGAGGGAAAAATAAAACAAGCAGATTTTATTTACATAGGTAATTGATAGGTACAGAAAATTTATGTAATATTGCTTTGGAAAACTGAGTATTGCGCGTAATAGTCTAAGAGCCAGCGACTGCCAGATTTTTGTTATTGACTGAGCTTCCCCAAAATTTCTTTCGTATGTCCGGATGTTTTGGATGTTCGGATTTCCGGCTGTTCTCGCCTACAAGCCACATTTCTCAACTGGTTCTCATGAAATTTTGTGACTAGGTTTGATAAGTTGTATAGAATTTTTTGTCGATTCAGTTTTCGATTTTTTTCGAAAACGCGGATATATGGGGTTGATACCGTATAAAGTGGCTTTCAGTGGTTAATTCGAAACAATTTCGCGAGGTCTATAGCTCACATAACCGCTAGTTTTATAAAGGCTATAAAAGTTTCTATATTTATGGTCCCAAATGTCCCAATATAGGTAAGAACCTAAGAACGATCCCAGAATATGAAATTTGGGTTGTGGTGGCTTAGGCCGGGACGGTACCTAGATTAGACCTAAAATTTGTTATAGTATAAAGGCTAGTTTTATATAATATCTCGTTTAGAATAAAATTACCATATTAGAAATAAAGGACGCGTTGACAGAATATCGGAATAAAGATGCAAACAAATTTAGTCCTTATGGGAAGCGACGTCACAAATATTTAGTTCCTCAGTCATATAAAAGCCTAAAACCAAACGTGTGTAAAGTGCCAAGTAGGTGCGGTTTATAGCATGACGAGCTGTCACAGATAAGTATAAGCCGAAAAAGTGCCAAACCACTTTAACTCCAAATCCAATGCCAAAATATCAAGAAACAATACATTTGACCGCTCTCAACGAACGTCGGCTGTTTGAAATGTTTTAACTGTTTATAATGTACCTACGAGTATGCAAATTATATTTTTGCTACTTCATATAAAAAAAATATCTTTCTGCACCTAAGCACCGGCTTAACTGTTTTAGGTTAGCTCTAAGATTTTAGAGGTTACAGAAAAAGCGCGGGTCGTTATCGGTATTCATTGAAAATGAAATATATCTTTCCATATTTATTTATTTTTCAAATGTCGTTGAACAATATTTAAGTAGGTACCTACTTATATCAAATCCTGAAAAAAAGTACTACTAATATATATAACAAAAATTAATAACAATCCAATAACCGAAATTTAATAACGGTTTTTTTAGGCGAATATCGGTATTCAATCCCTGCTTTAAAGAAGAAATAGGCTGAATCTGCGCTAGACGCTAGACCACTGAAAGTTACCGCAGATTTACAACCATTCTAACCACATATTTTAACGGTATGTAGGTATGAAATTGAAATTACTAGCATAGAGGCATTCTATCTTCGTCCTCCGGGTAGGCAAACACTTGTGACTCCTCTGGAGTTGCAGGTGTTTATGAGCGACGGTAATCGCTTTCCATCAGGCGATACGTTTGCTCGTTTGCCCCCTATGACATAAAAAAAAAAATGTAGATTTTTTCCCATATGTTTGTTGACAGGGATAAAACATCTGAATACCAATGTTTACAATGTTAATTGGAAATCTAAAGAACCTTTATTATAATATCAATAAAAAAGGTATCGCGCAAATAAACGCTACAACTGTCTCGGTCAGCCCTCGTAACCCTATGCATTAAATATAAAGAATTTACGGGACAAAATAGGTCAAACATTTTAATGAAAGCGACACATATCGCCGATTGGCCTAATTAGCACTAACCACACGTCATCGTAATGCAAAACGGGTCAGTACGGCAGTATACATACTCTAAGCGGTGAACACACAGGCCAAGCGCTACGTTCGCTTTTTTGAAAAACCTCAGTCAAGCGGTGCATTGTATTGTACAAACCGAGAAACTGTCATACAATGTTAAATCTGCCGCCTTGCGCTCCTAATAGCTCGTATCGTAGCCAATGTGAAAACCGCCTACAGCATCGGTTACACCCTCATTCTGGCGTCAGTTTAGTCCATCATTCTGGACTGTCAGTTTACTGATTATTCATTTATTTTCACTAGTCCGGACCGTCACGTCTGTCTGAGAGGGTTACAGCTAGAGATGGGCATTAATAAATTAATTAATCAATTAAACAATGAATCGTCACAAGATTAATCGAGATTAATTTAATCACGATTAAAATAGTCGACAGACTTATTCAATTAACGATTAATTAATGGTCAGTCTATTTGATTAATTTCACGATTAATTCTCGATTAAGAGTTGGAATGCTCTCATTTGTGCACGTTACAAAAATGTGATTTGTCTTTACAATGTGCACAAACATTTCAAAAATCATTCTAGTGTGCTGTGTGAAATAAGTTATATGTTCCTAATATTAATGGAGAGAAAATTAATAAAAATAAAAATCGATTAAAAATTTATTCGCTAGATATTAATTTACGATTAATTTAATCCCGATGAAATTAATCGGAACTCGTACGATTAAGATTAATTTATCGTCATGTTTAATTGTTAATTGCGATTAAGTAGGTTAATCTTAGGATAATCCTAATCGTTAATCGTCCATCGATTATATTTTGCCCATCTCTGGGTTACACTTTCTGACCAGACTGATGGACTGAACTGAACTGACGCCCAGTGTGAATACCGCTTTACAAACACCTAATGCCTCGATGGCGGCTGATATGGTAATGGTAATATTAATATTACACACTATTATGCAACATTAATGCCACGTGAAGGCGAACTTGATTATTATTTGCAGGAATCTGGCGTTTTTATGGTTTGTTGGTTTTATTTCGCAACTCTATCCTTCGAGCAATGTCAAGTTAGCATCAGGACGAAGATTTTATTAGGCGGATCACGACGCTTTGTTTATTCTGCATTGTTTTCGTCTAGCTAATTACGTTGGATTATGGCATGGTATATATTTTTGACATTGCAAAATAATGGATATACGAGCCTGTATCTATCTATTAGGGTGGGTGGTCCATGAAAAAACTTCTTTTGGATATTCCTACGGGCCATCCCCCAAAAGTGTTCCACTTTCCCTCTATAGTAAATGTTGTATATCTCCTTCTAAAAAACCATAGTGACATATATTTAACGTCTTTATATTAATATTTTCATCGGTTGTTGTACATCTTATCAAGGATCAAGCAAGACACAAGACTGGAAACCTTGGGCCTCGAACGGTGTAAAACAAATTAGTGTTAAAAGTAGTATATGTAGAGTTTTTGTTTAAAAGTATTTCATAGTAATAAATAAGGCAATCTGGGAGTTTTCTTTGGCGGTTCTTTCTCCTCAGTAAGCCTTTAGTGAACCGCTGATAATAGTATTTTATGCAACCGTTGTATAAGAGGGGGCAAAAATCGCGAGTGGCATGGGTTACGATGTGAGCGTAGCGAAAGATGCCACGAGCGTTTTTTGACCTACTTATACAACGTTGCATACAATACTTTTTCTACGACTCGAGATTTCATAAATAAAATGCAAATAAACAACAAAGAAAATAATTGCATGTTCCCGCTCGAAATCAACAAAATAAAAAAAAAATAGTCTCTGATAAACTTTTTTTTTATTGACGTCCATCTGTCAAAAAAATATGAACTTATACATTAAGGTATACGTTCACTATACTAAACATCTGTCAAAAAAATATAAACTCATACATAAAGGTATACTTCACTATACTAAACATCCATGCACTGAAGATAAAACTTTTTTTTTAAGTTGGCAGCAATGCCTTAGTACCATATATATATTTTTTTAATTGCAAATTGTGTGAATGCAGCTGTTTATATTGTAATCTGTGGTACTAAGTGATGCTTTTTTGGCGACATTATAACATCGTTTAGCAGTGCTTTTTTGGGCAGTAGAGTATAGACTTTTACAGACTTTCATAATTTATGTCTATATATTAGAGTTAGTAACTATATAAATGACAGAAAAAAGTACTGGAGTAGAAAAAATAATAAATGCCCTTCTGGCACATGTGTAACTGTCTTTACACATTAGGCCCATCTGGCATGTATGAACACCTTTATTTTAAATTAATATTTACAAAATGGGTAGTTGCACAAATGTAACTTTGACAGAGAAAAATTGTGTTTTTCTCAGTCAACCTTTGACAACGGTATCTGTAAAGGCACTGAAACGTCAGGGAGGCTCAAATAATTAATATACGCTATATAATCCGTTTAAATTGTTTTATTTAAATGTCTTTATATTAATTTCGATTATGTATATTCATTTAACATCTTCAATGGTACCATAAGATCGCTTAGCAACTCTTCAATAAATACTTAATACATTTTGTACGAAAAGTAAAATTTGCCCCTTTATTTATTTCTGATTCTAATATAGGGCAAGTGGACCCCTTTTGGAGGGTGGCCCGTAGGAAAATCCAAAAAAAAAAGTGTACCAAACCAAATCTACATCAATATAAAAAAAATACGATATGTCTGTACCTACTCGAAAGATAATTTATCGCTTAGTTTTAAGCGATATATGCTAATTGACGGTCACTGAAACGTAAAATATTTATTTTTTATAATTTGGAAGTACGTGTCTTTGTGCGTTTTTCGCGCATAAACGGCTGGACGGATTTCAACTCTGGTACACGATTAGCTGGGCATCCACAGATGGTTATAAGTTATTAAACACTTTTCGCCCGACTTTTTACACGACCCGAAGTTCGGCACCTTCTAGTTCTTACATATTATAAACTTTCTGCTGTAAAAGCATTTTTGATGAGACTGTTGCGAGATTTAAATTTCATTTTACATTTACATGTTACATAATGTGATATGTCACTTCATATTCATTCATTCTGAATCAAAAGCTATGATGTTCCAATACAAGAACTGCACTCAACTTTATAGCGATATCTCCACGTTGAATTTAAAATGATTACAAGGTAACTTAATATTACTCCAAGCAACAAACCTTGCACTAAAACGCAGCGACTTAGATGCTTCTATATTCATTTACTAGGTACCTAATGAACGGAATGTTTACATAACGAGAACAATAACTTCATTCAGAGCGAATTCAAATTCTGGCGTAACTTGGAGCTATCTCAGAACTCAATAAGCACTAGAATTCTGTACCTATTTCGTTGATTTTATCAGTGTGAAACTGGAAAAGCGAAATCACTTAATACAAAATATAGGATACATTACACTCGAAGATACGCAGACATATCTGCACTTTCATAAGTGCAGGTTACTATGTCAGGCTACCATCTGATAACGACTATTGCTACTGAATGTGTGTACTTAACAGCTATCTTAAGTAGTGATTGAAATTCGGGACAAACCAAACGAGTTAAATTTTATTTACTTAGTACGTTAAAATACGCCAGTAAAAATTGTACGCAATTGATTGATATGGATATTACATATAAAAAATTATAGTCGGTTTACTTTTCTTGTGGTATCTACCTATGGGTTGCTATGCGGGTATGTAATTACATACTTAACATGATAGTATTTTTTTTATCTCAGATGATAAGATTAAGTTGGTACTAAACTATCTTGGTAACGTGTTCAGTATAGTAATTAATAGATAAAGATATTTTGGCCTTCATATTATTCGCGTAAAATTTTGCTAGAATTTGAAGCTAATGTAAAATTATCTATCCAGGCTGTGATTTAGTAGATAACACGCCCACTTCCATTTAAATTGTCTGATGAGCGTTTTCCTACAGATGGTACATATCTCAATACCATCTTTTATTTTTATCAAGTTTATCAATACACTTACGCGTATTCTGAAAATTTTAAAAATGTAAAAGAATTAATACTTGGCATTTAGAATTGTTTACGGTACATTTCCGCGACAACATCGTTAGAATAGAGTTTTTTTTTTTGCCTAATGTATAATGAGATGCGTGAGCGTTAGAGCTTGGCATGAAAAAAATCTATTTAGACGCAAATGTTTCCATAAGACTGCCATCCCCAGACTTTATTTCTATAAATAACTCCGATTTGAGCTTAATAAGTTTCCTATCCCCTGACCGATCCGACTGACTGGCGGGTACCGAAGTTAATAGGTAGTTGCGACGAAATGTATCAAATTTTACTCTAAAATCTAAAGTTTTACATAATTATTCCGCTACTGCAGGTATTGTCTTGCCAGATGGCAATTGGTACGATGACGTTTAACATTTATTGGGTTTAGACAAGTTTCTATCATCCAATTAACCAAAAATCCGGGCATTATTCGAAATAATTTTTAGCCAAGTTGAATCGGTGAAGCTTCGTTTCTCGGTCAACAAAGCTTAATTCTTATGAATAAAGTACATAAGTACCTATGGTAAGCCCAAAATATAGACATTATTAAGTAAGTAAGCGAGTAAGTTGGCATTTAAAAGGGCCGTGCGAATTTTCTTTGCTGGCAGAACTGAAGTCTCATAGTATATCTGGTTGGTTTGTTTTATCGGCATATATATTTATGTATCTATCTATTTATACATATGTTTATTATCTATATGTATGTACCTTGTATGAGTATTTTAATTATATGTAACTAGCTTTTGCCCGCGGCTTCGCTCGCACAGGGTCTGGAAACGTTATCTGCGTAACTTTCTACCCGTTTTATTGTTTCTTAAAATATTACAACCAATAGGAATCTGAGCGTACATAGACTTTCGGGTATAGATTTATATAATACACATGGGTCATCAATTAATTTCCCGATGACCTGAACGAAATCATAGTCAGAAGTGAAGTTGCTTTGTTCGGAATGTATGAGTATGGGTCAATTTGGGTCTTATAGGTAATGAATTTCCTTGCTGTTGTAAAGAATACGATAACAATAAGGGATCCTGTAAATTTATGTAAGTAGTCAACTATTACAAAAATTAGGACAATAACATCCTATGTATCCATCAAAATGTTGTTAATTTTTCTGTCTTCGACGTACCTAAAGAAAAATTTGAATCGTTCTACATTATTAACAGTCGTAAGGAACCCTCTGTGCGCGAGTCCCTTTGGTTTTGGGAGACGCCCCTTTTTAGGATGTAATCTAGGCGCGTTGTAATTGCAAGATACCTAACACTCCCTCTTCTCTTAGCTCGTCTTCATATCTAATGGAGATTCTGAAAATTTATTGCATGCATTTCCTTATCTTTATTCTACATTTCTCGAGTCTTACTAAAAAAAAAACCGGCCAAGTGCGAATCGGACTCGCGCACCGAGGGTTCCGTACAAACACTTTCCATCCCTAAGTGGTTAAGTTAAGTTTGCACCTGGTATGTATAGCGCCCCATATAAATTAGGTGCAAAGTTAGGTATTAAAAAAAAAATATATGGTTTTCGTAATTTTTCCTTTATCTATGCTATAAGACGTTGCTTCGTACCAAATTTCAAGGTTCTGAGTTCACGGGAAGCACCCTGTAGGTTTTGATTCCCTTGCAAGTGTCGAAAATTTGCGGCATAAACGGCTGTATCTTTTGATTGCGTTGGCTTAGAAGTTTGATTTTTTCACAGCTTCAAGGGACAGTAGACCTGAGTAATTGATATAAATTTCAGCTTCATACCTCCACGCGTTCCTGAGAAAAAGGGTCTTGACAGACGGACAACAAAGTGATCCTATAAGGGTTCCGTTTTTTCCTTTTGAGGTACGGAACCCTAAAAACGACAATTCTCAAAAAAAGCCTTGGCATTTTGGTTTAGTCTCCTTAAGGATAGGAATTTCCTCTAACGTTTAAATCAGTATTCTCAGTTAATACAAATAGCCAGTCAAGTAGTGCGAGTCGGACTCGCGCACAGACTATGAAATCACTGCACATTGCTAAGGAAAAGATAGAATGTTTTTAGTGGCAAACGACATTACCGTTGAAAACTGTTTTACGTACTTTAAATACAGACTACTTTTTTATGTAATTAGAAATGTATACTTCGTTTCAGATTACTCCCTATAAGTACTTGTAGTATGACTCGTTATTACTTGCCAAATTCATAGTTTTAGCGCAACTGAAAATACCTTATAAATTTTGATTCCCTTGAGAGTATCGACGTTTGTAGGTAAACAACCGACAGACACCTAAGTGATCCTTTGAGGGTTGCGTTTCTTCCTTTTGTGGTACGGAACCCTAACAAAGCTATTTTGTTACACGAAGTTTTGTCACTCTTAGTTAGACAGGACTCGTAGGATACGTTTTTCATATAAGGTTTTCCCATGTATAGCCTTGCATTTAACCTCTTCAGGAGATAACTTTCCAAAAAATAATGCAAAGTTTATAACAAAAATACACATGAACTTTCACCTTCGCCCTTTACTCAGACAATACTATGAGTATTGTCTGAGTAAAGGGTTAAAGGGGACTTTCATTCCAAAAAAATCTGAAATTAGTATTTTGACACACGGAATATGAGCAGACTTACGAAAAGAATCTCATCTTTTCTCATCCAAACTTTCGCCTTCCATTAGACCCATTTTGGAGACGAATTTCCAAAAAAAGTGTAGTATTTTCCCAATTTTGAATGAATTTTCTACAAAAAAAACCCGCATACCTCTTATTCATAACATGAAAATGTTGTCACCTTCAATTTAACTTGCTTAGGGGATGAATATTAAAAATGATTCTCTTACTTCTTTTTGTAATGATTAACCTATGCCCAAAATATTATCACTCTTAGTACTCAAAACATTCCAAGCTCTTTGTACAAACTGTCATCTCTCAGCGTATCCCATTAGCGGTTGAACTTTCAAAAATGCTGAAATCATATTCTCAGTTTTCGATGAAGAACCTACACGCAAAATAATGCACCTCTTACTCAAAAAAGCCCCGTTTCTCATATTAAGTTCCCCAAAAATGCTGTAACTTGTTTATTACTTTGTATAGAAGAATCTATACACGTAATTTTACCATTTTTACTCAAAGAACCTCAAGGACTTCATTGAAATTTTCACCTTCACCCCATTAGGGGTTGAATTTTCAAAAACGCTCAAATACGCTGTTCTCAGTTTTTGATGATTAGTCTACACAAGATAATGCACCTCTTCCTAAAAAAGGCCCTTTTTCAAATAAAGTTTCACAGTCCATTTAATCCCTTTCGGGGAAGAATTTCCAAAAATGTTGAAACTTGTCTTCTTACTTTGCATAGAAGAACCTTTTTTTTTTTTTTTTATCTAGCCTGTTTGTGTGTGTCCCACTGCTGGGCAAAGGCCTCCCCTCTTTCTCTCCAGTCGTCTCGCTGAAGAGCAAGTTGCTCCCAAACGTTCTCAAATGCGTACAGGTCATCCCGCCATCTCCGTTTCGGTCTGCCTCTGCACCGGTACCCATCCTGCGGTATCCACTCAGTGGATAGTTTGGCCCAACGTTCCGGATGCATTCGGCAGACGTGTCCTGCCCAGTCCCACTTGAGCTTGGCGGCCTTGACACCCACATCTGTAATGCCTGTTTTGGAGCGCAGTTCGGTGTTTCTGACACGATCAGTCCTGCGAACTCCAAGTATGCTGCGCTCCATCGCTCGCTGGCAAACCTTGAGTCGGGACTTCTGAGCTTCCGTTAATGACCATGTTCGGGCGCCGTAGGTTAGGATAGGAAAGATACACATGTCGACGAGTTTGCGCTTCAGAGTCAATGGAAGGTTCCCCTTCATTAGCGGCTTCATGGACCAGAAGCTCTTCCAGGCATTTTCGAACCTATACACGAAATATTACCATTACTACTCAAAGAATCTCAAGCTCATCATACAAATTTTCACCTCCCACTTTACCCCATACCCCTATCTTTTTTGAATTTTCAAAAACGCTGAAATACATGTTTTTAGTTTTTGATGATCAGTTTACACGCAAAAGAATGCACCCCTTACTCAAACAGACCATGTTTTTCTTACAAAGTTTCACTGTGCAGTTAACCCCTTTCGGGGATGAATTTCCAAAAATGCTGAAACTTGTTTTCTTACTTTTTATAGAAAGAGCTGTACACGAAATATTACCACTCTTACTTAAAGAATTCCAAGTTCCTCATACAAACTTTCACCTCCTATTTAACCCCTTTAAAAGATCAGTTTTCAAAAATCCTGAAATTAGTTTTCTTGTTTTTAAATCGAGAATCTATGCACAAAGTTGTATCACTCTAACTCCAAAATTACGTAATTTCCATACAAACGTTCAACCCCAATTTAACCCCTCAGGGGATGAGTTTTGAAATATCCCTTCTTATTCCTTGCCTACATAATATACTTGACCTACTGTAGAATTTTCAAAGTTCTAAGTTCAGTAGTTTCGGCTCTGCGGTGATATGTCAGTCAGTCAGGACAAATCCGTTTATATATATAGATTATGTTGTTTGATGCACCGCCTACAATTTCTCTGCTTTGCCCTAAGGTTGACTGGTAGAGAAAGCCTCATGGTATTAAGTTCGCCTTTTGTACGTTAAGTTTTTCTTTTGTGCAATAAAGTTTAAATAAATAAATAATTATTTTATTACTTACCGGCAGCTAAATACACTCCAGACAGCAAACTTCCGACCCACGCCACAGTCCCTTTTCCCTCCCCGAAGTACGTCACAAGCTCCGGAAGGAATATCCCGAATGTATATGCGATGCCGTCAACTATCAGGTTGCACATGAAGGAGGCGAACACCACGACCCAGCCGTACCCCCCGTCCGGGGGGGGAGGCAGGGCTCCGTAGTCGTAGGCCTCGTCGTCGTCCTCGGCTCCCTCTGCAGTCAGTCGCGCCGCCTCCTCGCATGATGTTTCGCTTTCAGTCTGAAACAACAGAAGAACATGCTCAGTTCGGTAAACACTTTATTGTACTTACACAAAACCCGTTTAAAATACATATGACTTATATGACAAACAACAACAAATACGAACTTATCCCTATAAAGGGTCTCTTCCAGTTAACCCTCGACCGTTT
The DNA here is from genome assembly GCA_905147355.2 of Apotomis turbidana. Taxonomy (NCBI): domain Eukaryota; kingdom Metazoa; phylum Arthropoda; class Insecta; order Lepidoptera; family Tortricidae; genus Apotomis; species Apotomis turbidana. Next base: position 7,165,230 of record LR990292.1, read on the forward strand.
GAGTGAATACGGGAAGATATACCAACTAACACAGTTTAAAAAAGGTTATTGAAATACTAAAAGTACAAGTACAAAAACTATAACTATAAACTAATAATCAGAGCCCCTGTCGCCATCACTTGAGAATAGGGTAGTTTGGGGAGTCAATGGAACGGCGTAATGAATCGAATTCAATTCGAAAATCGAAATAAAGTAGTTGAACCAAATAAAGCATTCAAAATATAAATTACGTTTACAAAAACCACATAACTAACATATTTGGTGGATTCGAGTTATTGGTATCATAGTGTTAGTTATGTCACGTCACGTGATCGCGACAAGAGTACGGACTCTACTATACACATATATATAAACCACAATATATACCTACATAAATATAAAACATATAACTAACTATAACTAAACATATACATAATTATTAAACAAATTAACGTACAAATAGAGTACTCGTTGTTTGCTGTTATCGGTACTTTCAGGAGATCGTTTTCACCCACGCAGCGTAGGAGGGCATCATTTACTCTAGGGATTCAACATAATTATTGCACGGAAATTCGTAAGATACATATTCTTATAAAGTGACTTGTAATTTTATAATAGGATACGATACAATTAAATTCATCAGTGTGCTCATACCTAATTATAGAAAAAAATCTAATATGATGTACCGCTGCAAAAAGGAACCAAGGTAACAAGCAGGTGATATATCATTATTTAGTTAATATACTGCGATGGTTGTTCCGTCACATGCAAACAACCTAACTTATATGTATACAGTAAACATTAAAGTCTCCGTTGAAAAACTAACAAAAGATCATCAATCAATTTTCTCTTCCTATAGTGCAACCTTGATGGCGGAAAAATCCCTTAAGTACACATGATCTCATCAGATCAATAACAATTGAGTGGGCATGATTTTAATATACCCATCAAAATCAACGGTTCATAAATTCGGGAGAATTGCGTCACGACAATCGTAATTATACATTGAGTTGTTTTTATTGTTCATCGTTAAGTTTGCCGAATGTTGCTATAAAATGTTAATTCGAATAATTTCGAAATGATACGCCGTATTTAGAACAGTTGCCCTAGGAACAACAATGCACGAAATAACAATATGTTCGGGCAAAGTAGATAAATTGTGGGCGTCGCAACTAAGTAAGTTTTAATAAATAAATACTTAGATAAATACATATATTCATATAATATATACTTACACATATATATAAATAAATACACATTGTGCATTGTCTATAGAAAGTGTCACTAGAGTGGCTAGCAATATAAAATACCAACTTAAAAAAATATAAATAAAATAAAATAGAGATGTGATAGACTCGCACCTCCAACCAGCTATGCAGAGAACTGTATTAGAATATAAGTTTTATACTTTGATATTAAGAAAAAATAAAATAAAACAGACGTGAATTACCCGATGGACAATATAACTGTACTTATGTAAAAATAGTGCTTTGTTAATAGTAAACTTATTATAAATATTATGTGACGTATTAATGTAATAAGTCCTATTTTTTCTCCCGGCGGAAATTATGGGATACAATCCACGAGCATTCACAATTACACTTTATTCACTACTTTCCTTGCCAGCCTCTTTTCAATTCGACCAGATTGGCTTTGCGACCCAAATAAGGCTGACCTATTTTTCGTAAGAATTCCGTGATTATTTTTTGAGGTATTCGTTTATATGAATTGCGTATTTACGAGGCAGTCAACATACATACTTTTGTTTACGGAAAATAACACTACACGAGTCGACCAGTTTGCTTATATATAATATAGGTATTAACCTAATTTACATAGGAATTAATCTAACATGCAAGCAACGTAGGCGTATGAAGTAGGCACAGACACAGATAACAATACGATTGTGGCAGAAATCAGAATTATACACCAACATGATATTATTAACCAACATGAAAAAGGTTAACTGGAAGAGATCCCTTAAAGGGATAAGTTCGCCTTTGTACATGTTTATTCTTTTGTAATGTGTTTTTCTTGTTTTTATGTACAATAAAGTGTTTACATACATACATACATACATTATTTACTTTATAAGTGGTATTAACAGTAATTAAATAGAATGAAACCAAAATTCTAATTCTGTACACTTTGTATTTAAAACGAGTAGGTACATCGGGTCGATACAGACAATATCAAAAATCAAAAGTAACTAAGTGATCACAATGACCATATTAAGGCTCCTTATTCCTTCAAAAATGCTTATTGATTTAGACATTTCTCTCTATGATCAAACATGTTTCTTAAGGCGACGGGTACTGCGAAACTAGCGCCACTTTCGATTTTTTTCTTATACCTTCATAATCTGATATTTTTTTAGAAATAGCTGAAGTCTAGGAGCTAGCAAAACACCTTTAATATTTATTAAATGACTTTACACAATTTGTTCACTGTAGTTTATCCACAAAACTTGTTCACGTCAAAAGCGGCCACAATAGTTTTGGGCAAGTTTTTAGAGACAACTAAAGAACAAGAAATTGTGTATAATGATTTAATAAATACTAAAGGTGGTTTTTCCAGCTCTTCATATCTTGTAATTACTGAAAATTGATCTGGTTTAGAAGATATAATAAAAAATCGTAAGTGGCGCTAGTTTCGCATTACCCGTCGCCTTAACATATTATCGATGTTACTACCTAGAACAGGGCTATTGCGATTTATTGGTATATATTTGAAACCTACAGTTTGAATTTTTCATTGATAATTTTTATTTCAAAACTACTCGAAATTGACAAAATTCACGCAGAAAATTGGTTTTTTCCATTGACGTAATAATTACATGGACACACAATCAGACGGAAAAAATGGCACCCTCCCAACTAATGCAAAATCACAAATCGCATTAGTTGGGCGATCAGTTTCGCTTAGACCATGACACGTGACGGGTCTCAAAAATGATTTAATTTTCAGTGAAAAATTGCAGAAATAACAGCTATAAAATAAAAAAAAAGGTCGGAATATTCTTTTTTACGCAGATTCTATTGATTAATTAACGAATCCTATGTAAAATCATAGCATATTTCAGATTACAATTATTAACTTTGTCCCTACAAAATGCACCTCATCACAGAACAAAAATCAAAGGAGTCGCTATAGTTTTATATATTATAAATTAATAAAGGAGTGCAATAAATAAATATCCTATTTTTTTATTAAAGATTCCCACGCGATCCTAAGCAACGTGAAAAATTGAGGTCAAGTTTAGTAAGAGACAGACGTCAAGAATAATTTCAGCCAAATAATTCGTCTCTCGTGTGTTTGTTCGGCATAATCATATATGTTTTTTTTTTTATGTTTAATCAAAAGAAGCGTTGAAGTCTTTCACTCAACACAGCTTTAATATCTCAATAAAAACGTAAAAAAATGACAATGTATACAAAAGAAGCGTAAAATGGTTATGTCGTGTTTGTGGTAGTAGGTATCTATACATAAATAGATATACACTGTCTCGGGCGCACGTCACATGGGATGCTGCGTTTCATTACACGCGAGCCGAGGGCGAGAGTGGACGCATGACATTGCTATGTGTGCGGCGGCGAGTGAGCCAGTGTTATGAACATATGCCTTTTACAAGCAGATCCTACAGGTTACATTAATAAATATTAATAAAAAAATTGCTCTGTTGTCATTGTTTTATTTTGTCTCAGAGTCTAGACACAGTCAGTTTAAACCTTTGAACGCCAAGAACACCTAAAGACAATGTGTGCTGCCGTGCATACTACGCCACCGACTTTCACGCCACGCCATCAAATTTTAAAGGGTTAAAAATGTTAATATTTTGCACTTGCCTTACTCTCATTTCACATACCTACTAGAACAAGATGAGTTGAGAAATCATAATGTCATTATTACTGATCGTTACTATGCAGTGTCGGGACCCTTTTATGCAGTTGTTAAATAAAAACGTAACTTAATTTGTTATTAACAATTTGCGAGTTTATTTAGTTCAAACAACAAATATATTTTAATTCCTAAATAAAATAATAATGAAAATATTCTTAGTATGTAAAACTATTAAAATCTGCTCGATTCGTGCCATGTTCCAAGTTTGACAAGAGACATGAGTCAGAATACGCTAAAAAAGTTAATTTACACGAAAAATATTTGTGGTAATAAGTACGTAAGCCAATTTGACACTTAAACATTTGAGTAAAGAGTTATTTTGTACGAAGTAATTATGTTGTTGTAAATTATAAATAAGCGTTATTGGCATCTACTTGAACATGACAGCAGTGCCACTTTTTTCGACAATTTTGTTCGGGTCTGTGGCTCTATTATAAATAATACCTCAATGGTTTTTTCCAACTTATTTTCGACTGCACGAAATCAAAGGATGAAATGGCTATGTTACTACCTAGAACTCAGGGAAAAGTATTATACACTTCAAAAAGTTGGTTAAATTTATCAATATATTTGTCATATGTTTTTTTTTTAAGGAATAAGGCCTCTAAGTACCTTTTCATTTCAACTTCTTTGACACATTCAATCTGCCTAACTATTATTTACGACGACAAAGTACTTCAATGACGACTAACTTTTGGCGTCGAATGTTTATTTTCCAGTGTATTTATGTTGCATAAAAACTATGAATAATCATAAAATTAAGTAGGCAATATGATTATTATCGGTAGAAAATGTCCGCTACCGAATCAGGTTCAGCGCATACTCATGGTCACTGTCAATGTCGCAGCTAGGGTTGCCAACCATACTATTTTTCACTACATAATACTGTTTACTGTTGAACAAAAATAAAGTATAAAAAATACTGTTTTAGACTCATAAGGCACAAGTATCCACAGACCCGAAAGGTACGTAAATCGAATCACGATCGCCATCCCCATCGTTTACCTTAACATTGTTCATTGACAATGTATTATTTTTATAATATCAAAGAAAACGTTTATAGCCATTTGTCTGTTATATTCCGAGGGGCGAGATTGTGTAGAGGCTTACGAAGATTAAAAAAAAACGCTATATTGATAAATTGAGCGAGAAGCCCTAAAAGTATGTATTTAAAACAAAAAAATCAATAATGTATTTTTTTCTATAATACTGTTTATTTTCTTTTTCAGACCTAAATGTACTTTATTTCTTGTCAAAAAAGTTGGCAACCCTAGACGCAGCCTTCACGTGTTACGTTTTTGTGGTATCTAACAACAATGGCTCTAGCAAGGTTTCGTATGGCCGTGATCTGATCATATGTAGGTACATTAATGTTTAAACAATTACATATTATAACGGGGATAATAGCAACAGTAGAAGAAGAATCTATCGTATTGGTGTACTTTGTGCGAAAATTGTCATATTTGTACAATTGCAAAACGTGTTATAACGAAGTACTGACCTGTGATTTATTTTTGGACAAATAAGGTATAACTTTTTGTATCCAAAATGTTATTTAAAACCACATCAGGCATTCTGCGTGTATTTTTATAAAAAGCATGTTTTTTTTTGCATTTAACATTCAGTAAATATTTGCGTCCTAAGACCCAGAGCTATTTTTGTGTATTTGAAATTCGAACATTCTGTTATTCAATAAAAGTTCAAATCTAAATTTGAATTTGTACATAATTATGTACGCGGGGTCTTAGGAGGTTAATAATAAATATTCGTTACACGCTTATTCTACTCCAAGTTACTTATTACGCTTCTGGCAATTATATTCGGCTCTTATTCTTTGATCCTATTAATCTTAAAGTTAAAATATTATAATTAAGATATTACTCTTAAACTCTGAACAAAGCATCGAAACAACCGACTTTTAAGCATAAAGAAGGCTTTAAATAATGCAAGGATCATAGAACAACGGATGTAAGACCGGACCAGGGCAGTGTTATCATTGGAAATCGATAACCTATATATGAACAGTCGCCAGAGAAGCTACTATTTGTTAGCTGTCCAGAGCAGAGACGCTTTGTACTGTCATGGTACAATAGAAGATATTTCTAACAATTTATCGCTTCGTGCAAAGACGTCAATTAACTCGGCAAATCAAACGTTAAAGATATCCCTTGGCCATGCAATGCTTCCTGCTTGATAGCTCTTAATAATTATTATGTTTACATTCCACCAGTTGCACTGCCTATTATATAGAAAACGTCACCCATAATATAAATCATACTGAAATACAAATAACCAGGTAGTAAACAAATAACAACGAACCATTAAATATACTTATGTGATGGTACTTAATGTTAGCAGGCGCCGCCAACTTTTCTGACTCATTAAAATGTATTAAGCGGTCAGTGACGAAGCTACCGCGCCGCTATACGGGTACCAGTCCCTGGTGAAGAGCTCAAAACATGTCGGACCGTTCCTGACAATTTCACGTGAGTGTAAACCGCTTAATACAATAATTTTCTGACTCACTTAGATATAGGTAGGTACACACATGGACATTGGACGGTATAGGTATGTTGTATGTATATCCTACCCACGTCATAAGGATAAGGGATCATTTAAGTTACATTTATGGTAAGTCCACTTCGATCGTTAACTATTAATAGGAAGGACAGTGTCCTGATAAATAATAATGCCCTTCCCGCATACCGTGTGATGCGGAAAATTCAAAATGCTTACAAGAAACTGACCTCCAGTCTGTTTGCGGTTTACATAATACATACAACATACAATCTGCAGTGAGACTGCGGTACCACAGATAAAATAATTCTCGAGTCGACATGAATTGTAAGATTCCGCATTGTATTGCAATCTTGTATTTTTAGCACGTTGGTTATTGACATACCTAAGGCCACCTCTGGATTGGTTACCCTTTAGCTTCCTCATCAGCCGATTCTAGACACATACAATAGTACTTTATGCAACTGTTACAAATAATGAGAGGTCTTAAAACACAAGTGGGTTTCTCAATATGATCACATGAGTATTATAAGGCCTAATTATGTACAGTTGCATATACTATTTTATCTACACACATATACATATTCATCATCATATCATAGATTTTCTTTTATGTACCTAGATATGAAGTATTCAGTACTACCAGTAACTCACCAGTATATCACAACATTTTGCGATAACATCATTGATCGTGTTCATCTATGCCCCACCGCCGTATGACAATCTCTCACTTGCACTCAAATACCTACTTACGTCGCACGAAAAAGTGACAGGGGCTTTATCATTTATCGAATGCGTAAACGCGACTATCATAGGAGCGCCGGATAGATCGTCTTTTAGCTTCCTAATCTATCGATTCTAGTCTAGGCAAATACAAAATTCCCTTCTTAATGACAATGTCCTGAATTTAGGTACGTTTAATGCGGTTAAGAATAATTGAATAAAAACACCAGAATGGTTAACCCAAATTGATGTTAAATAGAACCAGAAATCGATATCGAAAGCGGATACTAATGTGGAAAACAAAGAAACGAAGTTTAATGAACTTCTAACACCGATTCATGACACGATATTAACGTCGGAATATCAAATAAGTCTACACTTTGTGTTAAACAATGCACTTCGAAACTATCCAAGAAGAAGTAGTTAATATCAATCAATAGTATTTACGATAGATCTCAATGTTACCAAGGGAATATTCAATTCACAATACAACTTTCTGGATCAGTCTCGGTAATCTGATCGCGTAAGATATCTGCTTGAAATGACTGGTCCTGACATATTTATCACGATCAAATGGAATAGAATCGGTAATATAGTTACAAGAAAAGAGGATATAAATATGTATAAAATGATATTGAATTGGTTACATCCAATCAAACCCGTACAAGGCTTTGCTACATGCTATTTCGTTACAGTGATAGAACTATACAATAAATAAGTATAAGTACAGATGGTGAAGAATCGAATTTCCTGACCGAATTATACGACGGCATTGGTTCAATCAGACACATCTATGCTTAGTTTATAATATGTAGGATGTTCCTAGAAAAGTTGTTACTTCCAAGTAGGTATTTGAGAATTTAAAACTGTAAAATGTACTTTTGGCTAAACTCGGCTCCATAAATAATATTCTGAAAAACTGTTCGTTTGTGCGGCAACAAAACCAAACACACTTCTCTATAGATGTTGATAGAACGCTTGCAAAAAGCATTGTTAATACACATATATATATATATATATATATATATATATATATATATATATACCGCATGAAAAAACATGTGTAAAAATGAATGGTAATATAACTGGAAATTTCCCTAATTTACTTTTGCACAGTGTGATGCATTGTCGTGATGTAGGAACCACAGGTGGTTGGACACCATGAGAATTGTGGTTGCCAGCAAATGTACGTAGAGGTATCATACAGTTTAAGTCTCGAATCTCGATCGTCAGCCGTAATCCTTCTACGACAAAGCAAGCTTCCGGGGTTTGGACTGAAGAGTGGTATCTGCGTGAGCGTGAATCTACATCAAAACTTTACCCAGTTCCTGCATAATACATCCAACTGACGGCGCTGGTTACCTATGATCTGACCATGGAACTATGACAACTCCGTAGCATAACTTCCAGACTTCCAGTGTGACGCGTATAATAAACCTCAAAACATTTCCCTTTCAACAGACATACGTACGCTGGACAGCGGGCAACGTGCTCCATTGTGGCGCTTCGGCACGTGACGCCGATTGCCTCTAATTGATTAGCGCCGCGCTGGCGCAAACTTCGCGAGATATTTGATTTCAGGCCTCCGTGTGACAGCGTTCTATAAAGCTTTAATGTGACTTGTTTATGGCATTGCGAGCCATTTAATAGGAATAGTCAGGTCAGCAGTAGTTGAATTTTGAAGACTCATTCACACTAGTACATTAGTAGCATTTAGGCTACGGTACTGTCACTTTCTGTAAAACGTGAACTTGCTTGTTTTACGACGTTTTGGATTCACGCGTTGTTGCAATCGGGCCAACGACTGATTTATTAAATAAGTTGTATTTTACATTATTACTTGAAGAAATTATGAAAATTGAAGAAAAAGTAAAGTACGGTTCGGAGTCAAGGATTATAAATATTATAAAATAAATACTTATATTATATAGAAATATATATATATATAGAAAAAAAAGAAACAACACACTAAGATGGTAAGAGTAAAATAATATATAGGTGTGCTTATCTTACAAAGGTCTACAAAGCTTATAATTATACAACAACGTGTGTAACGTAAGTAACCTAACGTTTAGACTACCAATCCTAATTCATAATCTAGCTCTACGCAAACGGTATTCTTTTGCTTATTTAGTTTGAAACAATAAGGCATTGCACTTCGATCTAGGTATATCAAATTATATTATAGTCAGCTCACCATTCTCTTCTGCAACGTTTTTATAACAACACTGCACAACACAAGCACTTCGATTGAAAAGTCAATCAGCAGTGATAAAGATAGGTACCTATTGTAAAGTCTAATTCAATATAACTTATCATAATCGAAAATCAACACAGATCGAACAATCTTATCGGTGAACCAATTATTTGTCATTGAAAAAGAAATAATTTGTCCCATTTAGTTTGATTATCTTTTTACTAATTAGTGAAAATTAATACGCAGGTTGAGACACCTTCATCTTCCTTTTTTACGCCAAAATTTAGTACGCGATGATGAATGAGCATTTGTCTCTCTTTCTTGGAGAAAAAATTGCCGATGCATTTTGATACCGACGTGACGAAATTCACGAAATATCCCACTAGAAAATATAGCCTAAGAAGCAATCAATTGACCGACTGGCTAATCCACCCAGGCAATGATAATATACAAAACAAGGCCGCAACTCGTTTTTCTATTGCTTTGAAAAAAATATGGGGCGTGTTATCTGGAACACACAGTTTTCTCCATTGCAGTGTTGCGTATTTTTTATATTTTTCACTTATGTAGACATCTAATCATCTGAGTCACAAACGCATTTCAGATATAATATCAGTACCTACGCACGTAGAAATGGAGAAATAGAAAAAAGAGCTCGTAAACAGGTTTCAGGTTTTATCCCTGTTACATCATCATGTCACGTTCAGGCCTACACGCGCAGCTAACTTCTTCAGTGTCTACTTTCCATTTATATTGCCCTAGCATCAAATAACACCTGTGTCCTATCAGCAAAGCCGAGCACTCGTGTAATGCACAGGGATTAAATAATAACAACGCCATATAAGCGCTGAAGTAATTAGAGATCCGTCCTAACGATAAATAGCTAGATTATGAGCTGAACAGAAACATTCCAAGTCAGCAATTAAATCTTGAAAGAACATAGGCTGCCAGAGTTACTGACCATATTACCCGCATTGTAGGTAAGAGCTTGGTGAAGTTGCAATAGCTGGAGGAATATGAATATGGCAAATGAAAACAAAAGTTATCCGCCAGAGAATGAACCACGACGAAAGAACGAGGGTTCCTTACAACTAAATATAGTTTTTTTTTGTTTTCTGTATTTTGTTGTTACAGAGCGGCAACAGAAATGCATCACATATCACGGATCACGAGATACAGCCTGGTGATGAGAGTATCGATCAAAAACGGCAATAAAATCACGTTAATTGTATGGGAGCCACACTTAAATGTTTACTTTATTCTGTTTTTAATATCTGAACTTTCAACTATCTAGCTATCACTGTTCATGAAATGCAGCCTGTTGACAGTCAGGCAGACACACAGACAGCGAAGGCTTAGTTAAATAGGGTCCCGTTTTTACCCTTTGGGTTCTGAACTCTAAAAAGACAGAAGATGCGAGCATTGAAACTATTGAAATCCACGAGACATGTGCAAATCTGTTTTCTCGACATCTTGGATTACCTATTTTATTTAATGTGTTTGTTGATGAATACCCGATACTCATCTGAATCAATGTCAATAACATTAAAGTAGCATTATGCATGATGTATTAAGCCATCTCGCCACGTGTGAGCGTCGTGGTTTAAACGTGACCTATCTAAATGATGGAAACAGCATGTTCAATAAAAATAATAAAAATAAAGAAAACGCTAAGCAACAGGTGTGACAAAGTGTTTATTTTGTGTGTGTGTACTAGAGAATCACTGTTTGTCGAGATAATAATAAGTGGATAAAGGTAGTTGATCCAAGTTTCGCAATAGTTTTCAGTGTCATCCAGATGTTATCGGCAAAACTATTATTCATCCCTTGCACAGATTAAAACAGATACCTCATATATAAGGGCATCGCTACTTATTCTCAATATAGAGTACTGGGAGTGAAGAAATACCGAACGTTGACAAGAATGTTAAGTGTTTTCACTGCATAAGGCAAATATAATTGATTGCTTTTTTATGAATGTATAATAATTGTAACTTATACGACTAACCGTCAATTTTAATCTACATTTAAATAAAAACAGATAGGAGATTCAACTCACAAAACCTTAAAACAAGACAATGTAATTTTAAAATTCCCCGACAAACTGAATCGTTTTTTGTCGTCGGTTAAAAACACCGTTACAAGTAGATTTAGGTAGGTACCGGGAAATTTTTGTACTGTAGTACCGGGAATTCCCGATACCGCAACACATACACAAAAAAACCCGGTTCTGCAAGCCCTAGTAGGTACTTAAAGGAAGACTTGCAAATATTTGATATATCAGACTGGCACAGGTGTTCGCTGTCACGAAAATTAATCCGCAAACTTGCCTGAAGCCTTCCAATGCATCGGCAAATCCGACATCAAAGGTGGGTTGAATCAGAGGAAATGGGTAGGTACACAGGAAAAATGTGCTCAACGTGTGCCATGTTTCCAACATCAATATTTTCCGAGAGCAGTTTATCTCGATTGGCTGGTAAAGGTTGGCAAACAGGACAACACAGATATCGCCTATTTTATCTTTATCAGCCGCTTACCAAGGAATACTTAGACTAAGATAATGCTCATACTGATTTATAATTTCTAGCTAGTATCTACGCTCCGCCGTATCACCCGCTCATTCCACTGGAACACAACATGGTTTGGGATAAAGCAGCCTATATGTCAATCCAGATTGTCACTTCCATACCAAATTTTATTAGAATTGGTCCGGCCGTTTGAGTGTGAAGAAGTAACAAACGTACATACAGACTCACAAATTTTCGCCTTTATAATATTAGTGTGTGATAACAAGGGGTAGACGAAAATAGTTCGTAATAACGATAGCTATACCTTCGATTAAATGAACTATTGTAACCAGGAAATATTTTTAATAACCTTCCCATTTGGTCAATGGCATAGGTGTCACGCTACCATCGATTATAGTTTAATAATTCAATGCGTATCGACTCAGGATTTCCTTTAGTAGCCTTTGTTGAGTGACAATAGGTTACAGTTTTCTGTATCACTCCGTATCATACTATATGCAGTACATTGAACGTATACGTCCTTCACGAAGGTTCTAAAGTAACCTTGTGGAAGTTTTAAGGCTGAATGGTCATTGCCAATGACACGTTATTTGTGTGATGGAAAAGTTCGTATCATTTGTTTTCTTTACGATCATGATCATGACCAATTATATTCATTTAATATCGATAGATGCTAGCGTTTTGTTTATGGTGCTTCGAAATAAGCCTTGTTTCCTTTGTTGATGTTAATGTTTCAACAGTAGATGTATTAAACCATTTGGTAAACGATCATTTATAGCGACATATTCTAAACCTAGTTATATGTTTATTTATTTTATAGAGCCTCCTGTTTAAAGGGGACGTAAAATGTTAATGGTTGTATACATCGCCGTGTCTTACAGAGCGTTTGACAAGTCGCTATATTTAGGTAGTGCCCTTGTTTGTTGTTTAACTGCATAATGCATTTAACAATTTTGTGTGTGTAACAAATGAGTTAGTTCCTAAACTCATTCCATGTGTTAATTGCATAAATCAATACAAGTGTCCTTATTTATATACACATATCAGAGTGGATATGATATCTAAGTAAACAAATTCATCTAATTGCCATACATTCATGAACGGAATTGAATGCAGTTCTTTAACATGATCTTAGGAATAAAAGACACTTTCAATAGGCGCTTAACTTTTAAGTGTGAACCTACGCTATGAGAGCTCCACACCCAACGCCTGAAGTTTAAAGCAGTAAACGTTTGCGCGGTTTCGCGCATCCCAGCACAGCTGCACTCAAACTATGTATCATACATGAGAGCGGCAAAAGAACAATCCAATACAAAGGCCGCAAACTTTTATTAATCATGTTTTACGCGCATGCATCTTGTTAACAGCTTAATGGAATGTCCAGTAGTGTCCCGCGCACGCTTCCCACTCAATGATAGCGAGTTGCGCGGTTGCGACACCGTAGTTAGGTAGTTGCTAGTGGTTGATAGATCTGCGCGAATCAAATTGATGAAGTGCGCGTAGCACTCGTCAACAATGCGATAATGATGAGGCCAACCCGACTAGACAGATCGTGATGCGACTAGTGATGAAGTGTGTTTTATTCACAATTAGTTTACTCCGCTAAGCCTCGAGGGATCTTTCACATGTCAGATCAAACTCTACCAGAGCTTCAGAAATATGGCACGGGGTGAAAAGAAGTGCCGCAAGAAACTAACATTAAATTTACACTGAAAAAAATAGCCAGTGGAGCCTACTGACATTACAGTAAGACTTACTGCAATAACAGTTAGGCCTACTGACATTTCAGTAAACCTAACTGCAATAACGGTTACGCTTACTGTAATTTCAGTAGGCTCCACTGGCTATTTTTTTCAGTGTAAGGGCTCCCAGAGTACGAATAGGCTTAACGTAAAGCTTCTCAAACGGAGATCACGAAAAGAACCGAAAAACGCAACGACTTTGATTGATTAAGACAAACTGACATCCTGGTCAAAGTCACCTGAAGCTGGAGCATGCAAAAGGCGTACAGTCCGTGAGCTGATAAAATGGTTTTCGGGTTTATTATCCGTCCCGCTTGCACTTACGCGGTCGAGATTTGAATCTCCGATTTTCTCGAACCCCAATGACATTTTATCGGCTCATGGACTGTACACCTATTTATTAGGATGACTCACATACCAGAAACAATAATTTTCTCACTTTATGAGATGTTTCTCATAAAGTGAGATATTTTTTTTCTCTTTTAAACTGACACGTCGTCGCATCGCCCGATTAAAGTTTAATAACAGTAATATAAAAAAGCTTTAGTTAAAAGTCCAGTGTTAGCTCAGCATTAACAATGTCAGATGACACAACCCATCCCATACTAATGAGTTAGTAATCAGATAAATGTTTTAGGTATAATTTAGCTAACATGTTACATTCATATATGGAATATGTTTGATCCGAGTGGTCAAAAGGCACAATCCCTTATACAAAATCATATACATATAAAGGAATTTGTCATGTGAATTATTAAGGTAATAAAGTTGTGTCATCATCATCACCTCTATTAAATTGTCATTGACATGGTATGCTTATGACCAATTTAAATGTCTAAACAGCATGGGGCTCTTTAGGGTTTACTCTCATTATGGCAGAGAAATGTACTTCATCATTAGTACATTATTATTAATGTTTAAGTGTCCCACTGCTGGGCAAAGGCCTCTCCTTCTTTTCTCCACTCGATCTTATTGCCAGTACGGTTGTGCCATTGCGCAGAATGCGTCCATATCGTCTCGCCATCTCCATTTCGGTCTGCCTCTGTTCCGGTGTCCATCTTGTGGGATCCATTGGGTTGCTATTGTGGCCCACCTTTCCGATTGCATACGACAGCCATGTCCAGCCCAGTTCCATTTCAGTTTTGTGGTCCTGATCCTGACACCCACATCTACTATACTACCAGTTTTGGAGCGTAGTTCCGTGATTCTGTTTCGTTCAGTCCTCCGAACACCTAGTATACTGCGCTCCATCGCGCTCAGGCAAACCTTCAGTTTAGACTTTAAAGCCCCAGTCAATGACCAGGTTTAAGCACCCTATGTTAGTTTGGGCAGTACATTATTCAAGTTCATTTGTAGTATGGAAAGGTAAAAAAAATAAGTACAATATTTACAAATCTATTACACCACTGGCTCATTTAAGAAAGTCCTGAAATAATTAACCTAAAAGCGAATTGGTGTGAGTATGTAGTTGTACAACTTGGATCATTAAGGTAATGAGTTGGGAGCCCAACCTAGTAGGTTATTAAGAAATTGGATGTATCCTTCGAGCGAGACTGACAACTGTAGAGCCACAGGCATGCTGTTTTCATTCAACATTCGGGTGCAAACTGGAATGATCGGATGTGGAAACATCCGCACACATCATGCTTGTTGGAAGAAGCAATTAGTCAATATCCCATTAGGGAAGTTGTGAGTTTAGTGATAACTTTGTGATATGGGAAATATAACGATTTTTATTTTATTAAACGCATTTCTGTGTAACAAAATCCTGTTTTGTTATATTACAATAATAAACTAATCTTATCAGTTATCTTATTTGGTTAATAGAACATTTGAGAGTTCAACCTTCACGAATGCCGATATATTAAATAAATAATAAATATTAGGGGCAATTTTACACAAATCAACCTAGTTCCAAACTAAGCAAAGCTTGTACTGTACATAATATATAAATGTATGAATATTTGTGGCCGGGATTCAAACCCAGGACCGCCGACTCAGTAGGCAGTATTACAACTTGATTATTCAGTGACCTGCAATAATGCCATACAATAAATAAATAATAAATGAACCACAAACATCTCAATAAGACTAAAACATATTTGATTGAATTTGAAACAATGTTTCAGACAACTGAGTTTATGTCAAAGGGCTATTTAGAATTTAGATAGTATATTACTAGATATGGTTCATAGAAGGACATTAAAAAATATGTAAAAGTATTCGCTGTTTCACCAGTAAAGATAAAAATGAGTGTCAACACAATTTTATAGTTAAAAGTTATTCTAATCATAGGCTTGGGACTTTTCACTGCTCGCCGTGGTTGTCCAATCCATGGAGTCGTCATATGATAAAAAATATATTCAAAGTCAAAGTCTAAAAATTAATTGTTTTATTAAATGTCATAATTTATGTTGTTACATTTTTAATGGGCACGTTATAATACTCCAATAACTAGAGTGATTAGTAATCACTCTAGTTATTGGAATCTTTTTAACTTATTACCATGCATGATTTCATAATAATCTGCTTAATAATAAAAGCAGTGTGAATCTGAGCAATTTGTCAGCCAATGCAAATTGGACACAGAGTACGATAAGATAATAATATAATGGTGTAGGTATGGGATGACCCCATCGCCTGCTGGCATAGTATTTTTTTTTTGCTGCATCTTGCATTATCTTATTGCATTACTCTTGTTATACAATTAAGGGGCCAAGGTTCACTGCTGATGGATTCTAGATTTACAATGTAGCATCTATTTTGTTATTAAATGCTAGGTTAACACATTGACTGCCCATGTCCCATATATTATGTGAGGTCACAGATGTCTCTATTACAGAGACACAAGGTTCACAAGTCAAACTGGGACAGTGAATGTGTTACATAATGTGTTTATACATAATGATAATGATATTAACTCATAGTGGATGTAAATGAATTAAATGGCATTATGATGTTTCTAAGCCATTAAGGAAACTATAGATACATACTTTATGTATCTACTATATATTTATTTAGGTGTTTACATACAGTAACTCTAAATGAATATGGCAATATAATTAAGAGATTTTTCTTTTGAACACGGATTGTATTCATTAAACAGAAACTAAATGTTATCCTTGTATTTTTTAAATGTTGTTGAATGGTATTTAGTAAGGGATCAATAATCGGTTTTTTAGTCATAGTAACACCAGGTTTAAGCCAGGTTTACTGTGACAAGTAAAACAGTTTTGTATCCCCTAGTATTTAGGTAATGATATAAATAAGCCTACTAAAATATAAAAACTAGACATAGTAATAGGCAAAAAACTGGAATTGTTTACCTGCAGTTTTTTGTATGAAACAAGTACCAGTATTCCATTACTGCTTTTAAGGCATTTTATTTGTAATATGCTTAAGTCATGATGCTATTCGCACCATCACAGGAGGTCTAGCAAAAGCCACTTACAACATAAATATGGGAAATGCATAAGAAATGAAAAACTTATGGATCAGTTGATGACAATGTCAGACATAGAACAACTAACAGCTGATTCATGCCACAACTTCACATCTAGACACTGGACATTATGACAATTTATAGATTTTTAATTACATTGTAATTTTTTCTCAGCAATGTGATAGAAATGATACAAATGTTGCTGCGGCGAAATGGAATTTTTGCATTGTGATTGATATTAGTATCCATTCTAATTGATCTAAGGGTCGATTGCAAAAAAATTGTACATAGTTAAAGGCTTAGTTAACATTAAATACGATCGCTTCCTTTGTGTGACGAAACTTAGTCATACAAAATGTATGGGTAACTTTCGTCACACAAAGGAATCAATTAACATTGTTTTAATTAAAGCCCTTAACTATGTACAATTTTTTTGCAATTGACCCCTAAACCATTGTGGAATGCTTTTGAATTGAATTTGACTACCATAAATCTAAGTTGAATTGGAATATTACCCAAATTAATGGTAAGTGCTCCATAGAAAAGAAAACATTTTGTTTTTAGAGCTCACTGTATGTTACAAAGCTTTGTCATCAATCTCATTCTGAACAAAGGGCAAGGATATTTGTATTAATTCATTAAACAAAACTGAATAGTCACAAACTGAGTGGTCCAGTTTGCATAAACAACATGATTATTTAATTCTCATTAGTGAATACATTTGCCATTGCTGATGACAACTGACATTTGTTTTTATGATGAACATGATCATTACTACATGGCAAATACACAAGGGCCCTGAATCTACATTATAAACACACTGGTAGCCGTCATAATCGTGACCGAAATTTATTATTTTGTATCCAACCAAGGCTGTAGTATAAGGCAACTGATCCAGATCAAAACAAACAGCCAACAAAGAAGTAACCTCAAATTATCTATTTTTAGCCGTACGCCAGTAAGCCCTTCGTTAAAGTTTTATCAATAATAATAGGAAAATTTTGCTCACCCTAGAATACGTTCGTAGTCTGCTGATTCGTGGATTCGATGGTATATTCTGTAGGGACACCTTAGACATTCTCGTATTATATCAGTCTGCTCACTCGGAACAAAAAATAGAATCTTACACACCACACTGTTGGCACTGAACGCTATTTAACCACACCAAAACTCGACCAAGTTCAAGTGGATTTATAGCGAAACAATTTTAATTTTGACAACCCCGCAGAAATTATCACGACCCCATAATTAAGTATGGTTTGCCGACCGATTCGTATTAAAACCAATTTTATTTTAATTAAATCTATTGTTATTAATATATTACTAACGTTTTGCGTGGAATATTATTAAAAGAAAATATTATTACGAAGATAATTATGACAGCTAAGGTTTGCAGCGTTTTGTTCGCAAGAAAATGTCAACGCGTATGAAATCAGCTACTTCTCGCGCCGATCGACACACGACTGTCAGAATCAGAAGTATCAGAACGAACTCGACTCGGCAATAGGCATTGCCACGTTCGGTTTAGCGCCAAAATAATGCTTGTTTATTTGTTTGACTTGACCGAGTTAATTAATGAATATTTAAACATGACTGATTCCTTAAAAATAACATAATATGATTAAAGCCATTGACCGTACAATACAAATGACGCAAGTATTTTTTATATTATAAACAAAAAAACTAAATAGAAAGATACTCCTCTTTTCATAATAATATTAAATGTATATACTTAAGTAAATACAGCCCGACACAAAAGAGTAGAAAATAAATGAGGGCGCCACTTCCTTCGCAACTGTCACATTTTTGACGTAAAGTGCTTGAATATGGTAACAATTTTGTATGAAAAATTTTAGTTCCTTTTTCATCCGTTTTCTACTCTTTTGTGTCGGGCTGTATGTAGGGACAGTTGGGGTACAATGGAACAAAAAAAATATTTACATTTAAAAAAAAATCAATGGTCTATTTTTGAATTATTTTCGTTTCGAACAACCAACAACAGTTCTTAAACTATCGATTAACAACAAAATCGAGATCAAAAATTTGCCTTAAGCCTACAAATTATTATTTTTGCACTGCACCTCTTTTGTTCCATTGTACCCCAGGTCTGGGGTACTTACAATGAAACGGCCTCTGGGGTAGGTACATTGAAACAAGAATAGTAATTCGAGAAATGTACGAAAATTATGTAATTACCCAAGCTTATACTTGCTTAATAACTTTTCAGGAAAATATACATATTACTCTGGCGATTTGTTGTACCTGCTAAGCATGGACTTGGCAGCACCAGTACCATATTCTGAATTGACACCATTTCCATATCTGGTTCCAGTGGAAAATAGAAGCTGTTATCAATTTTCGCGCTCCGACGCATATAATTAATCTCATATTCGTTGTTCTCGTCAATATCTGTTAATATTTCACCAACAAAATATTTTATTTGTTTCTGGGGAAATTCCACCAAGAAAAAACACTGTTCCATAGAACCCCATTCCATTGTGGCCCATGGGGTGTTGCAAATTTCTAACAAGTGCTTAAAAATCCAAGTAACGTTTTTCTCTTCACACATAACCGCATTTAATAGCTAAACTGATTAAGATTTATGAAAAAAAAAATAACACATACATGCTAGCACTCCTTTAGTTGTAAAAAAGAAAGTTCTTCTGTACGAAATTCTAGCTTTTTACTGGTCAAAACTATTTTTTTCACCGCAAATCTTTGCTGTTGCCGGCCGGCCATACTTCACTGCGTCAACATGTGACGTATGAAGCGGTCTTATTGGCCGAACCGTAAGTGCGCGAATTTTTTCGAAATTCGAGTAGATATCGGCCTTGTTCCATTGTACCCCTTGTTCCAATGTGCCCCCACTGTCCCTATAGTATTTAGCTTCTCTATAATGATTAAATTGCTATTTACTAAGTAGGTATATAAGATAAGGAGTGACTTTGTGAGACGGTGGGGTTGCGCATGATGAAGTATGGTTTGCTTCTCTTTCTCACAAGCGCGACTTGAGACACCAGCGTGCAGCTTTTCCCCCTTCATCGATAGGCTCAACATTTATTTGTCAATTATGCGGCCGCGGCTGTCGCTCTCGTATCGGGCTATCCAGCCATCTTCGAAAGTGCCGCAGTTTATTAGACGCTGCTTAACTCATCTGTTATAGATGTAAAAGGCTAATGATGATGATGATATAAGATAAGGGCATAAAAGACTGCAAATAAAAATTGAAACGGTTTAAAAAAACGTACTTATAAAAAAAACAAAACCCAAAAAATACCTACCTACCCACCAAGGAAGCTCGCCCTTTTTGCAGAATCATTAAGTAGGCCCCACGGGTAAGGTTGAGATCCGTCCCGTGGGACGTGCCGTTTTTGGAGCCCTAGAGTACCTATGCGTCCAGTACCTAAAGGGTCCGCGCGGGACGTCGTTTGTCCCGTTTTCAGGCTAGACTAGATAAAATACCCAAATTCTACTCGGTTGTAAGAGGCGCGCTGGACAGAAACCGATGGAGGCAGATCATCCTTACGAGATGCAACCCTGAAGCTGACCATGACATGAAGTCGGTTCCTCAGACATGAGGAACCGACTTCAGAGAAAGAGTTTATAAGCACTGAATTATTTCAGTGCTTATAAACTCGTACGTATAACGTTTATACGTTAAGTCATAATTTTGAGTAATAGGGCACGATATTAGTTTGAATACACCACGACGCCGTCGCTCGCTCTGCTCTACCCAGCGCCCTCTTCTCCAGCTTTTCTTTCCTTTTTCTTTGGTCATATTTTTCAACATGTTATATTTTACAACATTGCGGTAAGGTGTATATGTGTATGTGTGTATACCTTACCCAGTTAGGCTGTGTGAAGTAGTCCCGTATTTTATAGTCAAGCCCCGCAGTTAGATGGCAAATCTATGTGCACTAAAGTTGGTAACCTAATACAGCCTAGGCTCAGTATCAATCAGTGTAACCCTCGACTCCAAGGCAGACTTCTGCATGTGTGCAGGCGCAGAAGTAGCGGGGCAGGGTCTTTATATGCCCTCGAAGATAGCAGTTTACCCTTTGATACCAGTGTCGCACTGTGTATGGACGCCTGTTTATATTTTTATTGCTCTTAGCTATACCTACTCTGTGTCATTATGTAGGTATGCACGCCAACGGGTGGACAATGACATGTGATTGTTCCAAGGAATCTCGTGTTCAGTGTCTAAAAACAATGAAACTAGTAGCAAAGTCGAAATAAGTTACTCTAGCTACCCGATAAGGTATAAATATACCCAAATATTGCAAAATAAACATGGATACATTTTAACCAGGCAGTTTATTTAATGGAGAATTAAAAGAGAGAGCTGGGTACGAGCGCGTCTATCGCCAAACACTTTTTTTTTCGCGTGAGTAGTAGGTACATTTTCATAGCCACAAATCTTTTGAATTTTACGTACGAAGACGACAAGAATCCTCTTAACGTAGATTTAGCTAAGCAACGGGAATAATAAATATGAATACAATGTAAGGAATACTGAATAAAAAGTGATATTATTATAATTTTCGGGTTTCCTGTCTTTATTTAAGTCTCATTTAAGAACGCAAGCATACCACTTTTCTTGCCACTTCATTTGGGCTTTTGCCTTCATCGGCACTCGGCAATTGATTGCTCTTCCGTTAATTTTTACTTGGAGGGGTACTGGTACGGGTCTAATTGAAGTATTCCATCAATGGAAAATGATCAACAAGAAAGGTGAAATCAAACATCCCGCAATAAAATTAAAAGTTGCACACACACACAAAGGTTACGAAACCCTCCCTAATCAGACGATTGATTGAGTTAGATATTACAAAAAAAAGTTTTTGATGAACCTCTCTGGGTTACAGGAGTTTACAGTATACCTACTATGGATGATTAATTATCGATGTCTTTAATTAATCATTATTTAAAAATATTATATTATAGTGCGAAAGCATGAAACGCCTGATACTTTTTAATTTTGACAATTTTGCATAACATAGATGACAAAATTCCAGGCGCTTCAAAAATTTCATAACAGTCACGAAATATCTGGATCGTTTCAGTTTATTTAATCGAGAACAAAAAGAAAGAGCAGTACAGGTACGAGCGCGTTAGACAGCTTTCACTTTTTTTTTTCAATTTCGCTAAGTACATTTTCATAGCCATAAAAACATGAAAAAAATATTGCCTCTATAATTCTTTCAATGTGGCACTGCCAAAAATGTTGCATCTGTTCGGTCTTCTGGATTAATTTAATCAGTTACAAAAATTTGGACATAACAGTCTGACAGATGGCACAATTTCACAGTCACAGGCGTTCAAAAATGGTCATCATAGGTAGCACAAAAATCTGGCAAAACGTTTGTCTGACAAAAAAAACTATTCGATTTTTGAATTTTTTTTTTCGAACTCACCAGTGAACTCTCCGTAGGGTTGATACGAATGCGGGGTTCGTTGTCGTCGTCTTCGACGCTCACTTCGGCGCCGGCAGTCTGGCCCATGGTGCGGGTAGAGGGCCGGCAGCGCGGCCGCCCGCGCGTTGCTCGCGCGTCCACTGCCGCACCGCGGTGCCGAGTGCACAGCCCTAGGGGTGCGAGAGGGTGTCGATAATGGGGGTAAGACACGATTTGTCTCGATTATCGGCATTACGAAGGGGCTTTTATACTGTTTTGTGTATTTTCATGAATGGCATCAACCTTTTGGAGATCAAAAATCAATGTATGCGCTTTTTAATGTTCCCCAGACTCGCAACGACTACGTGTTTGACTATTTTCAAGGTAATTTTCGTTACGTTCGCTTTCAAATGGAACACTGGCTGTTTGACGACATAATGCAACTTTGTTTTTTTTTTTATATTCACGATGATTTTTAATCGGTGATCACGATCAGGTACCAACGTTTCTAACTCAGTAAATGATGGCGGTCACGTTGAAATCGTAATTACATGAAAACAAACTTTTATTTTTCTATGATATTTTTTATTTTGAAACCAATTTTGTCTTAAATTTTGTTGTCACCCTAACTAATCTGTATCTGTGAGCTTACAACCTTTTTAATAATTTAATGGCAATGCCAATTTATGAGTAGGTAATAAGTAACTTGTCATTGTCATTTTCATTAGCAATACAGTCGTAGAAAATTTCGTAAAAATTCCCGCCAAAGCGATGACACTTGACGTAGGTATCGTACTTCAATAATTTATGTAGGATGACCCTGTATCTATGGATATTAGTTTTAATTATGTTTTAACTTTTAATTAATTAAACAGTGAGGTAATTGCGTGAGACCTCGCTTATTAAGTTTAATTTTAGCTGAATATTAATATTTTTCTACTCCTGATCACCGATTAAGAATCATCGTGTATTTATTTAAACTTTATTATTTGGCTTATGATCTGAGCTGATGCCCCGTCTTAGCTTTATTAACGAACCGGCCACAATAACAGAGTATCATTAGTTAATCATGAGTATAAATAATATTATATTCTTTGGTCTGCCACTATCAAAACGTTATTTAGCCGAGATAGAGTTCAGAACTTACTCCTATATCTCGCATCTCAATTAAATAGAAAATGAGGTTCCGTTGCCTTTTACAAAGCCGTATGATACCTACTGCGAGTACCAAAGGCTGTAATTAGATTGGTCGCAATTTGTCCAAATCACTTTATTAATAGATTACTTTCCGATATCGATGAAGGGCGCAGCCCTACACTCGACGCGGTCGATACAGCGCGCAGGCTCTCAGCTGGGCCCTCTGACAGTTTCGACTTGGTTTCGACTCAAAAACAAATCCATTCCATTCACATCGTCACAAGCAAACGAAGGTGAAAACTATATGAGATGACGTTTTAGTTTGGTATAGATTGTATCGAAGAAACATCATATCGAACTTCATTTATACGATTGTTTCGCAGTCCATACGTATGCTGCTACGTGCGGTACGTGCGTTAAAATAGCATAAAAAATAAAAAACGCTTAAAAGGAACTTATACGTTACGTTTTCACGTCACTATGGCATACAATTTTGAGATCGTTTGAGCGCTTTGACAAAGTATTTTAAAATAACATAATAGAATCTATATACTATATAAATATATAGATAGTTGATTGTACTTATAACACATCGCTAGAAAACGAAAGCAGAAAGATCGATCGGAAACGAGATTATCTGTCATAGTCATGCCTAACTAGAGCATTGGTTATGGTAATGGTATCCGCAGGTTGACTGGAAAAAGCGCAGAGCATCGTGCTAAGTGCCGCAATAACAACTTTGACTAGCAATGGAATGTTTCAAAAACGTATTAGAAATGTGATGAGTGATGACCATACCCGGGGATTACGGTGCACGAATAATAAATATAAATATCAGACAACCTCACACAAATCGATCTAGTCCCAAATTAAACTCAAGAAGGCTTGTGTTATTGGTACCTACTAGACGACGATATACATACTTATATAGATAAATATATTAGGTAGTTAAATATATAAAACAACCATGACCCAAGCACTAATATTCGAGTTCATCACACAGATATTTGCCTTGGCTCGGATTCGAACCCGGGACCGCCGGCTCAATAAGCAGCTGCTTACGAATGATTTAACACTAAGGCCGACAGTCGGCGTCAACTCATTCGTGCACCGAAAACCCCGGGGTATGGTGATGAAGTCATCAGGTTGGTTAGAAAATAAAGGCCGCGGATGGATAGCGCTTAGACTCACGGAAAGTCTCATGAAAAGCAAGGTACCGCTTCAGTCGAGTTGAGTTGAGTCAGCGCAACTTGCGGACCCTTGCCATGAGTTCACGTGATCGGTACTCGCTAGCGACAACGTAAACAATTTGCATGGAGAATAGTACAGCGCCCATAACGGTTACTTTGTAGAACTACAATTCGCTATACAAATTGTCGCTGTCGCTAGCGAGTACACGTAAGTTCGCTTGTCGCGCGACTTACCATCAGCCGTCTAGCGCGCACAGCATTGCAAGGAAAAAGACAGGCAATATGTATCGCGCTATAGTTGGATTTTTAAATTTCAGAATGGTCATAAATAGTTTATCTTGTAAATATGATTCCCTAAAGCCATTGTCCGAGGAAACAAGTAACAAAAACAACGCAAACATATTTATATACATAGGTATAGGTAAGTCGCAAGGTTGAAATTGGAATATACAAATTGTCGCGTGTAACAGTTATGCTAGAGATGATTTGTTATTGTTAGATGAAGCGACGATATTCGGAGGCTGACCGGAAGAAATCAACTCAAGATCTCGCTTTGTAGTATGTAGATGGGCCTTGGGCTTGGGACAAACGTAGTAGAGTAGACGTTTACAAGTAGGAACGTGATGAGATGAGTACCTATAGTAGGGCGATTGGAGAAGGGAATACATAGCAGCAGCACCGCTACCAAGTCGAAAAAATATCACCTTCGTTAAGTTAGGTTAGGTTAAAAAAAATGTTACATGTTCGAAACATGTCGGACCGTTCCTGACAACTTCACGTGAGTGTAAACCGCTTTTTATTCCATACTTAATTAAAGACATGGAGCTATTATGTATAAGACACTATTTTTGGTGTACTGTATAGTACTTGCTAGGCCCATGATTAAATATGAAGATTTTCGTTTTTTTTTCTGCTTGTTACTTAGGGTAGACCGGGGACAATTGAAACACGTCATGATTGAAACGAGTCAAATTTCTCGAAAACTATAATACCTACGCGTCTGACGCAACACTTAGAACACGGTCATGTTTGAATCTTTGGCCAGTAGCGCTCGAGCGACGGTGCAAGACGGGAGTGTCCACGAGCCAAATCAGTTTTTCGCAGTAAAAAGTAAGTATTTGTGCTCTCGTATATTTTCTTGTAACTTCGTATACTCTTGTATATTGACAGATCAACTTGTTTTGCTGTTATAGTTAGGAATAAACGAATGTTTTTAATGAGTTGATCAGCGTTCGAGTCTTTTTTATACATATATATTATTTGACCTTGAAGTTAAAAACTTGGTGTGGGGACGGTGTATTCGCCTCTTAGCCTCCTTGTCGAAGTTGCCTCTACCTAGTTGGAGCATTTGCCCTTGGTATACGTATTCGGAAACAACTTCGATGGAGACTCCATTTACGGCGACCGGTCCCGGATCGATATGTTCATTGAACATAACTTTGGTTTTATCCAAATTCATCCGAAGACCGATACGCTGAGACGAATTTGCCAGGCTGTCTAGCATGTGATTCAGGTCCTGCAACGTCTCGGCCATGATCACGATGTCGTCTGCGAATCGTAGATGAGAGATGTGTTGGCCATTTATATTAATGCCACGATTTTTCCAGTCCAGCGTCTTGAACATATCCTCCAGTGCGTTAGTGAACAGTTTCGGTGATATAACGTCACCTTGTCGCACTCCTCGACGCAGGTGGATATGTTCTGTCTGCTGGTTCTGTACTTGCACAGTCATCGTGGCGGCTGAATATAAACATCTCATCACCTCGATGTATCGCCAGTCGGCTTGACATCGTTGCAAGGACTCCAGAACAGACCAAGTTTCGATTGAGTCAAAGGCCTTTTCATAGTCCACAAAGGCCAGACACAGGGGCCGATTATACTCTTCGGTCTTCTGTATAATCTGCCGCACTGTGTGAATGTGGTCTATGGTGCCGTACCCACTTCGAAAACCGGCCTGTTCCGAGGGTTGGAACTCGTCGAGTCTTCGGGCAAGGCGGTTCGTAATAACCCTTGAAAACAGCTTATATACGTGGCTCAGAAGCGATATGGGCCGATAGTTTTTCAACAGGGTGGTGTCGCCTTTCTTGAAAAACAGAACAACCACGCTTCTGTTCCACGCTTGCGGAGTTCTCCCATTGAAGAGGACAGTATTAAACAACTCCTGGAGCTCCCTTAGTATGGGGGTACCCCCTGCCTTCAGGAGCTCTGTCGTGATACCATCCTCTCCAGGGGCTTTTCCATTTTTAAGCTGTTTTAGGGCCAATACGACCTCGTCTAGGCTGATCTCAGGCAGGTCTTCTGTAAAGTGGCGTATGAGGGTGGCTCTGGGATCATCATCCTGTGGGTCAGATCGGGGTGCGTGTGAGGCGTAGAGCTGGCTGTAGAAATCCTTAACTTGCGAGAGAATCTCCGGCCTTGAGGTGACCACTGTCCCCGTACGTGTGGTCAACTTCGTCACGTGGCTTCTTCCGAATGACTGGACGAATACTTTCGACCCCCGGTTCTGCTCAATTGCTTCTTCAATCAAGAGCGTGTTGGAAGCTCGGAGGTCGAGGAGTGCCCGGTGTTCAGCTGAAGTTGACGGGGGGTTTTCGCGGCGCTCACTCATAAGTTCTAGAGTCTCCCTCGCAAGTTTAGACTTCTTGCCTGTGCGCCTCATTTCGCAAAATTTTTCGCCCTCTTCCCTCAGGATGCCCACTACTTGGTCGAGTTTTTGGTCGACGTCAGTTGTAGTTTCCAAGGCAGCGAATCGGTTTTCCAGTTTTATTTGGAAAGTTTCGGATCCCACAGCGGTTTGGAGCTGATTTGGTCGGAGTCTGGACTTCATCAGACGGACTCTTTCGCGTCTGAAATCCATATTCAGAGTGTCTCGGACAAGTCGGTGATCACTTCCGGTTTTCACCCTGGCGACCACAGAGACATCTTTGAAAATGCGCCTTTTGTCCGTCATGATGAAGTCGATCTCATTTTTTGTGACACCATCGGGACTTTGCCACGTCCACTTCCTTTGGGGCTGTTTTTTGAAGAATGAGTTCATCATAAACAGCCCCTCTTTTTCGAGAAAGTTGACAACCATTTGCCCCCTATGGTTTCTAGCACCATAACCGTGTGGTCCTATTGAGCATTCGCTGCTGGTCTGTACTCCTACTTTAGCGTTAAAATCTCCCATGACAACGTTGTAGTGGGCCCTAGAGGTGTTGTGTAGGGCCTTGGAGATATCTTCGTAGAATGTCTCCACGTAGGTGCATACGCTTGCACAACCTTAAGGCTGTACCTGTCGGTTTGATAATAAGGTATGCAACCCTTGTCGACACACTAGACACTTCTACAACGTTGTCAGTGAAGTTTCTATGAACCAGAAACCCGACGCCACCCTGGGAAAGTTGGTCTCCCTCTCTAAAATACAAAAGATGGCCCGATTCTAGTGTTAAGGTGTCCTCTCCCTCTCTTCGGACTTCACTTAAGCCCAGAATGCCCCATCTTATGTGTTTTAGTTCTTCTTCCAGCTGCACAAGATGTTCGTCGAGTCGTAGCGTGCGTCCGTTAAACGTAGCCAGGGTCAGTTGCTGTTTTTGAGTTTGGCGGTCTACCGTAGCCCGGGGATTCTTAGCACCCCCTACCCCGCCGTAACCGTGACCGCCGCCTTGGTCAGGAATAACGGGGTGGCCGGGAACTGGGGGCCGTGATTTATTGTGACTTGCCATGTTTGGTTTTGCCCATAATCGCCACGCTGGGCATGCGGGTTGGCGATCGCAGTGCGTAGCTATTCGCACTTGTGACGCTGCTGCCCGTCACCAGCCTGTCGTACTTATAGCTACGCGTTTTATGAATGGTTATACCGCCACTTATCAGTCGTCAGAGCCTCGTCCGTTGTTCAGCAGGATGCACCACGGGCAGGAGAGGTTGGCTTGGAGTGCTTAGTTGGTGAGTGCGCTCCCTTACATCCCCAATAATATATATAATAATTGAAATTGATCATTATTGTGTCTATTATTTCATTTTACATCGCGACGTTTGCAACACCCCTTGTCACAGGGTCGGTACACGGATTGAAACATTGTTATAGTTGAAACAAACACTTTTGTATGAAACATGATTATGCTTGTTTTCTGCAATTCTATATCTTTATATCTTATCATTGCATTAAAACTACTTTGGTTAAGCAAAATGAATAAGATAGCAGCAACAAAGAAAACTAAAAGTTGCGTACTTAATTTTTACGTCGCGTGTTTTTATCGAGATTTTCAGAAGCTCATAAATTGAGAAATGTTTATATTATATGCATGCCGTGGCAGTGATGAAAACGATTAGAACAGATATAAGCACTTTCATGGTGCCGAAGATATGAGAGTGTTTCAATTGACCTCATATTGTGTTTCAATTGACACTCATGTGAGGTCAATTGAACCAGACTGCCCCATTCTCTTTATTACATTATTTTTAAAAAAATATGGACTATAGATCTACCTAATACATTTTGTTTAGGAACCAAATAACTAAATTTGACATATTTTGAGCTTACCATCTTTCTACTCACAAAAATATAACGTTTACTGGTGGTTAAAGGCAAATTGTTTCAATGGTCCCCGGTCTACCCTACCTCAGATCTTCGTGATTTTATAGACCGATCTGGAAAAATCCTTTTTTGTTCGCGGAAAGGAATCTCCAAGTTGGTGGTTAAGTAAAGATCTGATGACGAGATCCATGAGGAATCATAGGAGCTCCAGCCACAAATATAGGCACATCTATGGCGATTTCGGTATTTTTAATAGTAACATGTTCAGTGTTGTTCTCGGAACCACCATTTCCTCTTACTCTGTTTTTCTTAAATTTGTTTCGTACTATTTTGCATATGGTTCTAAAAACGCTTCCATCCAGGCTAAATATTTAGTACCTATACTATTTTTATTGTACGGCGTTACCCAAGAATCTTATATATAAGATTCTTGGCGTTTCCTCTACTTGTCAATTTTGTCAGTGACAGACGTGCCGGGTTAAATAAAATAAATATGAATCCCAACAAATATAATATCTATCTATGTGTAATAGTGCTGTATTTAATTTTGTTTTCGTATATATATTATGGGCACAGATTAATATAATAGTTCTTCGAACAGATACCCATGTCTGAATAAAAAGGCAAATACCTACCGCTTTTCATGCCTACTCAATTTAACAATGGAGCGACCTTGAACGCGTGGGTCGTTGGCCGCACGTGCCGGCAAAACGAGGCTAGGGTTGACACCGCTTAGAAATGATTTTATAAAAAATCAATATAAATGAAAATACGATAGATTTATTTAAATTTATTAGTCAAATTTAATTATCATTAGGTACCTACTAGAAATAGGTATTCACATGCACTGCGGCACACAATCAAAATCGTTTGAATTTCCGAGTAGGTATATCGGAATCTTACCTACCTATTCTATCTGAACATACCAGAAACCTGAAACAAAAACAACTCTCTGTGTAGGTACCTAAGTAACCTAAATATATCCCGATGACAGTAGGTACTTACTAAATAAAGTTTGGTAGGTGCCTATATATAATGTGTTACATATTGTATAATACTAACATTACAGGCTTCGAAACAGTCACTAGGTACAAGTTGTTTTATAATAATCTGATCACGCGTTTCATCTTCGCGAATGCATTCCTTGCAAAAGGTCTTAAGTGTCAAGAACAACGCCGACTTTTACGCCCTTTTAAGGCCGTGCAATGCACTCTCCCGCCACACGCACTAAACTGATTTGGTAAATCTTAGTGAGTAAATTATTGTCACTTGTTGATATAGGTAGTGGATTTTTTCTATGAATTCAAGTATATTAAGTAGGTAGGTTTATTTATTCAACATTACATGTATCTATTATAACAGTGTATGCAATGCGTTTAGGTATAGGTGCTTATTAAGTTCTAAGAATTTTTAGTAACATTTCATCGTCTGTCGGCAAAGAAAAAAAGGATAAATGCTGTTGCTTTTATGTTTTTACACCCCGCAACACTGCAGCGCGTTGGTCTCATTCGCGACGAAGCCATTTTTTGGTGATTTTATAGCGCGACCGGCGTCGTCCGGCCGTGAGCGCGTGTGGCAACCGACTAGCTGAGCGCGTCGACCGCGATGCGCGATGTGTAGGTATCTTTCTCGGTTCCCACGGTACACATGGGGAGTTATGGGTTCCGCATAATCAAAGAGTCTTTGAAATCATAAGATGCTCTGCCAATATTAAAATGAATACCTACACATGAACCATTTTTATCTCGTAAACAAATTGCAATACCAATTTGTGTTATTTACGTAGTTAAGTGATGGACATCGGAAGTGTTGATACATTTTTGGCTGTTTGATAGAAAAATTGGTGGTGGATGGTGGAATGCGCTTCATTTGGAAATTATTCCAAATCTATGTAAGTAGGTTACCTATACTATCCTCTTTATTTTGCAATGTCCATTATTTTATATATTCATCATCAGTAATGTAGGGTATGATTGTTATAACATAACTAACTAGCGACCCGCCCCGGCTTCGCACGGGAGCAATGCTATGTTATGCATGTATTATACATGTAACTGTAACCTTCCTCTTGAATCACTATCTATTTAAAAATAACCGCATCAAATTCCGTTGCGTAGTTTTAAAGATCTAAGCATACATAGGGACTAGACAAAAAGAAGCGACTTTGTTTTATACTATGTAGTGATGATACTATCAGTTATGATACAACTATAAATTCATATTTTATAGTGTTTGTAACAAGGTAGTTTTCTTGTGATAATCATATTATTACGGTACGAGTACCGTGGCTCCCTCTACGCTCACAGTACAGCACTACGCCGGCTTAATGCCCGGAGAGTTTTAGCGAGCAATGTAGGTCTAGTGTAGACAACACTCGTTAGAGGGCGCTACTAGTTGTTATATAAGGATATATTATCCTTAACAGCGGTTCTATGGTAGAGCGATTGGACCTGGGTTGTGCCATTTCAAAATTCTCTATTTAATACCGCTCCATACAAAAAAAATAGGGGGGCAGAAAACGGCTCAACTCTAATTTAATGTAGACGCTCTACATTAGAGTAAAGGTAGATGTAAGATAATCTTAGAGGGTTATATAAAAATAATGACATCAACATAAGTCCCCTACGTATAATATTATAAGTCATCATATCAGCCGATAGACGTCTACTGTTAGACAAAGGCCTCCCCAAAGTTCTCCACAACGATTGATCTTGCGCCGCCGCCCTCATGTAATTTCTCCCCGCGATCCTAACTAGGTCGTCGGTCGTCGGTTGTTGGGGGCCATCCCACGCTCACCAATGGCAACCGGTTCTACATACAATGTGCCCCGCCCATTGCCATATTATAAGTAGTTCAAGCAAACATGTAAATATGATGTATACATACTTAAGTCTTAACGCAAACATGTCTGACCAATCACTCTATTCCTGCAATAAATAATATGAATATGAATATGAAAGCTTCATTAAAATGCATCATTTATCACCAACATTAACTGTTATTGCTTGCCCGTCACTCAAGCCCTTGATATCTCTGACAAGATATCGATTTTCAACATAATTCGTTATTCGTGCTTTTTAACAGCCGCTTCTATTCGACACGAAAATGAACGCAGGCAATGAAAACGACAATAAAATAAGAGTTCAACCAAAAAAGGCGAAATCAAATACCGAGGATATTATTCGTTGTTTCGAACCGGCTCTTATTCTAGAGCGTATACTCGGAATATATCGATTTAAAGTTTTCGATGGATATCTTTTACCAACCAGCAATTTGATGAAATTATTAGGATTGTTTATTACCATCTTCATTGCTGCTGCATTCATCATTGTTTTCGAAGTATCCATGAATCCGTCCGAACAAATTCCATTTATAGATATCATGGAGGATTTTCCATCGATTGTGATCCTCATCCAATACGTGACATCTGCCGTGATGACGTCATGTTTGCTGAGCCAGGCCAACATCCGGATTATGACACTGCTAGCGAATATCGATTCAACTCTCAACATCAACAAGAGCGAAGAGTTTTATATCAAATCAAAAAATCTATCTGTTCGTGCGCTTGTCCTTATTTCTTTCATCCACATTGTCTCCAGTGGAAGTGCTTTCTGTCTTATAACAAACAGCGACGATAGCACCTTGAGTAATATTCTGGATTACATCCTAAATTACGTGCAAGATCTCGAGATACTAATTTTCTTTCTAATGATAAATATGCTGAAGTGCAGGCTGAAGATCATAAATAACTATCTCGTTAAGATAATTAACCATGACGACAATCAGGACAAGATTACAGTTTTTACCATTCGGCAAACAAATTATAAGGCCGAGAGGAAGCTGGATTTACACGGAATTATCCCGGTTTCAAATATACGGGAATTATCCTTGGCCTACGACTACATCGGAGAGACGTGTCACCTCGTCAACAACGTCTACAACTTTCAGATCTTCATGACTCTGATCTCGGCGTTTATCTACATAGTGATTACTCTGTGGACGTCGCTGTATTACTTCCGTACTCAAGTGCAAGTGCACACCAGCAATTTGATTACGATTGTCCTGTGGTGCTGCAGCGAGATGCTGACGGTGGCTGCGATGGCGTTCGTGTGCGAGACGTTGTTGTCGACGCGGAACGAGACCAAGGTGCTGGTGAACGAGCTGGTGATGGATTACGGGCTGCCCACGCGCATGCGCGCTCAAGCGAAGGCCTTCATGGATCTGATCGATGCGTGGCCGCTCCGGATTTTTGTCTACGACATGTTCACAGTCGACATTACGCTTATGCTCAAGTTTATTAGTGTATCCACGACTTATCTGATTGTTATCATACAAGTTTCACACTTCGTGTAATAAATGTAGATCGCACCAAATTTAAAAATGAATAAGTAAAAGTCAAACTATTCATTATAGGCACATAATTGTATTTTGTAAATTGCACTATTAACTTGAAAGGTTTGCTAACTGTATAACAAAAAAAAAGAGTATGTCGCCAGGAACGGCAACCAGCTGAGTGGAACGTAGGGGTCATCTGTCCAGTACACAAGAAGGGGTGTAAGAAGAAGTGCTCGAATTACAGAGGAATAGCACTCCTCTCCACAGCTTACAAAGTTTTCTCGTATGTCTTACTGGGTCGGTTGGAAAAGTATGCCGAAGAGATTCATGATGATTACCAGTGTGGATTTCGGCGTAACCGTAGCTCAGTGGACCAGATCTTTCTCCTCAAACAGCTCATGGAGAAGAAATGGGAATTTGCGCAGGGAGTACACTGCCTTTTTGTAGACTTCGCCAAAGCTTACGATAGTATTGACAGACAATCACTCTTCTCCATCCTGAGAAACTTCAAGATCCCAGATAAACTCGTACGGCTCATTGTAGTCGCCACGGGTGTGAGTAAAATGCGGGTGAAGGTTGGGGGAGAGTTGACAGATGAATTTGATGTCATTACTGGTCTCAAGCAGGGAGATACGTTGTCTCCTATGCTGTTCAATTTAGCTCTAGAACACGTCATCAGGAAAGTGCAAATATTGGACGGTGGAGTGATGTTGAATGGCCAGCATAAGATAGTCGGATACGCAGATGACTTAGCCTTATTGGTAGAGAACAGTGTGACCATCTCCGAGAAGACGAAGGTATTGGGCGAGGAAGGCTCAAGGGTTGGCCTGAAAATCAGCAGGGAGAAGACTGAGTTCCTACACATGCGGAGATACAGGAATATCTTGGAGCCTAGAGAAAACCTGGTCGTAGATGGGGTTACGTATAAGGGAGTGGAGAAATTCAAGTACCTAGGCTGTCTGATTAATGACTCCAATAGCAGAGAACAGGAGATTGAATTTCGCATTCAGAATACCCTAAGATACGCGGCGGCTCTGCATAAGGTGTTGGTGTCCAAGGTGATGCGTCGGAAGACTAAGATTAGAGTCTATAAAACCGTCATAAGACCTATCTTAATGTACGGATGCGAGGCCTGGACACTAACCCTAAAAGAGGAAAACAAGCTTCTCGTTGCCGAGAGGAAAATATTTCGTAAGATCTTGGGACCGACGCAGAGGGAGGATGGTAGCTGGAGGATCCGTAAGAACCAAGAACTGGAGGATCTGGTGTCTGAGCCGAATATCATTGGGGAGATTAAGGCAGCAAGACTCCGTTGGCTCGGGCATCTGGAAAGAATGCCGGATGACAGGGCGGTAAAGAAGGCGTACATTGGGCAGCCTGTAGGTCGTCGACCGGTCGGCCGACCGAGATACCGGTGGAGAGACGAAGTGACCAAGGACCTACGCGCTCTGAATGCAGAAAACTGGGAGGAGATCGCTCAAGACAGGGCGCGCTGGCGCCATCTCGTATCGAAGGCCAAGATCCACTTTGGGTCGCTGAGCCAACGGAGTAAGTAAGTAAGTAAGTATGTCGCCGAATCGCCAGCGTTTCGTATAAATCAATTAATTATTTAAATGTAGCTAATAGGGCGTGCAATATCGGACGGTATTCCTAATTCCGGAATCGACTTCGACACTGGGCCACAACTCCGGAACTGGTATATTTACCAACATATTTTTGAGACCATAATTTTGTGGTCACATCTTATCATCGTGGAGACGCGGAGATTTATTTATTTATTTACTATTACAGTAATTAAACCAAGGCACTGTGAACTACAAAATCAAATTAAAAAAAACTTAAATCTAGTTTGATTTAGGCGACGACGTAGCAGCGTGGCTCCGTTGCGTCGTCTGATCTGGCGCAGGATTCGGCAGATTGCCCCGGAACCGCCGAAACACAACACACTTCTGCCAGAAGTCTGCACTTATGGTGTTCTGCAGCGGCCGCGGCATGCACGCGCACCACAAACGAGCATACAACCATAAGCGAGATAACATCCTTGAGACACTAGTTATAGTAAATATATAGTCGGAAATGTAGAAGGAAGATTGCGTGGTAGATCTTCGAGTAGGTGGACAGACCTGTTAAAAGAAAAAAAAACAGTAAGCTATGGGACGTGGTGCGAATGGCAACCATCAGAAGTAGATGGAAATAAGCCTTCCTCTCCAAGAATAAGACTTTCTATAATCACAATTTTCAGACACAAAGGAACGACCACAGATAGAGTGTATTTACTTACGATTCCTATCAGTTTAAAACAGTTACATCCTTAGTTTGGCACAACTCGATGGTTCCCAAGGATAAAAGAGTCAATGATTGATGAAAATAAGTTACCTACCATTTATAATATTATGATATGATGTAATCAATTTGTGCTAAAGAACTCTTATTGGTCTATAGTTATTTACATCAGCACTAGAAGATACATTAATATAGATTACTAATTTAATTAATGGATTATTTATCGTTATTGGACATTCAATAAGTAATTGATCACCTTTCACACCTTTCACCTTTGTAAACACGTTATTTTTTCAGAATCAAATTTATATTAAGGTGAAAACTCGACACCAGACGCTCGACGCACACTACAAAAATGTATAGATTCAAGCGTCATTAAATGACAAAAATAAACTTAAACGAAAGATTAAAACCAAAACAAATGGAAGCTAACGGCACGGGATGTGATAAAAGTGGCACTCTAAACATAATTTACACTTTGAGACCAGTTCTAGTATTAGAACAAATATTCGGGATAATTAGATTCCAGATTAAAAATAAGTTACTATTGCCAACCGACAACAAGGCAAAGCTGACTGCCATATTCAGAGTGGCACTTTTCATCGGTGTATTTGTTGCATATTTTTACATATCCTCGTTTTTACGTGAAAGTGATGATGATGAAGTGGATCCCATCGAAAATGTAATTGTCACTGTGGAATTTATTAGTTACACCATGACGAGTGTAATCAATTACATCGGTTTTATGCTAATCCACTCGCTTGTGAAGAGTCCTGTCAATGTACGAATCATTACAAGTTTCGCGAACATGGATGCAAGGTTGCAACTCAATACGAGAGATAACTTTTACAAGAAGTCCAGGAACTATATACTAATTGTTGTTTCTTCAGTGATTGGTGTCGATTTGTTGTTCAGTTTATGGTTCAATTTGAAAAACCCATCAAGCGTCATCGAAATTATAATGTTCGGTAGTTTATATTATTTGCCAGATGTTGAGATCACATTAATCTGTGCAATGATATACATGTTAAAATTCAGACTTGTAGTCCTCAACCAAAGTCTAAAAAAGTTGACTAGACGCAATGAAATTATGCACAAGATTTTCGTTAGTACTATTTGGAACGCTACAAATAAGAAAAGACAAATGTATCCAATACCGAAAACTTTGCCGAAACTTCGCGAACTGTCGCAGACTTATGACGCTCTCGGAGAAACCTGCAGCCTGATCAATAACCTCTATAGCTTCCATTTATTGATTTTGTTGATAACGAATTCTATCATTATAATTGAAACTTTATGGATATTAGTATATGACTTGGGCCATGGAATAGTCAGTTATGATGGAACAGCAACAATGGTTTATTGCGGTATCAAGTTGTCGTACGTGATGACACTCTCGCTTATTTGTGAGAGTCTGTTGCGGGCTCGTGACGAGACTGTGGAGCTGGTGAACGAGCTGGTGATGGACTACGAGCTGTGCGCGGGTGCGCGCGCGCAGGCGAAGGCGTTCATGCGGCTGCTCGACGCGTGGACGCTGAGGGTCCACGTCTACGACATAGTTTCTATCGACATTGCCTTTGTATTACGATTTATTAGTTTCACTACAACATACTTGATTATTCTCCTACAAATCTTCATGTAAATTTACACCACTTGACGCCTTGTTAATAGCAGTTGTAATACAGTTACAATATAACTTAGTTAATAAACTTATGCAAAGAGTACTTAATCTAATTTTATTTTTATTACAAATTACAAATAGTCTAGTTGATGATGAACTAATGTTTATTTCGTATGGTATTTAGCATAGGAGACCTAAATCCTAATCCTAATAATATTATAAACGTGAAAGTTTGGATGGATGGATGGATGTACGTTCAACTCAATCTCAAAATCGACTGGACGAATTTTTATGAAACTTTAGGACATAGGCTATAATTTATGTCAAAAAGTCATCCCTTTTAGGGACATTCTGATATGGAAATACGTATTCGCAAAATTAGATTAATTGCGTATTTTCAAGAATGGAATACATAAAATTTGAACAGATTTGATGAACGTGATATCCATCTGGCAAGACATTTCAAACCAGTGATCCCAGAAGGGCTACTCCGATGTTCAATATTCGACTGTCGAATAGTGCCATCCCTCTCGGTCTCCTGTCAAAGTATATTTAAGTGAATGGAATAGCACTATACGACAGTAATATTTCGAATATCAGAGTAGCTCTTCAGGTAGGTATTCACGTTCAGATACACACAACATCTGAAAATAGTACGAGCTTTGATTATGTACCCCCGCTTGGTAACTGAGTATAAATAAAGTAGTAAATAACTGAGTATGCAAAGATAGGATAACCAACATATATAAATATATATATATAAATAATCTTAATAATATTATAAACGTGAAAGTATTTAACGTTCGGTCCTCTTAATTTCAAACGATGATTGATCTGTCGCCAGTGTTCGGTAATCGTCGTAAACAGCCAATTGTTGAATTTGTCTATATAGACCGATGTGCAATATTTATCGCCGAGTACAGTATAAGTGCATAAAGTTTTTGTATTTTGGAGTAGTAGGGCCTCGTGCAGGGTCCGTCCGGATTGTTTACTACCGCCTTGCCTGCTAACCCACAGCCAAACAGCAATGTTCGCATTGTTGTGTTCCGGTGTGGGGGTAAGATAGCCGGTGAAATTACTAGCATAGAGGCATTCTATCTTCGTCCTCCGGGTAGGCAAGCACTTGTGACTCCTCTGGTGTTGCAAGTGTTTATGGGCGACGGTTATCACTTTCCATCAGGCGATACGTTTGCTCGTTTGCCCCCTATGACATAAAAAAAAATACTTTGATACTTAGGTATACAATGTCACATAAACGAGCTATTGAGGCATTTGATTGCTGTCTGCAAGACATGCACATGTGTTGTAGTGTTACTGGCTGGTTATTTCAGAGAGACTTTGCCAGTTATCGTGCGAGGCACTTCAGCAGACGAGATAAACGCATGCCTGAAATCGTCTGATATGTGGAACAAAGTTGAAAAGCTGACCACAATTTAACGATGCAGAGACGCGTACGAAGTCGCGGGCAGTTCATAAAAGTAGAAGATGACCCAAAAAATAATAATTGAAAATATGGTTTTTATTCTGTATTTTGCTTAAAACGCCGTCAGCCATTTTCGCTCAATGATATGATGTCACCGGTCCCGTAAAGAAAACGGAAGTGTCGCTCCTCTCGATATCCTGTCAAAGTACGTACAAGTAACAAAATTTGGTACTATAAAAGTCCTGGGAACGTTTTTGGACGTGCTAAATAGTGTTCATGATTAGCACTATAACGGTGTTGTAAATGTTTACAGAACCCTAAAGAGGCCCTAGTTTTATCACTGATTAATTCTATAAACATTACATAAAAGCTCCCACGGTGATGAATCGGCTCTGTAGTTGAAGTATAAAAGCGTCGTGAAACGCTTTTTAGTACTAAAATAGTGCTGTCAGCAACTATCATGTCACGAATTTGCATTATACAAGTAACCAAAACACGGTTATAGTGCTATTCTGCACTGTAAACGATTCCAGTGTTTTTTGTCGTCAAAACTGTTTGCCGTTTTATTCTATTGATGTGTCGTGCCATCGTGGTATTGAAATAAATAAATATCGATGAGTCATTTATACTTCATTGTTACTTTACGTATATGAACACTTGCGAAAAAAAATGTATTGATAAATCCATTATGCTGATTTCAAATTTGACAATGCGCCCTCATAATAATCTAATTTTAATTAAATTAATATTAATATCAAAAGACTATGGCTGCTATAGTACACATTGGCTCCAGCCGTCTACTAATAATTGCTATCATGGCGTAAACAGCGGCCATATTTTTACTAGTGATATAAATGATACTAATAAACTGCTACAGATCTAATTAGTCCGTTAATTAATAATTTTAACGCTTTTATGTCACGTTTTAGTCGCGTAGCAGTAACACAAACTCACTTAAAGGGCTATTTAGAATTTAAGTTATTTAGCAACTGCACAAGGAGTCGCTATAGTACTAATTAGCACTATAGAAAAGTTTTCATCACTTTTACAGATCTAGCCCCATAGCGATGTTGAGGAAGCTTTTAAGAAGCTTAAACGTTACGTAATGCTTGTACAGAGTACTTTTATAGTGCTAATTGGTCCTGTAATAATGTTTTTAACACTGCTACAGTGTCAGTACTGTAAAAGTAGTATTGACGCAGTTTCAGTGCAAAATGGATACATAACAGTGTCAGTAAGTTCATTTACAGTACTAAATAGTACCATAGCCGCTCTTTTAATATCTAGTAAAGTGCAACACTTTAAAGATTCTTTTGTATGGTCCTGTAAGCGTTCTAAGAGCTAAAATATAGAACTTAATTGCTCTGTTAAAAACCTTTATAGTACAAGCAGTCACAATGGATACCAGTATAGGCAGACTATATCACTGTTTGGTGATAAAACGCCCTGGTTATAGAACTTTTTGTTACTTCTACATTTAAGTGAGCGGGACGGCACTATACGGCGGTCGAATTTCGAACATCATGAGTAGTCCTTCTGTTTATTTACTCGGTATTTTACGTCACGCCACAGATAAGCAAAAGGCGAAAATGGCGGACGGCATTTTTCTGTTCATGAAATTTCTATTTTCAATTACTTAATACAATTTAGCTTTCAATTCTTACAAAAAAATGTTTTTTAGAGCTAGTAAGATCATTATTAACCATTTCAAATATATTTAAATAATGGGTCGACTAGCCTATTATATACGTATTTCTTGTCAACATTGTTTAATAATTTGAATATAGAGGAATAGGAATAATTAAAGTATACTCAAAATCATAAACAGTTTTTTTAATTTGCAATCAATATATCAGTATTTCACATTGAACGTGATGGATGTGACTGATGATTATTAATCGTTAACTTGCCCATTTGTTTTTACTTATTATTTTTAACAATTTAGAAATTATAAAAGTGACATTTTATAACAGTTAGAGTGATGTAGGTGAGAACAATAATTTTAAAGTAAACTATTGTAACAATTAAGATAATTTTTTTTGATGAAAATGTTACCAAATAAATATATATGTACATCTGTTTCTTAAAAATATACCATAGTACAAGCTTTGCTTAGTTTGGGACCAGGTCGATTTGTGTAAGATTGTCCCTTACGAGAAAGATTTCAAGCTCTATAAAAAAGGTCGTAAACGCCAAAGTAACTGTAATTACTTATTACCTTCTGGAAGTAATCGATTATACGCGACAGATTGAGTGGAACGTGGAACGTTTTAATGGCACTTAACTAATATGTGTAACGTTCGAAGTATAGGGACACCGCGCGGCACTTACGTCATTTTAAAGAAAATTTTGAAATATTGTGATAACTGTAAAACGGGTCGACCGATTTTATTCAATATAGTTTTAATTTAAAGTACTTATAATGCCTCATTTTCACGAATTTTCCCATAAGTTTTTGACTCGTAGTTGACAAGTTAGAGGGGGGGACGCAATTTTTTTTTTCGGAACGAATATTTACAAAACGGGTGCGTCCCATATTATATGCAAACTTTTGGTATAATTTCAATTTATAAACATACAAAAGATATAATGCACGATATATATAATAAGAAATACTCGTACCATAATTTCATGAAGTATAAGGCTTGATAGGTATAACATTTAATTCATATAATATCATATGTTATAGTGGTTATTTTGTCTAATAATTTTAGATATAATATGTATTTTGTAAAACAATTATGATTATGACATATAACATCATTTGAAATATATATCATATAAAATAATATTGTATGACATACCTAGTACCATTTTATAGGGAACACCCAAATACTCCGAAATATTTTATTCCGATTTTCTTTATTCATTATTCCTAAGAAATTTAATTCCGATCGTTAATAACCA
The DNA here is from genome assembly GCA_905147355.2 of Apotomis turbidana. NCBI lineage: Eukaryota > Metazoa > Arthropoda > Insecta > Lepidoptera > Tortricidae > Apotomis > Apotomis turbidana. The sequence continues at coordinate 7,207,066 of LR990292.1, forward strand.
CGAAATTTAATATTCCGAATATCAAGTCCGATTTTTTTTATTTCCGAGAATTATAACATCGAAGAGGTAAAAGCCCGACGTGGCTCTAGCCCGAAAAACAGAATTCCGATTTTCACCTTAAGGCAGATCCGACTTGGCTTAGGTTAGGTACGACGACGAGCGAAGCGAGGTCCGACTTGGCTTACGATTCCTAACATTACCTATTTCACCTTAAGGCAGATCTGAGTTTGCTTAGGTTAGGTACCACGACGAGCGAAGCGAGGAGGAGTGTTAGGTTGGACTATGACCCTAACGAGCGAGCGAGCCGCGCAGGTCCAACGTGGCTTACGATTCCTAACATTACCTATACCACCTTAAGGCAGGTCCGACTTGGCTTACGATTCCTAACATTACTTCGATTGCTTCGATGTTTCGAGTAAATGTATATTATATGTAATAATAATTAAGTGTTTTAAATGTTATACCACTAGATGATATTAAGCGGTGGTAGCCTAGAAGCGGTGGTAGCCTAGTGGTTAGGGCATGCGACTTTCAATCCGGAGGTCGCGGGTTCGAACCCGGCCCGTACCAATGAGTTTTTCGGAACTTATGTACGGAATGCCATTTGATATTTACCACTCGCTTTTCGGTGAAGAAAAACATCGTGAAGAAACCACCTAAGCCCAATAAGGCCTAGTTTCCCCTCTGGGTTAGAAGGTCAGATGGCAGTCGCTTTCGTAAAAACTAGTGCCTACGCCACATCTTGGGATTTAGGTAGCTGACCCCGATTGAGAATTCATTCTCAAAAAATGGGACAAAGGCTAGGAGGATGCTGACCACTAGATGATTATACACAATGTCATTATACCTACAGTTCATTATATACTATAAAAATATGCATTTTATTGTTATATGTTTCATTCAGTATACAAATTGAATATTATACCAATTAAATTTATTCTAATTGAGCCTATATGTCTAATGAGTGTTATATCTATTGTTTATATATTAATTATGTTCTATTACTTATTACCCATCACGGAGCTAAGCCGCGGACGGACAGACGGACAGACGGACATGGCGAAACTATAATGGTTCCTAGTTGACTACAGAACCCTAAAAAACACCCAAAGAATTTCAACCGGGAAGATTTTAATTCATCGCACACTTGGGGACCGTGATTCAAAAGTTTAAACCGCGGGATATATCTTCAAATCTGTGCGCGGATGTTCTGAGTTGTGTGTGTCGGACCGGAGACAATAATTAATAAAGGAATGGGTGGTAGTCGATCATGTATGTCCCTACCCATCCATTTTATTAGACAATTTCGTCGGGTAGTACTACATTTGACCGACAGCTCCAGTAACAACTCGCTGTTTCACCTGCAGTACATCTCAGACCACGGCGTCTGCAACCCCTAAATAAATAAAGAATATCGCGATAGACCCGTTATAATTTGTGTTAATTATGTGTACAAACTGCGAGAGTATAAAGTGTCGTATTATTTATTTACTTTAGCTTTCCCGACCATGATTAGTGATTTCTCAATTGAATCAAGCTTTTTTTTCATCTCGAATTCAGCGGTCGATATAGCCGCGACGAATATAATCATAATTATAAAAAAACCGGCCAAGTGCGAGTCGGACTCGCGCACCGAGGGTTCCGTACAAACACTTTCCATCCCTAAGTGGTTAAGTTAAGTTTGCACCTGGTATGTATAGCGCCCCATACAAATTAGGTGCAAAGTTAGGTATTAAAAAAAAACTACTTACTAGATCTCGTTCAAAACAATTTTCGTTGGTAGTTTTTATAGTAATGTACATCATATGTTTTTTTTTAGATTTTTAATTTTCAACTTTTTTCCACTTTGGAAGCGTCTGTCACGCAAACTATTCGGTTTAGAAAAAAAATATTTTAGAAACCTCGATATCATTTTTGAAGACCTATCCATAGATGATATCCAAACACGTATGTGTTTGATGAAAAAAAAAATTTGAGTTTCAGTTCTAAGTATGGGGAGCCCCCAATATTTATTATTATTTTTTTATTTTTGCATCAAAATCTTAATGCGGTTTACAAAATACATCTACCTACCAAGTTTCAACAGTATAGCTCTTATAGTTTCGGAAAAAAATGGCTGTGACATACGGACGGACAGACAGACGGACAGACGGACAGACAGACATTACGAATCTATAAGGGTTCCGTTTTTGTCATTTGGCTACGGAACCCTAAAAACACCCCCATAAGCCAGTTAAAAACATTTTTTTTTTCATTTTATAGGTTCATGCTTAGCCGAATGCCATATTTTATTATGTAGTATTGTCAAAAACAATACAATACAAATCCACTTTATTGCACACCTCAAATACACAGGGATACAAAATATGAGAGATATACAGTAAAAAAAAATTGGGATTTGTTCCAGTTAGCCTAGACTATTGACTGGTAAAGAATGCCATTTTGCATTAAGTCCGCCATTTGTACGACTTTTTTTCTGCAATAAAGTTTAAATAAATAAAGTTCGAGCAAATGAAATAGAAAACTAGACATCAGTGATAGAGAAACGAACATACAAAAATATTATTCATGTAAAATATCTACCTGATATTATATCATTAAACATAATTAAATATTTATGGGCGAAACCAAAACTGCCAAATAGGGCGCCCTGCCCTGCCCCCTATATAATTATGGTCAAGGAATATTTGTCGGACCAGGTCGCATCTTGTTCGCAACCCTTAAAGGTCTCTCTAAGTCCTTGTTGCTTTTTCCTCGGACATTAAGACCTTCTCGGAAGTAACAGGAACAAAACCATACACCAGTTGCGACTGTTCCGATTTGTAGTAAACGTATTTATTGTTTTAACTTGGTCACACTTTTGACCCACAGCGCCCGCTACTTTATTTATGTGCGAACCAGATAGTGTAATTTTAGTTCTTCACACGAGACGTCACACCCCGCGATATTTAAATATTTTACAAGAAAAACGAAATCTTTACACAAATCGGCCTTCTCTAAAACTATGGGTACCTACTAGACGAGGACGTATAAGTACTTCTGTATAGTAAAAACAAAAAAAAAATCATCTAAATATAATATATATTAGTAAACAAGCCGGTTTCTACCAGCGAAACTAAAATGAGGTCGCTGTCGTGTGGAACTTCGCCCGAGAATACCTTCGCTACTTCAACGGCTTGCAGCAAACCGGACGACACTTCCACAACAGATGAGTTACCATCTTCTATGAAAAAACACCCAGCAAAATCAAGCATCAAGCATTATAAACGTAACAAAGTGTTATTTTTCAGCAATAATAACAATCATAAAATATTGAAAATTTTAGACGGACAACGGGAGCTACAAAATTACGACTACTGTCACCAAATCTTTCCCGGTGGCGGGGTCAAGGAATTATTAAGCGCTTTGAGTAGCCAGGTGAGAAATCTATCCATGGAAGATTATTGTGTAATCCTGATAGGAGAACGAGACTTTCGTGTTACCAAGGACTATAATAGGATAGTAACACACATAAGATACACATTGCAAGGACTTCCTAACACAAACGTTATTATGGTAACTCCAACGTACATTTGGGGATGTCCGTTGTTTAATAGTAGGGTAGAGGCTTTCAATACTTTACTGTACAATGATATTAACGAACATAAATATTCTAAGTACTTAGATTCGAATTCAAACTTAACTTTTGAAATGTTCTCTGTGTTTACTGGGAAAGTTAAGAATAGCGGCATAAGAAATATTATAGAGAGTGTACAAAAATACATACCGAATTGTGAAGTTCATAACTCGCAATTGTTTTTTCGTGGCTAATGAGCAGTCTCTCTTCAATGAAATTCATGATGTCAAATATTTGCCTGAAAATCAATTTCAACTGAGTATTTTTCATCAGAATGTGTGTGGCTTAAACTCTAAAAAAGACCAGATGGAATTGTATTTGGATGGTTTGAGAGTAAAACCGCTTTATGTATGTATAAGTGAACATTTTTTAAAAAGTACTTCCGTTGATATGTTATCATTCACAAATTACACACTATGTGCTTTTTTTGCAAGGAAAAATAAAATACGAGGGGGAACTTTGATTCTTGTTGATAGAGACAGACGGACTGAATTTTTAACGGAGTGTCAAAAACTGTCTAAAACCGATTTTTTGGAAATTTGTGGTGTACGTGACATAGATACTAATATATATATAATATGTTGTTATCAGAATAATAAAAAAAATGACATGTTTATTGAAAGACTGGAACTTATATTACAATTGTATTTTAATAAAAAATGTATTATCAGCGGAGACTTTAATGTGGACATGTGTAGTAAAGACAGTAAAAATAAAAGAGAATTTCTCAATCTATTAAAGCGCTACAATTTTAGGCATCTTGTTGACGGTGAAACCACTTTTAGGCGAAATTGCTCTGAATCATGTATTGACAATATTTTGACGAATCTCTCGGGTGAGTATTTGTTAGGTACCACAGTAGACCATAACGGACTGTCGGATGGTCACGCAGGCATACAAGCCAACTTCAAGGTTGAAAGCGTCAAGCAGGGAAAATGGACTGAAAGCGCGATTTTCTTAGAGCGTAGAGTTTTTAATGAAAGGAACATGGGAGTTTTCAGAGATAACGTTAAAAAAACAGATTGGAGCTCTTTGGGGATAAATACATTTCTGAAAAAATTTGCTAATATTTTTAAAACTAGTTTTAGAAAAGTAAAAAAGAAGTTAAATTTAGAAAGAACCAAGAAAATTAAATGGGTGACAAAAGGCATTAAGGTATCCAGTAAGATGAAACGTGTTCTATGTACAATGGACAAATCTCATAGTGACGAAAGTTTAGTAAAATATAAAACAACCTATTTAAGAATCTTTAATAAAGTTTTGAGGATTGCTAAGAAACAAGCCGTACAAAACGAGATAAAACAATCTAAAAGTTCCTCAAAACATATTTGGAAAATAGTAAACAAACGTATGAATAAGAAAAAAGTAGATGCTAAAGAAAAGCTCATTCTTAAAGTGGGCAACGAGATTGTCCACGATGGAGCTAAGATAGCATACATTTTCTCTGCGAAATTTGATACCAGTAACTCTGACGTCGGAGGCAACCCAGACTTAGCAATGAGTCTTCTCAGGTCGACCACAAGTCATGTTGAAGGTGTTTTGGGCGCCTTGACAACGACACCCTTGGAAATAAAAAAAATTGTCAATAAAATGGACAACAAAACATCGTGTGGGTATGACGAGGTTCCTATAAATGTTATTAAAAGTCATATCACGCAACTGGCTGAACCCTTGTCCGAGTTTTGCAATAGATGTTTTGACAGTGGTGTTTTTCCTGACCAACTAAAAATTGCTAAAATACTACCATTGCATAAGAAGGGATTGAAAACAGATGTTAATAACTATAGGCCAATTTCCCTGTTACCAGTTATATCGAAAATATTAGAAAAAGTTATAAAATCTAGACTTTCAGAACATCTTATTTCCAATCAAATTCTAAACAAAAGACAGTTTGCATATCAATCTGGCGTTGGGACTTCTGAGGCCATAGACAATCTAATTGATGATATAGCAAGCAAACTGAACCAGAGGTTGAAAGTAGCTGGTATCTTTTTAGATTTGAAATCTGCTTTTGACACAATAGACCATGAAATATTAATCCGAAAATTAGAATATTACGGTGTCAGAAGTACTTTCTTAAATTTAATTAAATCTTATTTGTGTAACAGAAAACAATTTGTAGAAATAAAGGAAATAAATGATAGCTCAAATCAGGTAGTACATCGATCTAGCTGCAAAAAGATAACTAGAGGCATCCCGCAGGGTTCCATTTTGGGACCAATTTTCTTCATTATCTATATCAATGATCTGATTATTTGCTTGAAAAATGAAGTCCCTGATGCAGAGTCAGTATTATTTGCGGATGACACCACTGTAGTTATCTCCGGAAATAGCGTAATTGATTTAAATACCAAAGCAGAATCCGTCTTATATGCATGTAATTACTGGTTTTCAGCAAACAGTCTAGCACTAAATGGTGATAAAACTTATGCCATGTTGTTCAAAACAACCGCTAGGAACAAAGATTCCCTGGACATAAGAATTCAAGACAACTCTATTAAAACTGTATGCGAAATTAAGACGTTAGGAATACGTATCGACAGTAGACTGAACTGGAAAGATGAGCTAAACACAATTGAAAATTCTGTCAGCTCATCTTGTTATGCACTACGCAGTCTTAGAGATGAGTTAGATATTGAACAGCTGAAATCAGTTTATTATGCCCTCATAGAGTCAAAACTTCGATATAGCATAAAGCACTGGGGAAATGGCTATAAATATAATTTGAAGCGCGCTTTTACTGCACAGAAAAGGGCAATTCGTACCATTGTGCGAATACCTCCATGGGAGAGCTGTAGAGACCATTTCAGAAAGCTGAAAATTCTTACAGTACCGTCCCTTTATATTTTAGTCCTTTTAACGGATGTTGTTAAACACAGAGATCGATTTGAATCCGAGAACGAAATGGTTTTAAGATTAAATTCCAGAACAAAAAACTTACGTAGTAATTTAGTGCCACGTTTAACAGTTGTTGCGCACACGGCTAGAGTTCAGGCGGTAAGGTTGTTTAACAAGATGCCTACTGAATTGAAAACGATAACATGTCACAAAAGGTTTAATAATAAGTTGAAATCGTATTTATTGGAAAAATGTTGTTACGCTGTTGAAGATTTTAAAATTTAGTTTGACGTAATTAATGTTTATAATTTTACTTTTGTTGATTTAATGTAATCAGTTTATTCATGTTAGTTCATAAGTAAGTCACTCATATTTGTTAGTTAGTCACACTATTTCAAACACAATGTATCATTGTTATTGAATATTGAATTGAATATAATGAGTTCATATTATATCATATTAGGAAGTTTTTATGAATCAATAGTTATCGAATTTCTACTTTTAACAGGTATAATATTTTATTAATAATAACAAAGATTAAATAAAACGACGACACTTTCTGTTAAGATTTAATTAAACACAATTTATTTAATCTCATTTTTTTACAAAAAAGACGCTATTAATTTTAATTATGAAATATTCCAAGATTCAGATTCAGATTCCGATTCAGATACGATTATTTGCATATAATACGTAATAAAAAGGTCTTACAATAATCGTAGTCAGAAGTTGTATTGTGGTAAATTTACGACAACTTCTGTACGTCGTGCATAATAACGATTCCCCTGATTTAAACGAAATGTGATATTTGTATGATTATAATTAGATAAGTAGTCGAAACACTAATGAATTTCAACATCAAAGTGATGTCCACAGCGAACATGTCGTAGACGTGGACCCGCAGAGGCCACGCGTCGAGCAGTCGCATGAACGCCTTCGCCTGCGCGCGCGCACCCGCGCACAGCTCGTAGTCCATCACCAGCTCATTCACTAGCTCTCTTGTCTCATCGCGAGCCCACAGCAAACTCTCACAAACAAGCGACAGTAACATCACGTAAAACAATTTGATAACAGTCCAAAGAAGTGTTGATACCATCTCATCGACTATCGTTTCTTTTTGAAATGTAAACATTAATAACCATATTGTAACAAGCATGTAACTAAACGTCGTTATCAAAGACATGGAAATTTGAAAGCTGTAAAGGCTATTTATCAAGGAGCACGTTTCTCCAATACAGTCGTAAGCTAGCGAAAGTTCGTGTAGTTTCAGTGGACCTAGTTCTTCTTGTTTCTTTGTTTTTCTTTCCCGAACCGTGCAAAAGAAAACCTTATACACGTTTTCGTTATCTTTTACAAGAGTTTTGAGGCTACAATTGAGCACAGTCAGTCGAAATTTAAGCATATATATTAGTACACAGACAACCGATACCTCAACATCTAGTATGAGATATACAGCATCGATAACAAAGTAATAAAAAGAAGTGTTGATATTACCTGAGAAGTACCAAACACAGTATGACATGTTTATAAAAATGACTGTAAGAATTACAAAGATATTATAATTCCTCGATCTTCTGTAAAAGTGACATCTTATGTTCAGGTTCAATTTTGAGTCGATATCCGCGAAATTCGTGATGATTTGAACGTTAGTAGAACTTTTCATCAACATATGGGTTATAAGAGCCATAATGTAGACAATTAAACCGATCATAGAGCATAAATACTGGATTGCCTGTATGCCCTGTATCAATATGCCGACTGAAAGGATGTCCCATAGAGGTGGCAAATAGAAAAGAAATGAAGTGTATGCACCCGAGTAAATCACCGCCGCACAAATTCCAAAGCATTTCAATTTCCAGCCAGTCAATACGAGGGCTTGATTTTCAACTTGGAACCTGAATATTCCAAAGATCTGCTCATACAAAAACAATGGCCTTAAAGAGTAAATTAAATTGTGTATTTTTGCGTTATTTATTCCTTTTCTTGATCTCGCACCAGTACGTATATATTCAATATACGTACTGTTATCTGTAATCATGACTATTTAGAGAATTATATTCAATAGTCTTATAGTGAAACTAGTGCGTTGTGCGACTGGTTCGAGTGTTTCGATTTCTTCAACCACTTATTTAAATTAATTTCAGTTATGTTCATATCTATAAAACTAAATTAAATAATTACTTAGGAGGGGCCAATACCTAAAGAAACTCAATTTCTTTACCCATAAGCGTAATCATTTTATTAATAGAACAGTGAACATGAATTTATTGGATCTGTATTGGAATCCCTAAAATTATTTGTCCTATTTTAGTTTTCCCTAATATCTTTTGTCCTAAATGATTGTTTGTCGTAACGTTATTTGCCCTAATGCATGTGCCCTAATAGGGATCACCTCTAGTGGAATAAAAATTCATGTCATAAATTTGATTGTCATAACTCATTTTGCATAATGGCTTTCCTCATACATGTTATTTGTCGTAAATTATTATATGCATAACATTTTATATGTCATAATTGTTGTTTGGCTTTCCATAAGCATAATTTAGTAGGGCACAAAAAATCCAGTTATATTATTGAATGTCATAATAATTGATAGTACGAAGGAGAACAAAGCATAAATTATGGTTTTCATAATTAATGGCAATAGAAATTATATAGTATAAATTATATCACATGTATGTACCAATCATAATACTTTATAACATTTGAAATAATGATACAAAAGTTACATGAGCACAAAAACAAAAAGGGGGGACGGGGGGCGAAGCCCCCCGCATTAAGAAATCCTTCTCCACACTGACCTCTTTGTTGTAGGTTAGGTTAGGTTAGAATTGTGAACCTACAAATACGAACATCGGCCAGAAAAGTAGGTTAGGTTAGGTTTGAAAGAACGGCGAACCCCTCAGAAAAGAACTGCTACCTGAAAAAAAGACTGATGTTGAAATAAAAAATTAGGAGCTTGATATTTATGTTCTTCAGTATTATGCGCAAAATGCACGATATGAATAAGAACGTTATGACGATTAATGATTATGATTCAGGTTGATATGCCCAAAATTATATGACATTCCTTACTTATGCGTCAAAACATTATGGTCATAAAATGTATGCGGATCAATTAATGACTATACACCTTATGCGCAAGGACTATTATTATGACAAAAGTGGTTATGCGCACCGACATTATGGCTTTAAAATTTATGCAACCCAATATGGAACCGCCCTAATATCTTTTGTCCTAATTTATAATGGCCTACCTGCTACTTATTTACTCTATATTATTTTAGTAGTATTTGATGTAATATTTTATACTTATTACTCACAAATATTTGTGTGATGAACAGGAATATTTGTGCCTGGGTCATGGATGTTATTTGTATTTAAGTTATGTATTTATCTATATAAGTATGTTTATCGTCGTTTAGTGTCCATAACAAAAGCCAACTAGAGCTTACTGTGGGACTAGATCGATTTGTGTGAGGTTGTCCTATATTTATTTATTATTATTTATTTGTCCTTACGATTACATATTCTAATTTTATATGAAGTAAGCAGACCTCGGAATATGCTATGCAATATTTAATGACAGCTGCTAACAGCTAGGGATCGCCTATATTGATACTCAATTATCGATACTTTTCCCATATACTATACGTTCGAGATTTTGTTTGTAAAAATAAAATGTTACTGAAAGTCTACAATTGAAACTCAAAAGCAACATAATTCTGCTTTATCTTTATTTTAAAAGGATTTTTGAACCTTCACTTATTATTTTTTCCTCATTTCCACAAAATTGGAAATCAGTAGGTACTGTTTCTTGATAAGTATCTAAGTAACCTATTTCTATCTAATTATCTAAACAGGTTTGTTTCATAGTGCAATGGTATTAATTATACTAACCTAGCGATAATTTAAAATATGTTCTGTCAACTTTATAATAGTCTTCAGAATATTTAGTACCTACATACAAAAATACACACTCGCAAAACAAGCTGGGGGCCGTATGGGGAGAGCATCGATAATTTAGTTTTCTACATAGGCGATCCCTAGCTGCTAGCAGCTGTCATTAAATTTTGCCCCGCATATTTCGAGGTCTGGAATGAAGTATCAAATATCTGAACACCATTGCCCCAATAGTTAATGCACAAAGATGGACGTAGGTATTCTTTTAACGCGCGGTATAAAAAAAACTCGGTTCTGGCGCTGTAGGGTCGCAATCGCCGTCGTACTAACGGAGACCTAAGTAACGGATTTCATATGTATGACTTATAAGTTGTATGTCAAACAACCATTAGGTCTTCCAATATTAGGATAAAATAATAAGATGAATAAACGAAATAATAATGGGCATAAGAGTATTATTAGGTCATTTTATATATGTATTTTAACTTTTAGGACAAAAAGATCGTTATGGTACAAGATCATTATGGCAAATAAACGTTAGGTCAAAAGTGTTTAGGACAAAGGTGTTAGGGCAAATGATTTTAAGACAAACATTATTCGGGATTTCGAGGGAGACCCCTAAAATATAGTGCATCGTAGTTACGTCTGTCGGTAATCGAGTCACGATCTTAGCTAGCGGTCGCTCTAAAGTAATTATCTAATTTATATTTTGATATGATCATGTATTAAGTAAGTGGGCAAAGAAATCGAAAAACTTGAAACAGTCGCACAACGCACTAGTTTCACTATAAGCTGATTAAAAATATTTGTATAAAGAATAATGACAGCTGATAATAATATTGAATACACTAGCAGAAAACCAAGAAAACAGATGAATAACTCTGAAATGAATAATTTAATTTACTCTTTAAGGCCACTGTTTCTATATGGACAGATCCTTGGGGTATTTAGATTCCGAGTTGAAAATGGAATCCTGCTGTTGACTGACTGGAGATTTAAGTGCTTTGGGATTTGTGCGGCGATGATTTGCTCGGGTGCATACACTTCCATTATTTTCCGTTTAGCGCTTCCATCGCACATCACTTCAATCAGCGCTTTAATAGAGGCAGTTGCGTATTTATGCTCTTTAATCTGTTTAGTTATCTACATTGTGGTATTAATAACACATTCGTTGGCGAAAAGTTCTGTCAATGTTCAAATCATCACTAACTTTGCGAAAATTGATTCAAAACTGCACCTGAATAGGAGATATAACTTTTACAGAAGATCAAGGATCTATAATATGTTTGTTATTTTCGTAGTGCTTTCTATAAACATGGCATACTGTGTCTGGGACTTCGCAGGTAATATCACGACTTTAGCTTATTACTTTTTTATTGATGCTGTATATCTCATACAAGATGTTGAAGTATTGATTGTCTGTGTACTAATATACATGCTGAAATTTAGACTTACTGTGCTCAATTGCAATCTCAAACGTCTTGTTAAAAAATATGATAACGTATATAAGATTTACTTTTTTACTGTTCGAAAAAGAAAGGCAAAACAAGAGGAAGCACTAAATCCACTGAAACTGCACGAACTCTCACTAGCCTACATCTCCATAGGAGAAACCTGCTCTTTGATAAACAGCCTTTACAATTTTCAAATTTTCATGTCATTGATAATAACGTTCAGTTACATGCTTATTACAATAAGTGTATTACTATTTTCATTTAAAAACGAAACGTTAATTGGTCACATAGCATCCTTAGTTCTTTGGTCTGTTATCAAATTGTTTTACGTGCTGATGATGTCGCTTGTTTGTGAGAGTTTGTTGTGGGCTCGCGACGAGACAAGGGAGCTAGTGAATGAGCTGGTGATGGACTACGAGCTGTGCGCGGGTGCGCGCGCGCAGGCGAAAGCGTTCATGCGGCTGCTCGACGCGTGGCCTCTGCGGGTCCACGTCTACGACATGTTCGCTGTGGACATCACGTTGATGTTGAAATTCATTAGTGTTTCGACTACTTATCTAATTATTATTATACAAATATCACATTTTGTTTGAATTAGGGGAATCGTTCGTGCACGCTACGTAGAGAAATTGTATTGCGTTTTATTAAATTTTGACAGCAAGCAACCTCATGTCATTTAAAATTTGTTTTTATCATCCTAGTTGAAAGTTGAAAGTAGAAAATAAATAATTCATATAGTCATATTGGGATGTTTTATTTATATGTTTTTAAATATATGTATTATACATATCATACCATACACGGGGTAGATAGTAGATCCTAGGGTGGACTAGGCCGGTTTGTGTAAAATTGAGCCCAAATATTTATTTCCTGTCGGGTGTGACGTCTCATATGGGTCTCGCTAACAAAAAAGCAGGCTCTGTGGGTCAAACAAAAATGTGGCAAATTTGAAACAGTATATATTAAAACTCAGAACAGTGCAAGATTTTGTTCCTTGACAAGGACGTACGGCGACCTTTAAGCGATAACACACACCTGGATGTGGTCCAACAGATATTCCTTAATCATATACAGGGGACGCGGTCGGTATTGTTGGCACTTTCCGGCTGGGTGAGATTCGGATTGTGTCATACGTATTTAATTTAGTTATTTAACCAATATTAGTCGTTATTTAAGTTGTAGTTTTATAAATTAATTAGATAATTTTACAAATCTATGTCCATATCGCCAGTCCCCAGTATACTTAATCAATTGTTATGATTTTTTACGATTATTGACTTCTTGGAATTCTTTCTCCCCAACAGGCCTTATAGTGAACCGCTGGTAGATATTTTTAAATAAAGTTATTAATGCCCTTTTAGGTGCACATTAGGCCCGTCAGGCATACATGTTTACCTTTTTTTAATTATTCATATTTATAAAATGGGTAGTAATGCAACTTTGACACTTGTGTTTTTCCCAGAAAACCTTCTAAAACGGTAACTGTAATAGTTGCCGTTGATAAGTCACATAATTCGCGATATACTCCGTTTACATTGTTCGATTTCAATTATCTAACGGCTGGTAATTGATGACTACCTAACTCTTCTTCTTCTTCTTCCTCCTCGCTTCCTCATGAGTCATGACTGAGGGTCGTGACCATTTGAGGCCGTTATCTGTTGCACCAAAGCTCTCCACTCCACACGGTTTTCCGCCTTCCGGATTGACGCCTGTAGATTTTCCTGACATGCTTCTTGATGACTAACAGAATTCTGAAAATACGAAAGACTAGGTAATGACTGCTTTTGAAATTACTGTATGTAATACCTTACCTTGGGACAGTCCCATGGTGTGAACCTCCTCCTCCTCGCGTCGATTTCCTCATTACTGAGGGTCGTGATTTCCCCGTAGCTGGGTCATTTATGCTCCGGACCGTGTTTCGCCACCTAGATCTGTCCTTGGCTTCATGGAGTGCGTTGTGTAGCTTGGTGTCTAATGATGAGCGGATTCGGTCAGACCACCTCATCGGTGACCGGCCCCTTGGACGCTTCCCATCGACCTTTCCAGTCACCATGAGTGGTTCCAAGTTGTTTCCTTCTTTCCTGGCAATATGGCCGAAAAATTCCATTACTCTTCTCAAGCACATAGTGGACAGACAAGTTTCAATATGGAGTTCGCGAAGAATGGATTCGTTTGTGCGAAATGCAGTCCATGGAATCTGTAACATTCTCCTCCAGCACCACATATCAAAAGCGTCAATACGATTTCGGTCCGCTTTCTTCAGTGTCCAAGTTTCAGCTTCGTAACTGAATATGGAAAAGACGAGGGTATTGACCAACTTGACCTTAGTTTTGCGTGCGATGTTGCGGTCCTTCCATATTTTCTGAAGCTGAGTCATAGCAGCCTTGGACATCCCTATCCGTCTCCTTATTTCCTTTTCACACGAGCCGGAGTCGCTTATGTTAGCTCCCAAGTAAATGAAGTCTTTCACCGTTTCGAGACCAAGAAGACCGGTGAAATGGAGTTTATTAGCACGGTCTACTACCACCAGTGTTGGGAACGCCAGCAACCACGCCGACAGCGAACCAATGTAACGCCGTGACGTCACTTATGTATTAGGCTAAGTTAGAATAAGACTGATTAATATATATTACATGATCTCATAATTATAAGTTAGACACGTAAAAGCTGTCATAAGAACCTTTAATACATAAGTAAGGTACATAAAAGCTACCGACATGATCCTTATATACTTAATGATCCTTATATACTTAAGATAAAACACATAAAAGATGTAAAATAAACCTCCATATAAATCATCCGATCCTACCTGCAAATCAGTTGCTCCTACGGTCTATAAGGTACTGGTTAAATAAGGCGTCACGAAACCCTTATTAAACCAAAGGTAAATGGGCCGGGGACGCAGCCCCCCGCCGTGAGACACCCGAGGCGGCAAAAGAGCTTATGTAACTCGATCACGTGAACCGTAATAGAGCTTAACGTAAAAAGTAAGAGTTTTATAATCCTGTTACATAAGGCCATCTACCGCCTCAAATACATAAGGGACTAACGAACCCTTGGTTTATAACGATAGACCCGAACCCCCTGTAACGAAAGTACATAATTTGAACCCCTACCGTAAGCAAACGTAAATAAGAATCCGCAGGAACAATCTTGCTAAACTCTTATTCACGAAAGTTACCCACTATCCACGATGTATAGTTGAACCCTGTTACCTGAACCCTAAGGTTCAGATAGAACCTAAGAGCCTTTACTGAGCCCCGTCGAACGGGATATGTATAATGTTAATCGGACTATAATTAGCCGAGATATGTTAATTAATAAGCAATTATGATAAACCAAAAAACACCCGTTATTGTTCAGAGCCTGAAACTGTAGAACCAATCAGAGCGAGGAGCAGGTTTTGGAACATTGTGAATTAAAAATTAACGCACTTGACCGAAAGGGGCGTTCCTGAAGGGAAGTGAACGCTGACTCGACTCTGATTGGTTTCCAATAAGAATATCCTGCTTACGGGAGTTATGTCTGAGGAACCGAACACAAGATTTTATATAATAAGGTGAACGAAAATAAATGTATGCACTACCGAAGAACCAGTCTTATTATTCACATCAAGATCTTGCCTACCTCCAGCTATCAAGAGCTCCAGCCTGCACGTCGGTCCAAGTTATTCGTCGAGGTCCTGTCCGTCAGTCGAGCTCCGAATACTTGGACGCGTCCATCGCTACGCCGTACTACATTCACGTTGCGTTTACGTCGGTCTACGTTGCGCTTACGTCGAATCTACGGCAGATCTACGTTGCGGTTTACGTCGCCGAACCGAGCCGATCCGAACCGATCCTGAACCTTCAAGCTGATCCAGAACCGAACAGAACCGAACCGAACCGAACCCGATCCGAACAAGCTGATACAGGAAGACCCGAACGATCATCATACAGTCCACTACGAGCTGAGCCGAAGAAGCCGCCCTGTTGAGACCTGTACTCAACAACCAGCTTAGTTTTGGCGTGGTTTATTTTGAGGCCCTGTTCCATGCTAATCGTCTCCATCCTGCGCAGGAGAGAAAACATTTCGACTTCAGTGGTAGCTAGGAGCGTTGTGTCGTCTGCATAGCGGAGGTTGGTGATTTTGGTGCCGCCTATCGAGACCCCTCCGTCCCAGTCCTCGAGAGTCCGTCTGATGATATACTCCCCGTACACATTGAAAAGAATGGAAGACAGGATACAGCCCTGTCTCACACCCTTACCAAACCTGAAAGGCCCAGACATCGTTTGGTCAACCTTCACTACTCCTTGGTTGTGTACGTACAGGGACTGAATAAGAGACACAAAATGTTGAGGAACTCCAAGTTCTTGTACGACTTTCCACAGAGCTGTCCAAATAACAAAGTCAAACGCTTTACTATAGTCAATAAAGCACAGTATCATAGGTGTATTGAATTCATAAGCCTTCTCGATCAGCTGGCGGATGTTGAAGATTTGCTTACGTGTCCCCTTGCCTCTCACAAACCCCGCTTGTTCCTGGGGAATTTGCCAGTCGAGAAAATGTCGGATCCGGTTATTAATTATGTATAGAAGCACTTTACTGGCATGAGATATTAGAGCCAAAGTCCTGTAGTTGTCGCACTTCGCCGTGGAACCCTTTTTGTGCAGTGGTAGGATTATAGATCTGGACCAGTCGCGAGGCCACTCACAGGTGCGCCAAATATCAGTACATATTTTGTGTAAGGCATCCAATCCTGTTTCCCCCATAGCTTGTAGAATTTCCGCCGTTACCAGATCCGGCCCAAGTGCTTTTCTGGCCTTAAGTGCAGCTATAGCAGCTATGATTTCTGATTTGAGTATCGGCGGTTCGGAGTTCAACTCGTTCCACCTTACTGATACGCTTGCGTTTGGTGAGGTGTGTTCATCTGGATTCCTATAGAGCTGCTCACAATACTTTCGCCATCTCTCCGTTATTGCTGTTAGATCTTGGAGTGGTGTACCATCGACATCTTCGATCAACCAAGTCTTTGGTTTGGATTGTTTCGACAGAACCTTCACTTTTTTGAAAAGATCCGAGGTTTGCATTTTTAGCGAGTGTTCTTGGATCTCTTGGCAAATGCGCTCCACGAAGTTGTTTTTATCGCGGCGACAGTATTGTTGGATCGACTTGCTCAGCATTGAGTATTCGGCACGGTCTTCTTGGCTTGCCATTCCCCGCAATTTTATGACTTTCCTCGCTTTTATGACGTCCAAGGTATCTTTGCTCAGCCATAATTGCTTGGGATTAGGTGGTGGATTGTTCTTGGATTTTATTTTGTCTACTGTTTCCCATATCTGGCTTTTGAGGTGCTCCCATTGCTCATCTACTCCTGCTTCACCAAGTGCTGGTCGATTCGAGAGAGCCTTTTCAAGTTCGTTGCGGAAGCCGACTCGTTCCTGGGGCGCCAGGGTTCGTGGTCTTGTAATGTGTCCTTTTCTAGCTGCCTTAAGACGCAAGACAAAATTCGCTACAAGGAGGCTGTGGTCGGATCCACAGTCGGCCCCAGGGAAAGTTTTTACGTTCGTGATCGAGGTTCTCCATCTGCTGTTAATTAACACGTAATCTATTTGGTTACGATAGCGATCGCCAGGCGACGTCCACGTGTATAGTCGCCTTGGATGATGTTGAAAGGAGGTGTTCATTATAGTAAACTTTTTCTCTATGCAAAATTCCAGCAATCTTGAACCTCGTTCATTCCTGGTACCCAGTCCGTATTTCCCAACTGTGGTTCTGATGTGAGTGTCTTCTACTGTGCTGCCTATCTTAGCATTCCAATCCCCAATCACTAGGGTTATCTCCCGATTTGATATTTTGGATAAAGTTATTTGGAGCTTTTTGTAGAACTCATCGATTATGTCGTCTGCTGCTGTTGCTGTAGGAGCGTAAATGACAACGATGTTCAGAGTGCAGGGACGTGTGTTAAGTCGTATAGTCATAATTCTGTCGGATATTGGGTTGTAGCCTAGTACGCAGTTGTTCAGGTGACGAGGTAGCCATATGGCGACACCATTGGTGCTGGAATCCGAAGGGCCAGAAAAATACAGGGTGTTTCCATTTGAGGTTTTTTGATGACCTTGTCCTCTCAGATGTGTCTCTGTTAGTCCAAGCAGAGATAGTTTATGCGTTTCGGCTTCCCTTTCAACAATTTCTAATTTACCAGGCGCTAGCAAGCCTCGAACATTCCAAGTAGCGATACGTCGTTGTTGCTTGACAGATAATTTTTGATTTGGTACACCAGTAGCACATCCACTATCTAGAACCCGGTGACCCGTTCTAGTAGCGGCTTCGGTAGCCAATTTCACACCGTCTGGCCCGGTAACCAAACGGCGCCGGGTGTTAGCCGGATCGTCCAACAAACTAGTTCCGACAGTTGTACCTTGCATAGGGGAGATTTTCATGGGCTGATAACACGTAGTGGGCGCCTGCGTCCTTCCACGGCAGTCTTTTTGAGGTTATTTGAGCCCTCATGCTCACTGATACCGCTCCACGCGTAAATGCAGGGAGTTGTCGGGTTAATTAACCGCCGCCCGATGCTCGGCGTTGAACGTTTTATAGCTGGGATGTTCTACTCCATACAAACCCTCCTCCTTTTGCATCCGGGCTTGGGACCGGCATTGGCGGTGTGAACAGATATTAGGAATATTCAGACTCCTTGTAAAGAACAAACAACTTCCGCGATGCAGTGTATCAATGAAATGTATTGGACTTTGCATATTCGTACTAGCACTTTACGATATTGCATTCTTCTACATTTTTTTTTTCTCTCATATCTTTGCAATACTGTCTCGAAGACTTTCAGCAATTGGTTAAGAATTTGCATCTTTGTCTTGAGAGGCACGCCGTCCAGTGACGACAGCCATTACTGTGTCTTGATTATCTCACAGGAGGTCTCTTGGGGCTTTTCTCTTCAATCGAGTGAATGTAGATTCGCTCTGCATCAACTGCGTGGCCAGAATATTTGGGTGATTACTGAGTCTTCGCTGGTATGATTTCATAGAATTGTTTATTTCTTCCTTGACTGTTCTGATTTTTAAGTCGTGGTGTAGCTGTTCGTTGGTGACGAACCAGGGGGCGTTTGCTACCATTCTCAGCATTTTCGACTGAAACCGTTGTAGGATCTCTATGTTTGAGTTGGAAGCGGTTCCCCACAACTGGATACCGTAGGTCCAAATTGGTTTAAGAATACATTTGTAGAGTAGTAGTTTATTTTCCATAGACAGTTCAGATTTTTTTTCCATAAGCCAGTACATTTTTCTTAGCTGTATACCGAGAGCCTTTCGCTTTGTAAAGATATGTTTTTTCCATGTTAGGCGTCTATCGAGGTAGAGGCCAAGATATTTCGCTTCGTCGGCCTGAGGTATCGGTACACCATTGAACGACACAGGAGGACATGTAGCGTGTCTTGTTGCAAATGTCACCTGCACTGACTTTGACTCGTTAGCTTTTATGCGCCAGGTTTGTAGCCAATTTGCTATATTATTTAGGCATTCTTGGAGTTTTTGGCTGGCTACTGTCGGATTTTCGTCAACAGCCAGGGCTGCTGTATCGTCTGCGAAGGTACCGATTACTGCCCCTTCTGTCAGAGGTAGGTCGGATGTAAACAGGAGGTATAAAGTAGGACCAAGGACGCTCCCTTGAGGCACTCCGGCGTGGACGTTATGTAGGGTGGTAGTAGATTCACCAAATTTAACAGCAAATGACCTGTCTGCAAGGTACGACTTTAGAAGTATATAGTAATTTAATGGGAGTAAATTCTTTATTTTATATAAAAGGCCGAGGTGCCACACGCGGTCAAACGCCTGCGATATATCCAGGAAGGCAGCATTGCAATATTTCTTTTCCTCGAAGGCCATGTGGATTACCTCTACAAGCCTGTGGACCTGTTCTGTTGTTCCGTGTTTATCCCTGAATCCGAACTGGTGATCAGGGATTATTTTCTTTTCCGCAATTACAGATTTAAGTCTTTTTAGGAATAGAGTCTCCAGAAGTTTTGATACAATTGATAACAAACTGATGGGTCGGTAAGACGATGCTTCCTCGGGGGGCTTTCCAGGTTTTAGGATCATTATAATTTGGGCTACTTTCCATTGTCGTGGGAAAATGCCTCTTTTTAGGATGCAGTTGAACAATTGAGTCAGGAATTTTATCGCTTTTGCCGGCAGTTCTCGCAATATCTTGGCTGTTATTAGGTCATACCCAGGTGCTTTCTTTTGATTTAAGAGTCCGCAGCAAGGTCCGCTCAACTCCGCGTTGAGATCGCGCGCTTACGCTTTAAAATGTTGTTGTTTCACCTAGAGGAAGACAGGGCGCTAGCAGTAAAGCGAGAGCGCGCTAGCGGGGGGCGGTGCTTACCGCCGCCCCCCCGGACCGTTCCCCGCGCTAGAGTAATTCGCTGCAGTTTCGCAACAATTTTTTGTAATTTATTTTAAGGTTTTCGTAGTTACGCTCTCATTTTAAAACTACGAGATCAATTTTGATAAATCTTTTTTCTTATCAAACTGCATAGTTTAATCGACACCGGAAATAGGTTTTGACTTCAATCTAAACTATATTTTGGTCGTAGTATGCCGCCAAACTGAACAACTTTCTGGGGTCTAAAAATGCAAAACTTGTACTCGCTCTATTTTCTTTCTATTAACATTTCAAGAGTCATAAACTTAAAAATCAGGGAGTAATTTTTTGAATTTGTTTTAGTTTATTTTAATTTTAGCTTTTTGTACATAGTTGTTAGTAGTGTTTAAGTTTTTTATTTACTGTTTCTTTGTGTTTCCAATTAAAAATTTTAATTTTTCTTAAACTTAGCGGTATTCATGTCATAAAAATGTCGCGGTAATTTATTAAACAGTTTTAGCCCTAGATATATCTTATCTCATTATATTTAGAGAATTTCATGATAATGTGACATGTTATATTAAAATAAGGACGTAACTACGTTTGTATGAAGAATCGAGCTTGCTGCGGACTCTTAAGTTTTTGATTGCTTCAACAATTTCGTTAGACGTGAGCCTTTCAATAGGCAATTCAAGTTGGTACGGCTCCTCGAGATATTTCAGCATTTCGTCCTGATGTTGATCGGCCGCGTTCGTAGCGTTGTTGGGTATGAATACCCCGTCTAGATGCGATGCAAAGACTTCTCCTTTTTCTGCGTCGTTTTTAGCCCATGAACCATCTTGTTTGCGTATTGGCGGTTTCGAGGAAATTGGCCTCTTAAGTTTTTTCGTAGCTTTCCACAGGGAATAATCCGTAGCTGCTGTTGGGCTTAAGTCCTTAAATACTGCTGAACACTATTATTTTTTTCAGTGCATAAGATTTGTTTCAGTTGTGCTGTCAGATAGTTGAATCTTTTTTTATCTTCGTGATATCTGGTTGTTTGCCAGCGCTTGCGAGCCTTCCTTTTCTCTGCCACAAGTTCACGTATATGTTTTGGGCAATCAGTTCTATCTTGTATCGCGATGGCCGGGGTGCTGTTCCGCGCTGCGGTTTGGATGCATTCATTAAAATGGTCAATCGCCGTTACGAAATCATTTTCAGTTTTGAGTGGTAGATTTGTGTTGATTGACGAATTTACCTCGGAACGGAAGGATTCCCAATCGGTCTTATTGCTGTGAAGTCTAGTCGGGGGAGTGTTCAACATGAATTTATGTTGTATTTCTAAGAATACCACACTATGGTCCGATGATAAATCCTCTGATGATGTACATCTAAGTTGTTCATGGGGGATTCCTTTTATGACACAGAAGTCAATCAAATCTGGTGTTTTCTTTGGGTCTGTTGGCCAGTATGTTGGCTCACCACTTGATATAGCAGTAAGTTTCAACTCCTTGAGAGCTTCTTGAAGTTGCCTCCCTTTAGGAGTCGTTAGCCGAGAGCCCCAGCTAGTGTTTTTTGAGTTGTAGTCGCCACCAGCTATAAATCTTGATCCGAGTGTTGTGAAAAATTGCAGGTACCCTTGCTTTTTGATGGCGTGTTTAGGTGGGGAATATACAGCGCTAATTGCTAATTGTCCCCGAGTGTCTAAAATAACGATGTTAGTAGCTTGTATTTCTTCCGTTTTGTATGATTTGGCCTCGAAGTGGCTGATGTTACTTTTTATTATTATTGCTGAACCTCCATGTGCCTTGCCGTCGGGGTGCATTGTGTGATAGAATGAATAATTGGGTATCTTTATGTAACTTTTGTCGGTGAAGTGGGTTTCGGATATGAGAAGTATATCTATTTTGTTTAGGGTTAGAAATGTCTTGACTTCCAAGACATGTTGTGAGAGCCCATTGGCATTCCAAATGGCTATTTTTATTTGATTGAATTTGTCATCTTTGTCATGAACTCTATTAGTAGGTTTGTCATTGTGGTCATTTGTTGCATTAGTTGTCTAATTGTGTTCAGAATTTCTTTCGTGTCATTACTTTCCGTTTGGATTAGTGGGATGTTCTGTTTGGTAGTTGTGTAATTATCTTTAATTTGAGATTTGGCGGCTTCACTGTATGTCACATTATTTTGGTTGGTGGGTGCTTTACGAGGTTCCTCTACATTAGAACTAGTTTCAATGTTACGGTCATTATTTGATTGGGTTCGCTGTCTCCGTAGTGGGTGAGGGGGTGGATATTTGATTTTCATGAGCTCTTTGTATGTAGGGCATCCCTTATGATTAGCTGGGTGAGGACCGCCACAGAGGATGCATTTGAGTTTGATAGAACTTGACCTGTCCTTACGTTCACAGCTAGCAGACGCATGATCACCTGCGCATTTTATACATTTTGGCTTTCTATGACAATATCTTTTTGTGTGTCCGTATTGTTGGCAATTGCCACATTGGGAAATGTCTTTTTTAGGTTTTGGTGGCTCCACTACTATTCTGCAGTGCAGTAGGCTTTTGATGTCATAAATGAGTTTGTTCTGATCGTTTTGTTCAATCTCAACAAAGAAAATTGGCAGGGGTTTCTTAGAGACCCTTTGTTTAACATTCCAGATATTTGTTACTTTGTGTCCATACTCAGATAGTTCCAGTTTGATATCTTCCAGGTCGGAGGATGGATGTAGGTTTTTAATTACTGCTTTGAATGACCTTTCATTTTTTGGTTTGTATGTGTATAATTCAGTTCCTCTATCTAGTAAGTTCTGTCTTATTATTTTATATTGATCGATTGTTTTGGCCTGTATTCGGACTTGATCGTCCTTTAAGACTTTCAAAAAGTAGTTATCTTCTGCTATTTCATCAAGCAATCTTCGAAGTGGTTGAATATTACTGACCCTATCCACGTATAACGGAGGAGGTTTGAAGTCAGTTTTTTCTGTAGGGATGATTTCTTCTTGTTTATCGTTATCAAGTTCTGTAAACCTGTTGGAGGTCGGGATGTTCTGGCTAAGCCAATAGGTATCAAGCTTTCTTTGCTTTTGAGTAGGATTCTTTTCTGGACTATTACGGGATCTTTTGCCAGATGAAACTTTTTTCCATTGTTCTTGATCTGTTTCTTTTGGGTCTACAGCATTGCTGAGGGATTGGGATCTTGGTCGGTTAAAGAGACCCGGGTGAAATATTTGCTGAGTGAGTGATTTGCTAACTGCATTGTCAGTTTTCAGTTTGGGTGGTGCGGATTCATTTGATTGGGGGGTTTTTGGGTTTAGCTCATACATTTTTGTTCCCACGAGTAGGGTCGATAAATAGGTCACTTGCAAGGTAACGCCCATTCCCGCAAGAAGGCAATTCAACGGTGTTTGCCAGGTCCACCGAGGTTGGCGCTAAGAACTGAACTCCTTTCAGCCATGCATCCCCTTGGCGCGTTACTCACCGTGGGATTAGGGTATTTTTTATAGAGGTATTCTTCCTCCTGGCCCGGGCGGCGAAGCCAGGGCCTCCATTCTCGCGAAACATGACCACGAGGTTACGGGTTGCATTGGTCATTTCCTACCAATGCTGTCTTGGCCGGTTAGGCTTCTACATTTGCTTTGAAGCTCCTACAAAATCGAATATCAAAGTCGAAATTTAAGAATATCTCGACGTTCTGTCTTATCTACCGGTTCTGTTAGACTGTACATATCTGTGTAAAGATTCTAACGACGCGTTTGGCTCGGTTTGTAGACACCTGCCTACTGAGTCGGCGGTCCCGGGTTCGAATCCCGGCCAGGGCAAATATTTGTGTGATGAACTCGAATTATTTATTATTATTTATTTATTTAACTTTACAGTGTAACGATTGTATAGTTATAGATTATAAAGTATTATTTCAATAACAACTGTTAGGAAAGTTATTTTTTACATTTTATTAAGAAACAAACAGTCACATTAACATTATACACAAATATTTAACCAGAATTTCGCAGACCTCAGTGTAATTTACAATTGCCTAAGTATTGTGAATGGGTTGTGTGGTAAATACACATAATGTTTTTAGGAAACTGATGATGATGATATGTATATAGTCAGGCTATCCCCACTCGTTGCGGCCGCGCGAAAAATTCCGATCTCTAAGTATCTGCCCGGCGGGACAAAATTTCAGTGGGCTGCCACGCCTCGCGGCGAGCGGACGGCGTACAGTTAATGTTTCGCGCGCAACCTGTGCTGTACGATGTCGAAAAATAAAAGTCGGGCATATTGTTTTTGTGGCAACAAAGACCATTGAAAATGATTTTATTTGTTCCATTCCAGTACACATTAAACTCTCCGGAATAAAAGATTTTGTTTAAGAATTAACGTTTACTGGGGCACTATTGACGCGTAACTATTAAAGTCTGGGTATTTCTCTAAAATTCTTCATGGGGGCGCCTAGCTATTTTTCGAAATAATTGCTTTGGTTTGATTCCATGCTGTGTTGTTTTTACTGAAGATTTAGATTTTTATACAATCAATATGTAAAATATTTAATTAAATTCACTCTATAATACGTTATGTTTCAGAAACACGATTACTTGTAGTTTCCTCGATAGTTTTTTTTTTGGTTACTTCAAAAAGCAACATAAACCCTTAGAATGCAGGTCATAAATACTGCAGGGAAAGTTATCAGTTTTTTTTTTATAATAACATAACGAGATGTTATCTATAATGTATACGTATTACATTTTCAAAATCTGTATTATTTTAATAATTATAGCGAAAAAACATGATTTCCGCTCTCCCAGGCACGCACTTCCATTTCGCTCACGCTTACGCTCAGCGAGATAGGGAGCTGACCAAAGACCCGCGCCCTCTTAATTCACAATAAAAAAAAACACTTTCGTCTAAGGCATATATGGCTGACAATTTTCAAAAAACCTCGGCTATCACCTTTGGGTTGTAGGTTTGGGTTGTGTTGTGTTGGGTGTGGTGTTCTTTCACTTGTATCCTTTTACTCTTGTTTTGTTTTTATGACGTCATCCTTTGGAAATCTTACATGTGTGTAGGTCCGGGCAGGTCAGGTTCTGGTATGATGCAATCATTCATCGAGTGCACTAACCGTATCTCCTTAATTACTATGTTAATTCACTTGCGCATCCTTTTCGAGTGCATCAATCTTATTACCTTCTCTTATTAATATATATTTATGTTAATGCACATTCAGGTATCCTATATAATGGCTAGGTAACCTAACCTGAATCATTCTGTTTGCCGCAGCTAATTTGGTAAGTTCTGTCTTTATTCTTTTTTATTATGTCCTTGTATTTAATATTGTCTCTTATTGTATTTTTTTTTTATAGGAAATATGACTCCTCTCCAACCTATTCATTGCATGATTAATGCCTTGGACGTCAATTGTCCTGGTGCGCTCAGCTATTACGGCGAAGATACTATTGTACTCACCTACAGCCATTCAGCTTTAAGAATGGAGAATGGAGTGCCCCAAGATATCTCTGTTGATGACCTTAATGCTGCTTGCTACTATCAACTTATGGAGTCTGTGGTTAGGCATTTCAATCACCAAATCTTGGTACGTCTTGATTGTACCTTGTATATACCTAAGTTTCAAGCACGTGTATCTGGACGTTATGATTCCTATTGTCTTTCCTGTGTTCGTTTGTTATATTGTAATTATACTAGTATTAATATCTTAGATTATTTAAGACCTGATCAACAGAGCAGTTCTTATAGCCCTTATTATTAACCCAGCTACCAAACACCCTGTATAAAATGCATGTACAATTGAAGGAATGTTTACAAAAAAACATAACTGACTAGCAGTGGCGTGGTGTCAAACAAATTTCTAGACAAGCCGGAACTTATTTTGGGCTACTTTTTCTTCGGAAGCAACAGAGAATGGTGTTCAATGTTCAATCGTCCTAAAGTGGGCAACCCAGTGGGAATCGGGTTGTATGGATGCCACGCCTCTGCTGACTAGACTGGTTGACCAAACGAGCGAAGGCACGAGAAAAAGCTAGCGTTCATATAACGGAGGCAACCCTAGCGCACATTCCAATGACGTTGCGTCACCTGCGTCCAATAGGAGCGAGTCAATGGAGGGGGCATCGATAACGGTGGCAACGCCCACCGTCCAAGCAACTGGTGTATCTGTTACGTAGTAACTTGTATATAATCTGTGATATAGTTATATCCTTTTCATCACACTTGCTCGTAAATCAAGGGTTTACATGCTAGAAAAGCGTCCGGTAAATCGTAAATTACGCCCTAGGGCGGTAAGTAATTTTTTTTTATTGAAAATCTTGACGTTTAGTTGTATGATGTTAGACCAAAAAGTTTATATTAAAAAGTTACTATGTTTTAATGTACCTAATGTTGAGAGAAGCAGAGTAGATAATAATTATCATAAAAGTATAAATTAGCACGTTGAAATACGTTGATATTAATTAATATATATTCATTTGTTTTATTGTACATTGTAAACTTATATTCTAATAATTATTGTTCGTATTTGTTTTGTCAATCATTATACAAAATCCAAACGCAATATTAACATTATCTGTGGATAGTCTACAGGAACGGCCTCTGATTGGTCGGTGGTCTGGCAACATGGCGGCAGAAATTAGAAAAAAATATGTAAGAACTACATATTACTGTGATAGTGATTTGTTTTGATTTATGGTGAATTTAATCGCGTTGTGTATCTTTTCGTCGTTGTATTTCTGTAAAAATTAAATGAATTGACTATGTAATCAATACCATGAAATCAAATAAAATAATCTATATGGAAAGGATTCCGTTCGAAATTATTATCAATGCGGCAACAGACAATCTAAAAAAATGCAGTCTTAAATAACTGTATTTTATCGAGGATGAATATTTACCAACGAAGGTAAGTCGGGAATACTTAGTTAAGTAGGTCCATAAATATGTGCGAAGATTAATTTAGTTATTTGGTTTCAGGGCGCCCTTATAATTGGAGTAAATTTTGTTTTCTGAAATATCTACCGCCATGTCTTCTCAATTTACTCTGGTACGAGAAATTCGTGTTGCTAAACCTATATATTTTATTCCTCAATTCAAGAAAGTACAAACGCCGCACTTATTATCACCATGAGCTGGACAAATATTAAATTGTATTAAATATTGTAGTAGTATTTAATATTATTACTTTTGTTTTATTCCCTCACAAGTGTGATGAAAAACGTCGCTTTCGGCTTCGGGCTTCTAATAGACACTCTGTAATTCCTCGTTTACCACCCTTGTTACGTAATGTACTATTTCAATGCAGACATCGTTGCAGGGTAAGAATTTTCAATCTAAATTGTTACATAGATTACTTTAAAATTGTCCTCACCTATAGCACTCTACTCTACCTGTCGTCATAAAAAGTAATGAAAATGCTATCGACGATGTGACTATTGTCAATACTAATAAAATATTAATAAATACTTCGTAATTTATAACAAAATGTGAGTGAACACAAAAGTTAAATTTTATATATATAATATTATTACATAATGTAAACAAGTAATTAATACATAATTTGCAATAAAAATAGAAACGGATTCTGTACGTGAATTTATTAAGTAATTTAAATTGTACCTACAATTTTAAAACAACTATGAACAAGGCTCCAAGTGGCGTAAATTTACATAAATATTTGTAGGAGAATAATCAAATATGTTGTAGTGAAACTAATAAATCGTAATATAAAGGCAATGTCAATAGAAACTATGTCGTAGACGTGGACCCTCAGCGTCCACGCGTCGAGCAGCCGCATGAACGCCTTCGCCTGCGCGCGCGCACCCGCGCACAGCTCGTAGTCCATCACCAGCTCGTTCACCAGCTCCTTTGTCTCGCAGCGAGCCGCCAGCAAACTTTCGCAGACTAAGCCCATTAGAACTATAGTTGTAATTTCACAAATACACCACAATATTTCGGTTATCAAGAAATCTTCAACTTTATGAGTACGAATACAAAATATTAAAGACCAAATTGTTACGATTATGTACAAAAATGTTGATATTAAACTACACAAGATTTGGAATCTGAAAACATAGTTCATTAAGCAACAAAGTTCCCCGATGGTATTATAAGCAAATGATAATTCACGCAATATTGTCGATGGTCTGATAATTCGTTGAATATTTGAAACGCAAGTAAGTTTTGAGATGTCATTTTTATGTATGATCTCGATAAGATGGCAGTTAATAATATGAAGCCTGCGTTTGATCATGAGTATAATCAAAGTGAACACTATTGTATCGAGAGTATGCGCATAATATGTTATGTACTCAATGAACAATATTAAGAAGCCTATGTTACCTACCGCGTAATCATACACACTAAAGGACGTGTTGGTAAAAACGAGAGCGGCAAGTGCTAAAATATTATGTTGTTTGGTTCTTTTATAAAAATCATCAGGCCATAAAGCAACAAGCCTTGAATCAACTTTCGCAAAACATTCAATAACATTGACGTTAGCTTTTCTTAAGACAATTGAAGTAACTATTACTGAAGTACAATACTGAAAAGAAACGAATGAATTTGGCAAATAAGTTATAAAGTTATACAACTTTGAACATCCAGTGGTGGCTAGTCTCAAATCCCAACCATAGATGAAACAAATAATGTTACATAAAAAGATTAAGCAGTTTGATAACAAACCAATAATTATCATGATTTTATTGATTTCTTGAAGCTTTTTATTTGTAAAACGAAACCTAAATTTTCCGAGCATATTTTCAAAAACCAGAATTGGTCTAAATGAGTAAATAATTTCTTTTATCACGAACTGATATCTATCATGATTTGCTTCAACCATTTTTCGTTCCTGGCTTTCTAATGTCTGTGTTACTTCTGAACGATATCTAATGCATCCATTAAGCAATTGGTAAACACCAAACAGGATGGGAAATTATAGGCTATTGACTATGCGAATAACAAGTGAAGCATTCCACTTTGTTAACGTTAGCATTAAAGTGCT
Organism: Apotomis turbidana; assembly: GCA_905147355.2. NCBI lineage: Eukaryota > Metazoa > Arthropoda > Insecta > Lepidoptera > Tortricidae > Apotomis > Apotomis turbidana. Next base: position 7,236,216 of record LR990292.1, read on the forward strand.
AATATTTTTTCTATAATATTAATAGTGTATAAATTGATATTAGTTACGTACTATCGACGGGTGAACATTTTTTTTATTATTTATTTGTTAGGGTTAGTTTTACTTAACAAGTAAGCATCATTACTAAAATGTATAGTTACTAGATGTCAGTTTATCAATACAAATTAAACAACGTCTCGCGAATGAAATTGTGGGACATTTCGACTTATAAAAATAACGACTAAAAGCAAATCGACCCATCATCAATTAAGAGATCCGTAGTAATTAACCACTATAAAGCAAGGATTAATCGTCCCGTAAATTTGTATAAAAACTTTCATTTCGTTGACATTGTACTTAAAGCGATGAGACATATTTAAGAGAAAGATGAGTCCACCTTTATTTTTACACTTGGCTCCACCTACTTAGAAGTACTTTAATCAACTATAAATATTTATTTATTTATTTATTTATTTATTTATTTATTACAAAAGATACATATCACTTACAGACTAGTCCAATGCGCGATATATACTATTAAGTCAAACCACATGTCAAAGAAAAATAAAAATAAAATTAGCGAGAAGTACAATATTAATGAACACAACGTAAAAAATAAATAAATAGGAACTAACACGAATATAAATGGTCTAGGAGAACCCTTGTGAGCTCGGCCAGATTGCAAATGAACAAGTCAATTTCTTCGGATATCTGGTTAAGTATTTTCATGCCTCTGACCAGAGGCGCATTAGCGAGAAGGTTTGTGCGAGCGAGAGGCACCGCGAGTAGTCGCGCGTGCGGTCCGCGCCTCAGTCGACTACGAGGCACCACTAGTCCCAGCGAACCCAGTACATCAGGGTTATGTATTGTTCCACGCAGTACTTTAAAAATGTACGTGGCTAGGGCTAAATTCCTCCTGACTTCCAACCTGTTGTAGCCAACCATTCCGAGAATAAAAAGTGTTGGATACATCAGCGGATACCCCGGATACACTCCATATTCTTTCATATATAGGTATCTACAGAACTTATTTTGGATCTTCTCTATCATTGCGATGTATTTTGTCTCGTGCGGGTTCCAAACGATCATTCCACTCTCTAGCCTGCTCCTTACTAGCGCGTTATACAGGGCCCTTACTGCGGCGGTGCTACAGAATGACTTAGTCTGGCGCAGTATGAAACCTAAGGTTCTGAAGGCTTTTTTACAGGTATCTGTAATGTGCTTTCGGAACGATAGGTCAGATGCGATGTTAAGACCCAGATCCGGCCAGATCTGCCGTATATAAATAGAGAAGGAATTAAGTCTTCCTTAAACAATTTTCCTTTTAAATTACCTTGTTAATATATAATACATAATTTAATAAAAACAGGATAATTTTTTATTAATATATTGATACAAAAGTCAGCCGCAAAGAAATAAAATATGCAGTTTTCTGTAATGTCAGGATGATATAAATTTTTTAACTGACAAAAAAATGGCGAAATGTTTGCAATTGCGTTGTATTTTTTGTTTGTAAACTCAGAAGTCCGTCATTTATAAATTATTTAGAAAAATTCAAAAAAAGATTAGTCCCACTTTTGGTGGATATGTCGGTTTCGGTTTAAAGATCTTTATTTCTCAAAAGAATAACAATAATTCACTGTGTTTAACAGTTTATTTTCAAATAAACAAATAAAAAAAACATATTTATAATATACAAATGATAAGTGCTAAAAGAGTTGATAAATACTAAATAAACTACTAATGCTAAATTAAAAATAATAGTATTATAAAAAGAACACCCCCTCCAGCAGCTCTACCTGTGGCATGGTCCCCATTACACTGGCGGCGTTACCTCTCTGAACTGCAAGGCTGATCCTTTGCGAGAGGTAAGCGCCAGCTTTTGGATCCCCCGTGGCGTCGACCAACCGCGACGACAGGGCCTTCAAGAAGCTTTTCATGTCGGCTGACCAAGGTCCTAAAGTCTCTACTGCCAGCGCCGCAAACACATGAATTATGTAATTCACTTACTTGAGAAAAACATTACATGCATAAACTATAATAATCTAAGCTAGTTGAGCGTAATCATTATAACAATCGCAAAATTATATATATTATTATAAAAGTTACAATTTGCCGGTAGAATTATAAAAGCATACAAAACAAGGTAACTGAGTAAAACTACGCTGTCTGCTTAGGAGCGCGCTGCGCTGCGCGATGCGAGCGCAGTAGTAGATAAGATAACAGTTTTACATGGATATAAAGAGTTTGGAAGTGTCTTAACAAATGCGTGCGTACAGTGAGCTTGAGCTAATCTGTTATTTAGTAAGTTTTATGTTTTTTTATTGTATATGTATTTTATTAAACAATTAAGGTATGTACGTACTATTATTGATACGTAATTAAATTATGTAGTATTGATATTTTCTTGTAAATATAAATTTTGATTCTTATTTGGATTACTTTAGAATTTTATATATATCGTTATAATTTTATATATAAGTAAATTTATGTATACATACATATTTTACAATTTTAACATATTTATGGACGAGTTGAGAGATATTGTCTTAGTAATCTTTTAAATGTGCGTAACGATTTGGCGTCTTTGATATCAGTCGGGAGTTTATTATAGAGGTTTGCTCCCTCGTATAAAATACATTTTTTGCCATAGTTCGTCCGCGGGGGCCGTAAAACAAGGTTATTAGCGTTCCTGAGTTTAATTCTTTGAATTTGTTGCTTTTTCGTGAAAGAAATTTGTATATGAAGGTCATTTGATAATATTTTTCTGATTAGGATACAAGTGTGATATATGTAGGAATGGTTAATGTTCATAATTTTGGTATCTTTATAAATTTTACTCGTTGGCGTAAGAAAATTGTAGTTAAATAAGACTTTAATTAGTTTGTTTTGAGCTCGCTTTAGACAGTTTAAGTTAGATGGAGGAGCGGTGCCCCATATTTCGATTAGATACTCAATATGTGGTTTCACGAGTGTGTTGTATATTGTGTATCGGACTCGTTTTGGAAGACATCGTACTATTCCCTTGAGTGAGCCAGTTAAGGAAGTTATTTTATTTTTTATTTTTTCGATTTGCGGTTGCCATGTCAATTTTTTATCCAATATGAGACCCAAATATTTTTCTTTTTCAACTTGATTAATTGGCTGATTGTTTACAGTTAGAGGCTGGTTATTTGGAAGTTTTTTGTTTTTTGGCACAAAAATTATGTAATTCGTTTTACTAATATTTATAGTTAAGAGATTATCTTGAAACCACTTATTGAGTAGATTTAGGTCGCTTTGAGCATCAGATATTATATCATGGATAGAATGTCCGTAGTAAAATAGGCTTGTGTCGTCTGCATACAAAGTAGTGTCGCCTCTTAGACCAATTTTGCTGATGTTATTAATGTACACTAGGAAGAGCAACGGTCCTAAAATAGATCCTTGAGGGACACCAAATGTGATATTCTGCGGACTACTTTCATGTTCACCTATTTTGACTATTTGCTTGCGGTTCACAAGGTAAGACTCAAATATTTTAACGACTTTTCCGCCCAAACCAGCCTCGCTCAATTTACCCAGGAGAATCTGGTGGCTAATAGTATCGAAAGCCTTCTTTAGATCGATAAAATCGATATCTCATGACGAGATCCACAAGAAATTGAAACATTTCCTAAAATAGGTGAAAATCGGATTTATCGTATACTTTTCACTCATACGGGGCTGTTTTTAGGTATTTACAAATATGGCAAATACTGAATTTTAGTACAGTACTTTGGCTTCTTTACAAAGGAAGGTGTGTATTCTGAGATACTGCAAATATGCTTCTGATAAATCGCGAAGAGTTAGTTACTTTAACGTGACTGACAGTCTTTGACTTGATTTGATGTACAGATGTCACAAATATTTGGTCGTAAACAACTTTTGGACGTTGAAACGTTTCTAAATATTGGTTGATAACCTTCAGTTTGATTGTAAGAATCTGTATCATAATACAAAATATCAGAATCCCAATTTCTTGTTGCGTAAATAATACATTCGTCACAATCATGACGACGAAAGCAGGAACTGAATCTATGTTTGGCACGGTACAAGCCGAATTGAAACTAAATTTTAAAACCAGCACTACATAAAGGTAATTTCTGTATTTTTTGTAAATATTCTTAATACTTCTATGTTTGTACAGCTTCCAGTCCAGTTGCGCATAATACTCTATATCTCTGATTTCACTCGTATAACAGCCAATACATCAACAATGGTAGATAACATTCTAACTGATATTAGTGAATATACTAGAGCCTATGTAGTACCATGCAGTTTTTCAGATCATGATGCCCAGATACTTGAATTGCCAACTTCACTCATGAGGCAATCGGCACCACAGAAAACGACAGAGAAACGCATATTCCATAAAAAGGCTACTATAAAATTTCAAGAGGAAATAAAACATGTTAAGTGGCATATAGCCTTTGCTAATAAAGATGTTAATAGCCAATTGAAAACTTTTTATGAAACTATATTTTTACTTATTGACAAACATTTTCCTTTAAAAAAAGTTCAATCTCGTAAGAAACCAAACACCTGGATAACAAAGGGTATTAAAAAATCCAGTCTGAGAAAAAGAAAACTGTTAGTGAAATCGCGATATGTGAACGACGAAGCATTTAATAATTATTTTAAGCTTTATAAAGACACATTTAAAAAAGTAGTAATACACGCCAAAAGAAATCACTTGCATAGAACTATTTCCAAAGCTAAAAATAAGGCCAAGACTATTTGGAATTTAGTAAAGGAAACTACAGGCAAAGGTGCTAAAATGAAACCGAAGTTAACTTTGAAACTTGACAGTGGGACAACTACAGATGTAAGGATCATATCTAATGCTTTTAATGATTATTTTCTGAATGTCGGAAAATCAACTAGCAATAACTCTAATAAACAATACATGACAGTATTACATGACATGAAATTAAAAAATAGTAATTCCATATTTTTTAATCCCATAATTGAGCCAGAAGTTATAAAAATCGCTAAAAACCTCAAAAATAGCAACTCTAGTGGAACTGATAATCTTAACACAAAATTTGTAAAAGACAATATTAATGTACTATGCATACCTCTTTGTTTAATTTTTAACACATGCTTAGAAATGGGTGTGTTTCCCGATTTACTAAAAAAAGCCAAAGTTATAACACTGCATAAAAAAGGAAGTCGCACTGAGCTAAACAATTACATGCCAGTATCTCTATTGTCTGTGATATCAAAAATGCTCGAAAAATGCTTGGCCGATAGATTAGAAGGCCACCTTGAGAAAAATGATTTCTTTACCTCATGTCAATATGGTTTCAGAAAGGGGAAAAACACTTCAGACGCAGTTATAAATTTAGTTTCCGAAGTAATGCTCAATTTGAACAATGGTAACACATGTGGAGGAGTATTCTGTGATCTAACGAAAGCGTTCGACTGCGTCGATCACGGAATACTTCTCAACAAACTAGAGCACTATGGTGTCCGTGGCACAGCTTTAAATCTTTTTGAATCCTACCTGACTAATCGCACACAATACGTAGAAATTTCTAACGCAGAGAAAAATGCGTTTCGTTCCGAAGAAGGAATCATATACTACGGTGTACCGCAGGGCTCAGTACTAGGTCCTCTATTATTTCTAGTATTCATAAACGATCTACCTAGCTATCTTACTTGTGGTACACCGTACTTATATGCAGATGATACGAGCATTATTTTAAGTGGAAATACCAGGGAAGAATTTCATGTTAGGATTCAAAAATGTTGGGAGGAACTGGAGAGCTGGTTTGCTTTCAATGGACTCAAAATCAACTGCGACAAAAGTTTCTACATTATTTTCCGTCGAAGTTCCAAAAGCCCAGACTTTGAATGCAACATGCCCATAGAGAAATCTGATTGCATCCGATTTTTGGGAGTTGAACTTGACCCCTATCTGAGATGGCATAACCAAATAGAAGCAGTAAACAAAAAGTTGTCTAATGCGTGCTATACACTAAAAAGTCTCTCAAAGATAGCAGACACCAAGATATTAAAAACTGTTTTCTGCTCTTATTTTGAGAGCATTGTTAGGTATTGCTTGGAAGTCTGGGGCAATGGTACTGGGATAAATTCTGTATTGCTTATGCAAAAGAAGGCTATGCGACTTATTGTGGGATCGAAAGATATACCCGTTACTCATAGAAATATGTTTGTAGAAAACAAAATTTTAACAATTACGTCACTATATCTATACCGCCTATCTATTAACGTGTTTAAAAATAAGGATAAATATTCGACTAATTCACAATTACATAACTTTAATCTAAGAAATAAAAATAATTTAACTTTAAGCAAATCACACTATGCGCATTTTAACAATAGTTTTAATAATATTGCCATTAAGGTTTTTAATAAGCTAAATGATGACATCAAGGAATGTAGTAACATTAGAGCTTTTGATAAAAAAGTGAAAGATTATTTTATTAATAGACCATTCTACTCAATTGATGAATTTTTTGCTGATGCTCTGGACGAATAGAAAGTATTTTTGTAATCATAGTGTAAATATCGTTGTGAAATTGTTAATATGTACCTATTTATAAATTGACTAATTAATTGTATTAAGTATGCTAAAACTGTATTTGCATGTACTTGTACGTAAAGCAAATAAAAATATTTGAATTTGAATTTGAATTTTTGACTCCATTAGGCGAATATTGCTACTTGACCAAGACTGATACATTGCGAAAGTAAGGACGTATTGGAGTACCGCGAAGAGTGTTGGCAGGCTATCGAGAGTTTCTATCAGTTCTTCTATTTCTACTGATATTGTTGGTACCTTGATAAATACACTACAATAGAAAGCACTAAATATAATCACTGTTAAAAGTCCTTGCAGTTTTGTCGCCATGCTAGGTGGTAAGATTTGTTATCTTTGATATCAAATCTAACGATCCCCAATAGCTTTTCGAGCTTGAGAATCGGTCCAAAGTAGAACAGGATGTCTGACATCTTCAGATTTTAGTCTTCAGTACTCTCAATTTGTTCTTTATTCGCCATTATACAAAATATTCTTGTATTATTTGTATTCTTCTAAGCGCTCTGTACGTGGTTGGTCTGATACTTTGTGATACTGATAATATCACGGCACTGTGGTCATGTGGAAGGCCATAAGTCTAGAATATTGATAACAACCAGGCTCTAAATTATCTATGCGTAGTCATTAACTAATAGCCATACTATCCGAAACTATAAATAATTTTAAAATTATATGAAATAATCATTCCTTGCTGAACCATCAAAGTGAACACATCTACAATGCGTGATTAGCGTTATCAGTAAGACGTAATTAAAGTGAAAGTTGTTTACTTCAATATTTCCCAACTATTTGTTACTTATTTATTGTGCCATTATGGAAGTTCTTGATAAAGGTATGTACTATTAATATTATTATTATTTTACATATATTTAAATAATAAAATTGTTTTGCTTGCGGTCTACGTGACCCTTATTTGAAAACAAAACCTTTAAGCAGTACAAATATTCATTGAAACTTTTAATTATGTTCTCATAATTTCACACGATTGATATTGCACTGATTATATTGGCCATAAAGCCTTCTTTATGAGCTACGTAGTATTATGTGCCGGATGGTGCCGGACCCCTGGCTATGAGCCCTCTACGTAACTCGTAGCACCTGCTACGAGCGTGAGTGCTATGTAGTGAATTATCTACAACTATTCCTAACGTGTTTTCGTTTCTTTCAGGTACTTTTTTTTACTGCACGTTATCGAGAATGCACATATTTGGGTCGTGGCATGCTGCTACTGGTACGCAAACTGAAAAAACACATCATATACTCAATTTAGTTCTACAACTATTGCCCGAGGATGCTGAAAATATAGATATCAAAAACCTACGCAAATGTATAAAAGAATTGACCGTGAGATTGTTGAGATATTTCAAAAGTGTGAAAAGAACCCGAAGGGATCTAGTTATAAAGTATGGTGAATGGCTGAATAGAGTTGAAACCGTTAGTTTGCCTAAAAATACAACCGCGACTACTTCAACTGAGGTTTTACCGAATAATACAAAAATAGGGTGACCGAAGAAAAACAATGACTTGTGCAGTAAACGAACTCAACGTAGAAGATTGGCCGAACTATCACAGGTAGATAACTCAGCCGTCAGCTCTTTTATGGATGTGTCTTCTGACACTTGCAGTATTAGAAGTGAAGTGAACGTCGACGAGTAGTCTTACTTGTTATGGACGGTTTTGGCCCGGAAGCTGCACTTTGTGATGGAAGCAAGCCGTTTTGCACAGTGATAATATAGACCAAAATAAACGATTTCACTCGAGGCGAAATTAGTTTCACCCCTTAGGATAAGAGATGGCGCCACTTATTAAAAAAAAGTTTAAAAAATTGTAAGTCCTGAACGGATACTCCGATTTTGACGAAAGAGGCGCCAAACGGCAGATAGTTACCCAATTTAACATAAAAAAAATTGAAAACAGGTAAAAATTTATTTTGGATACCCAAAAAAATAAAATTTCTGAAAAAACTATTTAAAATTTGTGATTTTTTGGAATTTTACTCGTAAAAATGTATGTACATGGTACTTTTTTTATTTATTTATATTAATATACAACTAATTTTACATTTACGAAAAAAAACCGCATATCATTAGCCCGTATAGTTTCAAAGTTATTGAAGAATACAGACATGGCGCCGCTGGGTCAAAAAATCTTACAAAAATCTTAAACCTCAACGGATATTCCGATTTTGATAATTAAGGTGCTAATCGACAGATAATTACTTACATTAGTTTCAAAAAATAAAATTAAAATTAAAATAGGCAAAAAGTAAAAATAAATACAAAAAAAACATACATTTTGAAAAAAAAATGCAGTTTTTTGGGGGTTTTATGTAATTTCATACAAAAAAATATATGAATGTATGGCTTTATTTTACTTATGTATATTATAACACTATTAATTGATCGATTAATAAAAAACCGCATATCAAGAACTTGTACAGTTCCAAAGTTATTGAAGATTTTACTATAGGGTGCCGGTGCGATGTTGCCGCCGCACGTGCTACTTATGTACATGTATTTATAAAAGTATTCTCCCGCTTCGAAGGTACTGATTACCCTGAAAATATAACCACAATTGAAAGTACAAATAATAATCATCACAAGTAGCACACAACTCCACTTATATCCCTTATACAGCTTAAATTAGAGTTTTAACGGCAACCTATTTGCAAATATCACAAGTATATTTTACTTACTTTACGTTTTATTTTCACTAAACTTTCATTGTAACGTGCAAGTTAGCCCGGTGCATCGGCTGCAACAACGCATTTTGCCACAGCCCGATTTGCACCCATAATGACTGTTCTGTTGTGGATCGCACCTGCAACCTGCTTCTAACGCCATTCCACTCCCAAAAAGAAAGGACTTGGGACAGGATATATATCCAAATTAAGACGTTTTTTGCACATTTGGCTCGCTTAAAACGCTACACGCAGAACATGTTGTTCAAAGGCAGCTGAAGTAGTCGGCGAATAGCTTGTCGCCAGCTCTGTGAAAGCATTGAAGCATTCAAATTGTACTCAGTCGTCAGTGCGACGGTCGTACTAGTAGCAGATTACAAAACAGTTATTACTTAATGAAATGATGACTGCACTTCAAGGCTTTCTCAGAGTATGACAAGACGTCTAATTTCAATACAATAAGAAAAGAGACCTGTTTTAAAACATGCATGTTATACCCTGAAATAACTACTGCTTTTGCAAGTACATCGCTATCGATAGAAATTCTCTCTGGATACGTGTATTGCTCATGTGAAACGGCTACTTAGGGCCATTTTTGTTTCTTTTTTTTGGGGTGTGTTAACATAATTAATGTCATTCATTATTATAACTAAAATGTTTAATTACCGCAATTAAGTCCCGTTTTATTATTTTGATGTAATGTGTGAAAATCGTGTAAGATTCAATCACTATATTAATGTCATTCATTGGTTTTCAATTAATCGTAACGTTGTGTTGTTGTGTGTCCCAGATTCACATGCAGGCTATACGATGCTACAACAGAGCATATATTATTACTGTTAATGCGATTCGAAAATATCTGTTTAAACTAAAAAACACTAAACTAAACAAGCTTTTGAGATACCGTCCATGTATTTCAGCTGCAAATTGAATACCGTTTCATGCTAACCAAGTGTGGGTTCACGTTTTAATTTGGAAATATCGAGTCCCAAGTCCTTCTTTTTGGGAATGAAACGGCATCAAAGGTAGGTGGAATCCACAATAGTTGAAGGTTAGTTCAATTTGAAAACTCCTTGAACATTATGGATACAAATTGGGCTGTGGCACAATGCGTTGTTGTTGCTGATGCGACGGTCTAACTTGCACGTTACAATGCAAAACCTGCAAAGACTAAAGTGAAAATAAAACTTTAAGTAAGTAAAATATTGATTCAGAAATGCTATTTAGCATCTAATATACTTGCGATATTAGCAAACAGGTTGTAAAAGAGCCTATTCACTCGTTAAAACTCTAATTTAAGCTGTATAAGGGATATAAATGTGTTGTGTGCTACTTGGGATGATTATTATTTGTACTTTCCATTGTGGTTATATTTTCAGGGTAATCAGTACCTTCGAAGCGGGAGAATACTTTTATAAATACATGTACATAAGTAGCACGTGCGGCGGCAACATCGCACCGGCACCCTATAGTAAAATCTTCAATAACTTTGGAACTGTACAAGTTCTTGATATGCGGTTTTTTATTAATCGATCAATTAATAGTGTTATAATATACATAAGTAAAATAAAGCCATACATTCATACATTTTTTTGTATGAAATTACATAAAACCCCCAAAAAACTGCATTTTTTTTTCAAAATGTATGTTTTTTTTGTATTTATTTTTACTTTTTGCCTATTTTAATTTTAATTTTATTTTTTGAAACTAATGTAAGTAATTATCTGTCGATTAGCACCTTAATTATCAAAATCGGAATATCCGTTGAGGTTTAAGATTTTTTGTAAGATTTTTTGACCCAGCGGCGCCATGTCTGTATTCTTCAATAACTTTGAAACTATACCGGCTAATGATATGCGGTTTTTTTTCGTAAATGTAAAATTAGTTGTATATTAATATAAATAAATAAAAAAGTACCATGTACATACATTTTTACGAGTAAAATTCCAAAAAATCACAAATTTTAAATAGTTTTTTCAGAAATTATATTTTTTTGGGTTTCCAAAATAAATTTTTACCTGTTTTCAATTTTTTTTATGTTAAATTGGGTAACTATCTGCCGTTTGGCACCTCTTTCGTCAAAACCGGAGTATCCGTTCAGGACTTACAATTTTTTAAACTTTTTTTTAATAAGTGGCGCCATCTCTTATCCTAAGGGGTGAAACTAATTTCGCCTCAAGTGAAATCGTTTATTTTGGTCTATATTATCACTGTGCAAAACGGCTTGCTTCCATCACAAAGTGCAGCTTTTTTTCATAACAAATAGAACTAGAGGTCCTATCCTTTATAACAGAAAATAATCTAACGAAGCGTCAGTATATTTCAACGCAACAATTTATAAATAGTAAAAAAAATCCCCACTTGCCATCATATCCCAAGGTTTTAGAAGCCAAACAACGGTGTTACCCCCCAGAACAAGCGGTGTCTGAAAAATCAAATGGAGATCTTCTAAACCGTCTTTTGTTAAATTCAGACCCATTGATAACAGGGCTTAGGAAGCTGCCTAAGAAGAAAAAATCTATTTTATCAAAATTTGTAGTTAGTCTTTTAGATATTTAAAATAAATTAAAGCGTTATTTTTAAGAACTAGTTAGTAATTCAAATATAAGTATTTTTAAGGTGACTTATTTGCTACATGCAATTTACACCACGTAAATTGCATGTCACGATCACGAGGTAAATTACTATATGAAAGTATTATGCTTTTGTACAATATATTTATACCTATAGAAAATCATATTAGTATTGCAAATAAGTATTTCTTTCTTTCTTTCTTTCTAATGTTCTAATTTCATTTTGACAACTGTTATGTATTATTTATATTTGTTACAGAATAGTAAAATATGGTGAATTCTTGCAATTTTTTTTATTTTACTTTTTATTTTTTTCTGAAAGATATATATATAACACTCATATTTTTTATTATATTTTTGAAGACCTAGTAACGATGAATACACGCGTATTTTTATTTTGCGAATAAGTCTAATACTTTTGGAGAAATACACTTTTGACACTCTCTCCATACAAGCTGAACCATAGTGCAGGGGTTCGAAGTTTAATACCATTAAGGTGACACAACTGACACATTAAATTTATTATTTTTCGATAAATATAGTAACTTTTGTTTGTAAATTAGTTAGGGTGTCACTTTGTGTCATTAGGTAATTGCTAAGCATCGATCAATAAAAATATTAAGAGCCTGATAAAGTATATCAAGGATTGTAGTATATCAAAGGTTGAATAATTTTATTTAAAGCTTAACAATATTTTAGAAGATAATTTTTTGAGGCGAATAGACAACAGAGGAGACTACCAGGGAACCATAAAACAAAAAATATTTTTTCGTTAAGAAAATAAGTAACTAAATTATGATACTTCATTAACCAACTCCAGCTTTTCAGTCCTGATTCAGAAATTATGAATCCCAAATAGTTTCTCAAACAGCAGCACAGGGCCGAGGTCTGTAAAAGATCTTGAAATTGGGGCTTCGCTGTTTATTGTATTTGTTTCCAAAGATGTCAGTTCTATTCTAGAGATATTTATGACCAGGGGCCTATGATGGTTGCGTTTATCACTTGATAAATAAGTGACAAAGCATCTGTTACTCTCACTCGTATGTTTCAAAGCGTGACGGATGCTTTGTCACTTATTTATCGCGTGATAAAAGCAACCATAATTGGCTCGCTGATTACCTTCTATGCATACTATGGATTTAAAATGATGTTTACCTACATACTTCACTGTTCTAATAAACTAAATATACTTTGAATAGCGAATTGTTTATTTAGCATTCAAGGATAAATTTTGTTTTTTTTAGGGTTCCGTACCTTAAAAGGAAAATACGGAACCCTTATAAGATTAGTTTGTTGTCCGTCTGTCCGTCTGTCTGCCAAGACAGTTAATCACGGGAATGCGTCGGTATCGAGTTAAAATTAAAACCATAAACTTAGGCAAAGAATATAATTTGGCATTAAGTCTGCTATTTGTACGACTTTTGGTTTGTGCAATAAAGTTTAAAAATATAAATAACCTTTGAGCAGATGAGATATAAAACTAGACATTGAAGTAAAATAATAACAGTACAATCCGTAACAGCTGCCCGTAATCGGAAATTACAAAACATATAACCAGAAAATAAGATATATAAGCCCAGATAAGTTATTAACATAATACTTACGAAGCCTTATTTTCTGTCCCAAGTGCAGAAGTAAACGTTGTTTTATAGGAAATCTTGGAGTGATACTGTGATACGATTTAACTGGGGTACGATATCTCCGACTATCCCCTGCAAAAAATATCTCACTAATATTATAAAGTCGAATGTTTATGTGTGTATGTGTATATTTGCTACTTTTTCACGCACGCTTAAACGACTGTACTAATTGTGATAAAGTTTGTTATGGAGTTAGCTGACACCCTGGATTAACACATAGGCTACTTTTTATCCCGAAACAATGTAGTGTTCCCGATGGATGAGCGGGTAACACTGCGCGGCGCAGCTAGTTATTCATATAACATATAGTGATATGACTATGACTATGTATTTATAAAATGATCTTCAGAACTTACATTTTAAATCACTAGCTTGAAACCGATTCTCTGTACCTATGTATATAGCGACCGCGTTACCCTATACTTACATGGTTAAAGAATATCTGTCATATCTGTCAGACGGTCGGTATACCGAATCTTGTTTGCATCCCTTAAAGGTTCCTCTAAACCCTTGATGCTTTTTTCCTCGAACATCAAGGTCTTCTCGGGAGTAGCCGGAACAAAACCAAACACCAGTTGCGACTGTTCCGAGTTGTAGTAAGTATTTATTGTTTTAACTTGGCTAATACACTTTCGACCCACAGCGCCTGCTACTTTGTTTGTGTAAATCAGATTAGATAGTACAATTTTATTTATTCACACTAAAACAAGACGTCTCACCCGACACTCGACAGTATGAAATATTTTACAAATATTTACATAATTTTAGGAAAGTATATGTAGTATGGGCGGCACAATAGAGGATGCGATTGATGTTGAATTATACAAAATAGTGTAGGTACGCTAATAAAATTAGCTCAATATGTATGTCATGAAAAAAAGAAAAGTTTTTTTATATGTGACTTCGAATTTTATGATTTCTTTTTTTAACCCAAAATAAATTTTGAAATTGTTTTTAGAATTCTCATAATTTAACAAACCAATAATTGTACTACAACCATGAACTTAAACGCACTTTTTCACGGTGAAAATGGCAAATTACTTATTATCTCCATACAAATATTGGTACCCAATCCACAAATGACGTCATATGCAGCACCTCTAGCATAACTGTCATACGCGACTATTTCTCGCGCGAGATAATTACCCTTCTCTTTCTATGCAGTAATGTGAGAGAGTGACGGGTAGCGCTATGTCGCGTGACAAGAGTCGCGAAGCATAGTTGTGCTAGACGGGCAGGTAGGCCAAATTTATGGAGCGTGTTAGTTCTCTGTAGGAATAATGAACTTTGACGGTTATTTCTGACTTTTAGAGCAGTCTAAGTGTAGGTAGTCCCATTTGATCCCAATAAAAATTGAATCGATTGAAATCCTCAAAAAAAATAGTAGGTAGGATACCTATACTGTTGATTTTCTACTTTTAACTGAAATAATATATATTATAATAGCAAAGAATAAATGAAATAACAACATCTGTTAAGATTTAATTAAACATAGTTTATTTAACCTCCAATATTGAAAAAAGAGGCAATTGGTTTTCATTATAATGTTACAAGATTAAATTACCCACAATACAATTTGTCTACATAGCGTGCATAATAACAATTCCCCTAATTCAAACAGAATGTGATATTTGGATAATTATAATTAGATAAGTAGTCGAAACACTAATGAATTTCAAGATCAAAGTGATGTCCACAGCGAACATGTCGTAGACGTGGACCCTCAGAGGCCACGCGTCGAGCAGCCGCATGAACGCTTTCGCCTGCGCGCGCGCACCCGCGCACAGCTCGTAGTCCATCACCAGCTCATTCACTAGCTCCCTTGTCTCATCGCGAGCCCACAGCAAACTCTCACAAACAAGCGTCAGCAACATAACGTAAAACAATTTGATAACAGTCCAAAGAAGTGTCGATACTATCTCACTGACTATCGTTTCTTTTTGAAATGCAAACAGTAATAACCATATTGTAACAAGCATGAAACTAAACGTTGTTATCAAAGACATGTAAATTTGAAAGCCGTAAAGGCTGTTTATCAAGGAGCAGGTTTCTCCAATACAGTCGTAAGCTAGCGAAAGTTCGTGCAGTTTCAGTCGATCTAGCTCTTCTTGTTTTTTTGTTTGTCTTTTCCGAACCGTACATAAGGAAACCATATACACGTTTTCGTCATATTTCACAAGACTTTTGAGGCTACAATTGAGCACATTCAGTCTAAATTTAAGCATATATATTAGTACACAGACAACCGATACCTCAACATCTTGTATAAGATATACAGCTTCGAGAACAAAGTAATAAAGAAAAGTGTTGATATTACCTGACAAGTACCAAACACAGTATGAGATGTTTATGAAAATGACTGCAAGAATTACAAAGATATTATAATTCCTTGATCTTCTGTAAAAGTTACATCTCATGTTCAGGTTCAATTTTGAGTCGATATCTGCGAAATTCGTGATGATTTGAACGTTAGTAGAACTTTTCATCAACGTATGGGTTATAAAGGCCATAATGTAGACAATTAAACCGATCATAGAGCATAAATACTGGATTGCCTGTATGCCCTGTATCAATATGCTGACTGAAGGGATGTCCCAAATAGGAGCCAAATGGAAAATAAATGAAGTGTATACACCCGAGTAAATCACCGCCGCACAAACTCCAAAGCATTTAAATTTCCAGTCCGTCAACACGAGGGCTTTATTTTTAACTTGGAACCTGAATATTCCAAAGATCTGCTCATATAGAAACAATGGCCTTAAAGAGTAAATTAAATTGTGTAAAATAGCGTTGTTTATTCCCTTTCTGGATCTTGCATATTCGATATTTTGATCTGTAATCATGACTATTTAGAGAATTATTGACAATCTTCTTACTAGTGCGTTGTGCGATTGAGTGTTTCGTTTTCTTCAACCACTTATTTAAATTAATCCAGGCATATTCATATATAAAACTAAATTAAATAATTACTTAGGAGGGACCAATACCTTAACAATTTGTATACCCATAAGCGTAATCAGTTTATTAATAGTACAGTGAACATGAATTTATCGGATCTGAATTGAAATCCCTAAAATTATTTGTCCTTTTTTTGTTTTCTCTAATATCTTTTGCCCTAAGGGGTCTGTGATGGTTGCGATTATCACGTGTTAAACAAGTGACAAAGCATCTGTCACTCACACTCGTATTTTGTCAAAACTTGACGGTTGCCATGTCACTTATTTATCCCGTGATAAAAGCAACCATCATAGGCCCGCTGCTGATCACCAGCTCCTTTGTCTCGCAGTGTGCCGCCAGCAAACTTTCGCAGACTAAGCCCATTAATACTATAGTGATAATTTCACAAATGCATCACAATAGTTCGGTTATCAAATATTTAATCTTCAAATTTGTGAGTATTCGTACTCATAAATTTGAAGATTTTTTGATACAATGTATTAAAGGCAACGTAACAATGTATTGTTACGATTATGTACAAAAAATGCATATATTATTAAACTACACAAGATTTGGAATCTGAACTCATCGCTCACTAAGCAACAAAGTTCCCCACTGGTATTATAAGCAAATGATAATTCATGCAATATTGTCGGTGATCTGATAATTCGTTGAATATTCGAAAAGCAAGTAAGTTTTGAGATTTAATTTTTATGTATGATGTCGAAACGTTGGCAGTTAATAATATGAAGCCTGCGTTTGATCATGAGTATAATCAAAGTGAACACAATTGTATTCAGAGTATGCTGACGAAGCTTATGTTACAAAAACCGCGTAATCATACAAAATAAAGTACGTGTTGGCTAAAACGAGAGCTACAAGTGCTAAAATATTATGGTGTTTGGTTCTTGTATAAAAATCATCAGACCATATAGTAACAAGCTTTGAATCAAGTGCAAAACGTTCAATCATATTTACGAAGTAACTTCTACTGAAGTACAATACTGAAAAGAAACGAATGAAAAATAATATTTAAATTTACTTTGAGACACTCTTTGCTGCGGTTTTGTGTTTGTTACTAGGTTATATTAAAAACATTGGACTGAATTATAGACTTTCTAATAAAGGAATTTATTTAAGTTTAATTTATTCATTTGAGTCTCGCGATTTCAATTGTGTGACATTTCAACTTATAAAAAGAACGACTAAAAGCAAATCGACCCATTATTAATTAAGAGATCCGAAGTAATTCATTACAAAGGATTAATCCCCTCATAAATGTGTATCAAAACTTTAATTTCGTTGACATTGCTTAAAGCGATGAGACATATTTAAGAGAACGATGAGTCTAAATACCTTTATTTTTACCCTTGGCTCCACCTATAAGTACTTTAAGCAACTATAACTAGAGAAGGAATTGAGTCTACCTGAGACAATTTTCCTTTTAAATTACCTTGTATAATTTATTAAAAAAACTATAATTTTTTATTTACATATTGCTACAAAAGTCAGTCGCAAAGAAATATAATATGCAGTTTTTTTGTAATGTCAGCGTGATATAAACTTTTCAACCTATGGCAAAAAGTAAGGTAAAATTTAAACTGCTAGGTATATATAAAAATAACATTAAAGTTACATAAAGTTCGACGTATATCTGTGTTTTCCTTTTTTCAGATTCATGCTTAGCCTAATGCCAGTTTTTATTAAAACGTTAATACTAACGGAACTGAGCATAATTTGCTGCCCCACCTGTATTATTTTAGTATAGTTATATAGCTACAATTTCGAATGTTTCCATTTTGCGTTTTGCTTTCTGTTTATATGCAATAATTTATCTCGTAAGTGCTTTGGTATTAATAATGCTGTAAATGAATACTTACTATATATTTAAATAAATAAATAAATCAATTAATTAACGTAAGAGAGATATCATTTAAATAATTTTGGCTACAGGACATTATTCAATTGTAAATAATATTATTATTGAAATATACATTACAATGCGAATCTTAAAGCGCTACATGTGATATTTGAATTAGAATTATTAAATAAGTAGCGGAAACACTTATATACTTTAAAATTAACGTAATATCAACAGTGAACATGTCGTAGACGTGGACCCTCAGCGTCCACGCGTCGAGCAGCCGCATGAACGCCTTCGCCTGCGCGCGCGCACCCGCGCACAGCTCGTAGTCCATCACCAGCTGGTTCACAAGCTCCACGGTCACGTCACGAGCCCGCAACAGACTCTCACAAAAACCAGACATGATTGCTATTGTAACAATAGTTATAGAACACCAGAAAATCGTAGTGACAAGCTGATCATGTACGATTACTTGTGATCGGACAAAATACAATGCCTTCCATATAGTAATTATGATATTGACAAAGCCACAAAGTATGCCTACGAATATTTGTAAGTTGAACAAACGGTTGATTAAATTGCAAATATTACCAATTATGTCATACGCTAACGGATAAATCACGAAGAATCACTTTAACGCGGCTGCAAGATGTACGGATGATTGATGATTGATGTACGGATGTAACAAACATTTTATCGCATACACTTTTTGGACTTTGCAAGGTTACTAAATATTGATTAATACACTTTAGTTTAATTGTAAGCATGTTTATCATAAGACAAAATATCATAATTTCAATGACTTGTGTCATGAATAACATATTCAACGTAATCATGAAGATTAAAGCAGGAAATGAATTGATGTAGGGCACGGTACAGGCCAAGTTGAATCCAAAGTTTAATACAAGAAATACGTAAGGGTAATGTCTGCATTTTTTGTAAATATTCTTGATACTTATGTGTTTGTACAGCTTCCAATCCAGTTGAGCATAATACTCCATAAGGCGAATATTGCTACTTGACCACGATAAATAGATTGTAAAAGTAAGAATGTACTGGAGCACAGCGAAGACTGTTGGCAGGCGTTCGAAGGCTTCTATCACTGCTTCTATTTCTACTGCTATTGTTGGCAACTCGATAAGTACACTACAATATAAAACACTACATATAATCACTGTCAAAACCCCCTGCAATTTTGTTGCCGTACTAGGTGGTAAGATTTTGTTATCCTTGATATCAAATCTAACGATCCCTAACAGCTTTTCAATCTTGAAAATCGGTCCAAAGTAGCAGAGAATATCTGACATCTTCAGATTTAAGTCTTCAGTTGTACTCTCAATGTGTTCCTTATTCGCCATTAGACAAAATATTCTTGTATTATTTGTATTCTTTTTAAACGCTTGGTACGTGCTTAGTCTGATACAGTGTGATATTACAGGTTCGAAGTTTAATACCATTAAAGTTACACATTAAATTTATTATTTTTGATAAGTACACTTTTGTTCGTAAATTATTTAGGGTGACACTTTGTGTAATTAGGTAATTGCTAAGCATCGATCAATAAAAAAATTAAGAGCGTGATAAACTATATCAAGGATTGTAGTTTAACAAGGGTTGAATAATTTTATTTATAAAACTTAACAAGATTTTAGAAAATACATTTGTGGGGCGAATAGACAACAGGGGTTACTAATGTGTTGCACAAAATTTATTGGCATATTTTCGTTTCGCATAGCAACCATTGGCACAATCATCATTTCGCACAATTGCTTTTTGCCTAAATTTCTTGGCATACTATCACTTCGCACATGTTTCTTTGGCAGAATAGTACATTGGCATAATGTCGATTATAAAACAATACTCCTATGGTCGAATAATTGGGTCGCCGAAATTTATATGGCATAATATTCCGTTTGCATCCTTGAGTGTAATTATGTTATAGTAATGATGTAGAAAGCATTAATTGCTCATATATTTCTAGTAGGAGCTCATGCTAAGTTGTGGGTGTGGGTACCACAATAATATTTTTATTGATTTGTCACAATATTTCTATTCAATGTTTCCTAGTAGTTATAGTTTCTGTGAGACACGCAGTCAAGTTCGTAAGCCAAGTCGGACCTGCGTGGCTTGCTCGCTTCGCTCGCTCATTAGGGTCGTGGTTTAACCTAACACTCCTCCTCGCTTTGCTCGTCGTCGTACCTAACCTAAGCCAAGTCGGATCTGCCTTAAGGTGAAATTGGTAATGTTAGGAATCGTAAGCCAAGTCGGACCTGCGCGGCTCGCTCGCTTCGCTCGCTCGTTAGGGTCGCAGTTCAACCTAACACTCCTCCTCGCTTCGCTCGTCGTCGTACCTAACCTAAGCCAAGTTGGACCTGCCTTACTTACCTGCCTTACCTTCATTTCTGTGAGGGACGCAGTTTTAACCTAACCTAACCTAGTTTTCTGGCAGCGATTCGGTTCTGTGGGTATGCTATAGTACAATTATGCCGAAATAAATTCGGCGGAACTTATATTGTGCTACATAAAATTCTGCGAAATAAAAGTTGGCGATATTAGTATTCTGCTATTCAAAATTGTGCCAAATGAATACTATGCGACATAACAATTGTGGTAAGTATATAATTATGCGATAGTATCATTCGGCTAAAAATTATTGTGCGAAAACGGTTATGCGAAATGTATTTTGGACAATAGAGATTGTGCAAGATAAGGGGTACCCAGACAACAGAGGAGGACTACAAGGAAACCATAAAATATATATTTTTTTTTATTCAAAATAGCCATGCATTTAACCTCGATTGCACCTGATGTTAAGTGACAATAAGGCCTAAGATGGAGCATGCTTGGCTAGAAAACGTCTTTTTCGACACTCTCAAGGGAATCAAAATCAGTCTATGTGAACGGCAAGTTCGGAGGGACAAAATTACACGAAATTTGATAGGAGGTAATAAACTTTAGAGGTACCTTTAAATAATAAACAAATGAGATAATAAATTAAATATTTATTCGCAAATGTTACTCTATTCACTATTTAACAATAATTTTCAAATCTACATGTCCAACAAATTCCGCAATAAGTTTCCTAAGTAGATCTTGGTAATGCATTTGTAAGTGCCCTAGTATCTCAGTATTCTTGGTTTACCGCACTAGAGTTCCATGGGCGCCAATACGAAGTCCTTTATTGGAACCACTCGCAAAAAATTCTTGATGCTGGTCATGATCGAATTGACCCCGAAGTCGACAATTGGTTTGCCAAACTCCTCGGCTACAAGTTTCCAGTTCCTATTCATAAACTCGAGCACTAAATTACCTGTTAACAAAGGAAATTCTTATTAGGTAACATTATTAAGACACGTTTAAGACGAATATGCCACACTATTAAATAAAGCTAGTATTCTAAGTAACATGGTTCATGGTGGGTGGAGGTGGTAATCGACTGAGAAAATTGGTATAAAACGGTCTCATGCTCTACTTTTATTATTACCTGCTAGTATAAAAACATATATTGCAAAATAAACACGTGATTGTGAATGATTAATTAAATATATCGTATCCTAATGAGACCGCTAATTACAATTGCGTTTTTTAAATATCTGGTACTTATTAATTAATTTAGCAAATAAGAGAGATCTAACCTTAAAGATTAATTTAATAAACAACTATTAAAAACGCAAACTTTTGTTTGATTGATGATTCGTTTTGTACATCACAACTTATTCATTACACAATATCGCGTTAATGGGTCGGTTTGGTGGTGGTACAATTTAACCCACAATGTTGTCGAGATTTTTTGATGTTAAATATTTTGTTATCGTCGCAAAACAAAACACCTCATTTAGTTTTTTTTTTTTTTTAAATATTAAGTAAAATATACGTACTTATTTCAGGGCTGCCTTTGAAGAGGTTCGTCATTTGGTAGGAGACTTTGCCTTCAAACCAGTGGTTCACGTTCAAACTCCGGATCTCCAGGTATTTCTCTGAATTCTGCATTTTGGATCCCAATTTGATGATTGCTACCAATCTTATGTTTTCTGTAGGTAAACGTAAAAACGATTACATTTTTGAAGATATATAATTAAAGCATTTTCAATAACAATAACATATGTATTTTTTTCTATAAAGTGACCACAGACAGTGACCACAGAAGCCCAGAAACCACAACAAAATGTACCTACATATTTAATCATTTGATTCTAAAATTAAATTTCTTCGTGAAACTGAAGAGACGTTTACTTAACAGTGGTTAGATGTGGGCTGAAATGATAATTATGCTTAGTACATTATGCCAAAATAAATATACTTTAATAGTTTCGTTATTAAGTAGGTACCTACATTTTTATTCTATAAAGTTATAGAAAAATAAACTTGAACAGCTGATAGATTCAATGATAAGAAGGTTAACAGCGTCGTGGATAAATTATCTTTACTAATTAGGAATAACATTACTTACTGCATTTAATAACAGAATTGCCTTCTCCGTCTATTGGGAACATTAGGAGTCTGCCTCTGGAACTGTACTTCCCCTTAATGGTCAGGTTGCAATGGAGTTGCACATTCAGGTTGTCTTTTATTAACCTGGAAATATACTATTGTTAACTTTTGCTTAGTCTATGGTACTTAATGTATTACCGATCAACTCACACATGATAGTCTAAGAAAACATCAACACCATTTTCATTAAAGGCTGTAGGTACTTACTAACTACATCCATAGAAAATTACAAGTTTAATATGTACCTAAAACATGTTTAGGGGACGGTAACTATAGTTACCTACGTATTGACTGGAACAAGTACAAAAACAATGATGTGTATAGCATTCGTAAGTAGACTAGTATAGTTAATCAAATTGGTAAAAAAAATGTTATTTTTAATCCGATCAATGAATTGTCAATAAATGACAGGCACTTGTCACACGGTCAATTATCGACTGTCTCCAGTATCAAACGATGCAGCAAAAAAGAAAAAAAAACATAAATAAACAGTTATGGTGTGTACGGTGTACGCACCTCGCTTTATCAACGACACATCTCCTAAAGCCCGTAGCCGCGCCCTGGTTGAAGTTCACAGATAGGCCACCCGGTAAAGTTAAGTTCAGATCGTTGACTGCAAAGGGGTCCATTCTTTCTATACCCAACTCCGGCGCACCCCTCAAGAAGCCGGGCAACGTCGCCTGCAGGGACTCCCTCAGGCAGTCAGTTGAGGCATCTTCACATGACTTGATAAAGTCCGCTAAAAAATAGATGAATAATTTTGAAAATTAATGCCAAATATGTAGCAGTTAACCAAATAATTGGTCTACTACTTTGACTTTATTTCTTCCAACAGTGGTAAATATATATGTACCAGTTATGGTAGCTTACTTTATGAATACTTATAAAACAAGATTACATTACATATACATCATTTGTTAATATTTTATACATTTTATTGCAATTTTCGTGAGACATCTCTAAATTTAAAAAGCGGCTTACGCTCACTAACTACATAAATGGTCTGCTTCTACACTACCGAAGACTGTTCGCTGCAGACCTGTACGGCAATCAAACTGTGCCTGAGCTAACTCATGGCCAGCTTAAGCTATTAAGGTGATTATAAGCCGTTTTTATTAAATAAATAAATATCGGACACACATGTGTGTTTGAGTGTGTCCGATATTTATTTATTACATACATACTTAAATACGAATAACATCCATGACCCAGGCACAAATACTCGAGTTCATCACACAAATATTTGTCCATACGGGGATTCGAACCCAGGACCACCGGCTTGCGTCGTCAACGTCGTGTTTATTAATTTTAATTAATTAATTTGCTGTGTATATATGAAGAATACTTACGAGTTTTTGCATTGACATGTGAAATTAACACAAACACAATTACTGGTAAAGCACATGACACCACATTGAAACTTAAACACTGCATTTTGGCAATTGATAATTATAAACAATCTAGTTGTTCACCGTTTTGATGCCATAAAGAGACTAATTCATTTATTTTAAGTTTAGATACTTATACTAAAATTTTGCATAATTAGTGCTGATTAATGACATTTCAAACATAATGATGTTCATGTATTTAAATACTCCTAAGAAACGCAGTCAAATTAGAGAAATTAACTCATTAACGATAAAGGGATTACAGACGAAATCATGCAAAAATCTATTAAATTAAGATCATTTATTTATTACATTACATTAAATAAAATTATATCTTCTAATCTCGTGTCAACTTAATGCTTGGATTTTTTCCGTTTGTCTATGTCGAATTCGGATTCTTCCGTGTTAGTATTAGTTGGCTGGCCGAATATACTCAGGAGGACATCGAGAGGAATCAAAGTCGACTTGGATCGGTCCGTAGTCGTGCTGGGACGGCTCGTAGTCGTGGTCGTGGTCGAGGTCGTGGTGGTAGTCGTGCTACTCGGGTTGAATAGCGGGCACGGTGAACGTCGGGCTAATGACACATCTGAAAAGAGAGTCTAGGATTAGTCCCATTGCAAGTACATAGTTATGTATTTGTTGTTCGAGTCAACGACCTAATTGGGGTGTTCTAACGACTCATGTTAAGTTAGAAACCATTCTGGGAATAGGGCTCTTATATCACATTATACAAAGTCATCGGAAAATAATTTAATTAAGTGTATACATAAAAAAAAATTGCCGACGGATAAAACTATTACTTTGAATTGGACTACATCTTACGATTTTTTAATAAAAAATAGGGTATTTTTTTTAGGTATACCTATTCCAATTGTAATATCCAATAATACAATATTTACCTACATAACAATTATTAGAATTGAAAACTGTTTATCTTTACCAAATAAAAGTATGAATATGAATCCAATTTTGCAATACCTCGGCTTTATCGGCCTTATGTATATAAACGACATAAAAATATAACGATTTTTGCTATTCGAGCTGTACTTTGGTATTATTGATTCATCTGGCGCTCAATGGCAAGCTGTCACCAATAAAAATGTACTGAGATGATATGTATCACCGGCGCAATGCTGAATGAATCGTAGTTAAGAGTCACTAGGTAACTATTTTACAATTATAATTATTTTAAATTATTTATAATGTAAGAAGTACGAGTAGTTAGTAATGATAATTATTCGGTTAGAGAACCTTCTTAGTTATATTTTGACGATTCGTTTGGCTCGGTTTGTAGACACCTGCCTACTGTTCTATGTATTTAAGTATATATTTATCTATATAAGTGTCGTCTAGTACCCATAGCACAAGCCTTCTTGAGCTTAATTTGGGACTAGATCGATTTGTGTGAGGTTGTCCGATATTTATTTATATTTATTCTTTATTTTTTATTTTCTTAACTTCCTCCACTACAATACTTATATCATAGTCTAAAACCATACCAATGTATATTACTAACATCACTAATATCACTATCTAAATTCATACTGTTCTATACTAACATTGCATTAGCCTGTAACTTCTCATGTAAGTGACAATTGTCTTAATGAGAATAACGTTCTTTAAACCGAATCGTACTATATTAGTGACGTTGACAAATCACCATTTTTAAGATGATATGGCTTAATTCATACATTGAAACCTGATATTAATAATATGTAGTGTAAAAGGGCAGGAGCGGCCATCTTTCATAGGAAAATATTAAATTTGATAATGTACGCTACGCTGGACATTACGCTAGAATGGCACAAAAAGTGCGCTGGATAAAGTTATTCAGCGCACTTTTTTGTGCCATTCTGTGCCAAACTCTAACCAGTATATTCGAGATATATGTATATCAGTATATCATACAAATCAAACGATCACAAGACGAACGAAGAAACACGTTTTTATACAAAAGGGTAAGGAGGTAAATGATCATAATATCATGGCTAACGATGCTTGACAATGAGGACCTGCGTAATCGCATGAGTAATCCACCGCATCCCATATCGTATTCCTTATTGCTATGTTTAAATAGTACATAATGTGTAAACACGCTGTGATACAATGTACATAATTAATTAGTGCTACTCGGTTTGTAATATATGTATTTGTTTAAGACGGTTTGAAATGATAATACCCAACTCGCAGTTTCTTTCGCCAGTTCTTCATCTTAACTGCTGGTAGATTGACATTCATAAAGTGCACTGGCATCATCATCAGCTAAAACCCACTGCTGAATATGGGACTTTCCCAATGAATGCCACCAAACCACTATTCCTGGGTCTCCCTGCGCCTCCACCTTTCAGTGGATTTCAGCGACCCTTCCCTAGTGTTTCTTGACTTACGGAACTCCATGTTCGCTCGCGATTGGATTTATAAATAGGTGCGTTTTTAGTTAGTGTTCTGAACAATTCTGAGCGAGAAATATTCTTAAAAACCACAGCATTTCTATTGAAAATGCAACATCAGAAGAATCAAAGTCTACTAAATAACAATGTAAACGGTTATGCTCGAAGTGCATTGTAAACTTGCAACATGCCTGAATTTAATTCGACTCTGCCGGAGACGCCATTACTTTGCACGACCAGCGGCGCGGCCAGCGGTTAAGCGAGAGATCCGAGCGGCGATACGAACGAGCGAGACACTCCTGCCGCTGTCGTGCAAAGTCGTGGCATCTTCGTACGAATATTTATTTCTTTATTTAAACTTTATTGCACAAAACAAAAGTCAGCACAAATGGCGAACTTAATACCTAATGGCATTCTCTACCAGTCAACCATAGGGCCGAACAGAGTTGGTGCAGAGTAGAAAATTAATCGTTCGGAGAGCATCTAAGATACAAGTGAATACACGTATATTATTTAACTTAACTACCATAAATACAATGATACATATATTTACATACTATAATATAATAATAAATACGATGAAATGTCTAATACAGCATAGATAGTATGATGGGCACTACTCGAGCTCTTGTTCAAGCAGGTGCTTACGTGGCATCCGCTTGAAAACTACCTTGCTTGGGTGGGGCTTGTCTAATAGAGAGAGGGAGTGTATTCCGAAGACGACTTGTCTGAACGGCGAAAGAATTGAATATGAAACCAGAGTATTTTACTTACTGATTCCACAGTTTTCAGCACACTGCAAAGCGCCCGGATTGTTGTAGGTTACGTTGTTGGAGCCGCACACAGGATTGTACTCTGGAGTCGTTGGACACGTGCGCAGGCACAATACCAAATTCAGCAGCGATGTGTTTATCACGGTAGTCCGAGTGGTAGTCGAAGTAGACAGCCTTGTGGTAGTTGGAGTTCTGGTGGTCGTAGTAGTGGACGGCCTTGTAGTAGTTGGAGTTCTTCTTGAAGTGGTGGTGCTCGGGCGGGCGGTTGTCTGAATGGTGGTCACAGCGGGCCCCCTGGAAGTATTAATAATAACGTTATCTGCTGATATTGTCAGTTGTCAGTTAGGCATTTGGATTAGATATCTATTTTGTTTCCTTAAACTGCATCTTATGGGTAATTAAACGAATTCGTTTTTGTTATTTATCTCGTTTTTGTTGTAAAGTCTTGCAATCAAACGTAACAGTTTGATGTTTAGCCCTTTGAACGCCAAGAGCCACTAAAAAGTGGTCGTGTGCTGTCATGCCTACCACGCCAGCGACCACTAAATGGGCAATGGCAGACGCTGTCAAAGCAATTTTCCTGCTGACAGATAAGGTATATTTTCGCTCTTTCTTTTTTCAACTATTGGCGTATAAGCCACATTCTGACATGGGAGGAAAAGCGTTATAAAGGTTAGGTAGGTAGGTTTTTAAATAGGCCATTTAGATCAGCCTTTACGATAGCTTTATATGGTACTTAAAATTGGTTTTCGTAATTTTAATTCTCTTTTAAGTAGGTAACCAAAATTAACAAAACAAAACACTGTTTCGTACATCTAAAGAAGATTGAGGACCTGATTCTTCGTAATTTTATTAATGAAATTATGCTACGAACGTGTGTTGTATTATTTTATACTTATGATAGATGTCGGAAAATCCCAAGGATACGGGAATGTTAAAGCGACAGCCAGTGACTAACAAAAGATTTATAAGTAGTTATGGGTACTTATTTTTATTAAAGCAGTAACGTCTGCTAACGTAAACTAAATGTTTACAAATGAACTTGGGAGGACGCTTAAAATTACTTTAAGGAGCAGCTTTACTGCGAGCAGTCGCCTGTAATGTGTGTAAGTAACAAAGAATTATATGACATTACAGGCGAAAGCTTACAGTAACGACGCTCCCTTTATGAAGATGGTCCCATTCAAAATAAACATAACCGCCGCCAGTACAATTTAACCGTCGAAATGTGCGTAGATCAAGACTAAAAACAATGAAAGGTTTTTCTAATAATGCTTATAGTTGATTCAACTACATATTAATATGAGATAGCAGTCTCAAAACGTACCTAGTTGTGGGAATTTGATTGTTGGAACCCGGAAACAAGACACGGTCGGCATCGTTCGGTCCGTCGCTCTGAGGATTTTGCCTGGAACTACCAGCTTGATCAGGACTTTGAGATCCGTAATGTTGATCAGGTTGTCCATGAGATCCATAGTGCCTTGATCCTTGATTTGCGTGGATTTTATGTGTAGAGCCCCAGCTATGATCGGGATTCTTATTGTGATCACCAGGGTGACCTTCATGATGGGAGTGTCCGGGAGTTTCAACGTGGGTTTCGTGATTTTTGTGACCTTGATTGTAAGCATATGAACCCCACGATCCGGGTTGATTTTGCATGTCTTTATTATCATGATAGCCGTGGTGATCATATCCATGGTTCTCATGATAGTGATCGTGACCATGGTGATTGTAACCGTGATCTACATGACTACTATATTCGCTATCGGGACCATAGTGATTTTCTTGATCAGGTCTATCGTCTTCGTATCCATACCCATGATGTTCTGAGTCGCTATCATCTTCATCACTGTCCCAGGCATCGTGGTCGCTGAAATGTCTTGCTTTTCTGTTTGACTCATTACTGTCGAAGTCGGCTAGCGATGACTCGGAATAGTCGTAGTCGTCGAATCCAACCCAACTCCTGCTGAACGATGAACCGCTCAAACTGACCAGTACCACTGAAAAAAAAAAATCTTATTAAAGTTTTGTAGTACAATTATTTAGCTCGCGGCTATCGATCGAGAGTGAAACGCCTTTTGTTTACTCTTTAGAAAAGTTGAATTATACCGGGATAGAAGCCACACCGCATTACGGCATTTTTATGCAAAAAAAACTGGTAACATTCCATTATTTAGTTGGTTTGTCTTTCACGTGACATCCGATCCTGCCGGTCTAGCATAACTGAACACGTGCTATTTAAGGAAATTGGATGTATATTTGGCCACTTTGACTACTATTTACTTAGATGAAGCTGACTGTATCGATCCAAAATATTGAAGTATCTACAAAGCATGGCGATTGGGACGAGTGTATGATGTGTATAAGATGTAGTTACACCATTTTACTATCTAGGTTAATTAAATTTCGAAATAGAATAACGTCTGTTTTATTCAACCGAAAAACGTTACCTACCATTTTTTTTCTAAATCTTGCTAGTTTCTTAAATTACCGCATCATAGTTCGAGGAATCAATTCAATAACATCAAAACTATAAAAACTTTTTTGTTGCCTGCGCAACTGGGTAAAAAATGAACGAAATTGTCAAGCAAATAGTTCAGGAACCAGGCTAAAGCGTCGAATAGAACAGAACACAATCTTTCTAACTCAGAAAAGTAAGCGAAATTTGTAAACATTATTAAATATTATTTGTAAACATATTTGTTGTTGTTGCGTGTGTTGTTGAATATAGGTACGGAACTCTAAAATAAAGTAAATCAAGGTTTTTCGATAATATTACGTGCGGTAGGCCGTTGACCCGTGGACTTTCACACATGAACTTGAATCCTTGGTCCGCTTGTTTCCGAATGTGCAAAGCCAGTGCGCCAATCCAATTAGGTATTATGAGCAATATTATGATGCCTGTTTGGTACCAAGGTCATCTCTCACTTAATTGCTGTACCTTAGTCACCGACCTCATACCTGACTCAACCAAGATTCTTTCAATTATCCATACTTTTTCTTCGCTGTTAGTCGAATAAAAAGTATCCCATAACCATCCTTGGGTGTCCACGTATCCCCGTGTACCAAAACGTTCAACTACAACTACAACCAGCTTCAACTGTTCAACTACATCCAGCCGTTTTGGCGTGATGAGAGACAGATAAATTCTGACTGCAGATGGCGTTGCACGGCTGGCGCCGCGCGTCCATACAAAACATAGGCAATGCTGCATCACGCTATTAAGATTTTTCCTGAAATAATGACCTAAAAACCTATTTTCAATACAATTTTAGAATTTTATAATAATACAGAAGTATCATGAGTATGATGAGATGTAATAAATATTGTTTCAAATGTACGTTTGCAAATTTTTCGTGTTTTCGTTTTTGATAAATTGAAACATTTTTGTCCCCGAAAAATCTTATATTTCAGTAGCGTTTGGCAGTTAAGTACTAACAGTACAAATTGTGTTTATCAATATTTGTTTATTGAGCGTTTTGACTGTCTTAATTCCTCTGCCGAAATGTGTGGTACCATTTTCAGTTGTTTTGAAGAGGTCACAGGTTTTTGCAATTATTATCAGGATTAAGTATATGTTAATTGCTTTTATGAATTAACCAATATTGCGGACAGCAAGGTATTAATAACAAAGGTATTTAAAAATAATTTACATAGTAATTGATTAATAACCTATAGCAAAATATTTATTTATACCTGGGTCATTGTCAGTTCAAAAAACAAAATTCGTCCCTCCGGTGGTCAAAAGTTAAGAGCTGTATGAATCTAGGTTATGTTGCTGTTACATCGGATTATAGAAGAGGGAACGTTCTTTATTTTCACATGCATTTTATCAGAAAATTAGGCACTGGAATCCTTAATTTCGCAAATGACCCACCTACATAAAGTGTTTTAATGTAACCTTCAACACCTATTCCACGTTAAATTAATCAGAAAATTTAGAAGCTAAAAACTTCTAAATTTTCGATTTAGTTAAAATGTATACTAATCAGTACCCTATACTAACTTAACCACTTATTTAATTTAAGGAGGCTGTTGTATCTTAAGATGACACGGATTCCTTGTATTAGATCCGATGACACGTGTTGAAACGTGACTAACGCCGGTAAAACGCCGGCGTCGAGATAAAATACCTGTTACTAATCGAAAAAATCAATAAAAAACCAATTAAGACACAGTAAAAAACAACTCACCTAGAATCGCGATCCATTGAACCATTTTGTTAATTATTAAGTAATATATCACAAAAGTCGTCTAATCTTCGAAGCACTCTGTCTTTTTCACTCGGTCCCTGGTTCAGCGGTCTCACACATAATACGCGACACTTGAGTTCGCGTATGTTTATAGGATCCCCACCATGCGCGTTGGCTCTTTTATACCGATTTTGTTAATTCGTGTATCGCTGAATCATGTGTGAATGCGATCGTTTAACCCTTTAACCGGCTCAGACATAATCAACTTAATTCCATACCTACGTCCTTACTTATACTTTACTTCTAAATATTTCACAATTGTTAAAAGCGACTAATTTGACGCATGCGTTATACTTAACTACTTATACTTATACAAAATATAGACATACACAAGTTAAAAATAGATACTAAATAAGTAATATAAATACAGGCGCTCTTTAGGCCGCCTGTTGTTTGACCACTAATAAATTTTACGTGTAATCTGTGCTTGTTTGTAATTTTCCGTTGAGGTGTGCTATAAAGTATATTCTATTTTATAAATACACTAGCGACCCGCCCCGGCTTCGCACGGGTGCAATGCTGATAAATTATGCATGTATTATATACATGTAAACCTTCCTCTTGAATCACTCATCTATATTAAATAAAACCACAGAATAGATAATAGTAGGTACAAATATAAAACCTCAAAATCCATTGTGTAGTTTTAAAGATCTAAGCATACATAAGGGAATGACAGACAGACAGGAAGCGACTTCATTTTATACTTTGTAGTGACTAAGTGATATTACATACAAACATACGTATATATAAACGATAATATTCATTAAATCACCACCTCCACATCGACAAATTGACAAAGGTTGTTTTAAGATGAATTGTGAAAATAGTAAGAGATTTTGTGCGTCTCAAATCAAATGACAAATTTGAAGATGAAACAAGTACTCTTACTATGATTACTCGGTAGCGATACCGTAGACGATTTATATAGAGATTAGTACGAAGAGTTTGACGACGCGTTTGGCTCGGTTGGTAGACACCTGCCTACTGAGTCGGCGGTCCCGGGTTCGAATCCCGGCCGGGGCAAATATTTGTGCAAAATATTTGTTCTTGGGTCATGGATGTTATCTATATATGTATTTATATATTATGTATATCGTCGTCTAGTACCCATAGTACAAGCTTTGCTTAGTTTGGGACTAGGTCGATTTGTGTATGATTGTCCCTTAATATTTATTTATTTATTTATTTATTAGTACGCCCCTAGCGGCTATGTAAAACTATAACTTTCCTCACAAACCTTTATGCAGTCGCTAACGAGTACGGTCGCTGTTAACTCATGGTAGGGGTGCAGGAGTAAGAATATAGACGGAGAGCTAGCGACCAAATCGGTCATGTGGCTTCAGCTGTATTGAAACTCCGTTAGCTACTTCTCTGAACAACCTTTTCCTATAATCTTCGTGCTGGCAGGCCACGGGCGGTGGGTACGGGTGAAATCGATCTAGTCCCAAGTTAAGCTCAAGAAGGCTTGTGTTATGGGTACTAGACGACGATATACGTACTTATATAGATAAATATATACTTATTTCAACAATTTTTTTCGATACCTTCCCACCGATATTTTTGTAAGGCTATTTTTTTGGGGCTTACATATTGATTGATCTCACGTCAGAAAAAAAGCCAACACAGCTGAGCCCACACGAAAATTATTATTATTTTGGTACTTTTAATTAACGCTGGCAACCCCTTCCCACCACCCGATCGATTTAAATTTTTTTTTTGGTGCACAGGGAGTACAGAGCAACTGTTTGAAAAAAAATTAAAGTCGCTGAGCCCACATTTTTTTTCTTTTTTTTCCCCACCCCACTACACCCGCACCCACCGCCCGCGGCCTGCCAGCACGAAGATTATAGGAAAAGGTTGTTCAGAGAAGTAGCTAACGGAGTTTCAATACAGCTGAAGCCACATGACCGATTTGGTCGCTAGCTCTTAATCTAATAAGAACACAATTTTGAATACCTTTAATTATGAAACGATCCTTTGTTCACCTTTGTTTACCTCAAAGGCAAAAATTCCACGATTCGCCGAATCGCCTATTAATCTCGCCAGAACGAAATTCTATAGTTGTTTCAACTTGACGGAATTTGTCGCGTAGGTTTAGTATATTTAATTTATAGGATCTTATTTTCCGCGTAAAATTTAACCTAGTCTCATTTCGCCACGATCGATATACCTATGTAAATACGCTTAAAACGCTATTTTATGTATGGTATGGATGTTTGCAATTATATTCTGTAGCTATTTTAAGTACGACGAAAAAAAATACAATTTAGATATGAAAAAAAAAATTAGATATGTAATATTGGCGTTAGAAACTTAATACAACCGGGTTATTGAAATATACAGGGTTCTCGTCAGGAATCCAAATTCTTTTAACAGCGGATTCCTGAGGTCGTATGGAGTAAAAAATGTTATATGAACCTATGTCGAAATATGATTTTTAACTTTTTTTTATATTTTCATACATAATAATTAAAAAGACGACGCGTTTGGCTCGGTTTGTAGACACCTGCCTACTGAGTCGGCGGTCCCGGGTTCGAATCCCGGCCGGGGCAAATATTTGTGCAAAATATTTTTTCTTGGGTCATGGATGTTATCTATATATGTATTTATATATTATGTATATCGTCGTCTAGTACCCATAGTACAAGCTTTGCTTAGTTTGGGACTAGGTCGATTGGTGTATGATTGTCCCTTAATATAAAAAAAAAAAAAAAAATTACCTTTACTTCACCAGTAAAACAATGCTTTATAACGAGCTGGCAACGTTTGTTATTGTTATCTCTTTTCATTAAAAGGGGAGTCAATGTCATAAAGAAATTTTCTTGTTGGGCAATGTTTTTTTCAAAACAGGCTTTACTTAAATATGCGATCAAAACTCCTTACTCATGAATCTTATGATTTATCTAATGGCTGCTCTACACTCTCTTTTAATAACTTTGCTATTAAACTCCATGGATTATGATTATAATACAGACTGGCCACTAAGAAATACCCTTATTATTATAACTACTTTTGACAATGACTCCAGTCATATGACAAGTCATTGTTGTGATTGATTTTAACGTAATTTTAACATTAGCCTTCGAATAAATTGCGGTGTCTAGCTCACGCAGTCAACCTTTATAACAGCTGAAGAAAAATATGTTTTTGAGTACTCCACGGTGCAAAATATCACAAGAGTGGTGTAAAAACTGAAAAAGATTTTGCGGATTCTAGTTCAGCTGCCGTGGATTCCAATGAACTGCACGTAGCTGATACAGTGAGAAGCATACAGCAATTGTTGAGAATAATCATACTGCTTGTAGTGTGTTAAATAAATAATTTGATGAATAATTGTGTTTGTTTATTTAGGTAATTAGTAACATGATATTTATTGTAAACTTTAATCAAATAAATTAGGTAATAACAAAGTATTAAATAAATATTACATATGACCAGTAAAAAACACAATACGTTTATTATCACGAACCATTTAGTTTTCAAGGTTTTAACTAGATAACGCAGTTCTCACAACTTAAGCCATAGTTTTTCCACCATCAAAAGGAATATCAATACCGGCTTCATACTGTGCAAATCTGTTGTACGAAGACTATTCTAGGCGTATTTATGCTAAGATGCTACGTAATTAATTTCTTAACTGAATTTTTGAAGGAAATTTGTAATGATTGACACATAAACAATGATCGTGACAGGAACGGTTTTCAATAGTCAACGTTTGTCAGATAATGTGACGGTCTCGCAACATCGCAATGATAAAGATGATTTACACTGGAGATGTTTTAAAACAAAAAATGCTAATATCTCGAAAACTAAGCCGATTTCGGCTTACTTTATACGACATTTTATTTTCTAGACGTACTCAGAAATGCGCTGGTGAAATCATTTGGATTCCTCGCGAGCACCCTGTATATATATCATTACCTATTGTAATATAAAGTGTACCTACAGATTTTTAAAGGGTCGGCAACACGCATGTGAGGTAGGTACCACTGGCGGTGCGTCCCTAGAACCCGATACCCACCAGCTTGCCCTTTTTAGAAAATGTTGCCTATTGTTTTTGAAAAAGAAAACTATGCTAAATCGTTATCGGCTTCTCCAGAGATTTTGTTTCACGCCACGCCACTGCTAAGTAAGTTTACCTGGTCTCATGTAAAAAGAGTAGTGTCAAACTCATTGCGCAGGAGTCATTTATATTACGCAATCACTTTGACATCGGTCTTTTTACATGAGATATTGAACCTATATTGAAGCTGAGCGGAGATAATGAACCAATAAGGCTGCGTATTTGTGAATACGAAAAGTGCATTTCAATCTGAGGAATGTGATTGGTCCATATTACTCAGCTCTGTTCTAGTGGACAGGCAGCATTAAGCTTCCTTTTTATACCATTTTGGCACAGACACCTATAAATGCGCCGGTATTATCAAATATTGTGTAAAATGAGTAATATCATGCATAAGGTCGATAACTTTTCCTCGAGCACTTGTCGGTTCAAGTTCACATTGGAATTGGAACGTAAGTTTCTAAATGAGTAATTGTACGAATTTCATGACCAGGAACTGATTACAGCCATACATGGTAGATACCTTCAATTGACTTTTATTTACTTACAGCAAAAATGGATAGGATAAACATTATTAAACAATCGTGTCTGTCCAATAAATATGAACCCATACAACATTACTTTCTTAATTCGATTATTTTCTATAATTTAAGAAGTTTGTATGGTCATTTATCGACCTAAAATCCTTGAAGTTAAAAGGATTTTCGGAATTAATATATCATGTTATGACTATATACCGGGATTTTCGGTGCATGGATCGTTTGACGCGAGGCCGACAGTAGGCGTCGCATCATTAGTGCACCTGAAACCCCGGGTGTGATAATGACAGCCATAATTTGTTAGATACTTGCCTTTTATTTCATTTTTCCGCATCCATTTTGTAACCCCCTTAATGTGAATTTTATTATAACTTTTAAATTTTAGTTTTTCCTTTTTTGTACATTTTAAATTATAATTTATTGAAAACATTAACTATTATAACCTAGTATAATTATTAGGTATTATGATTTTTTTTATTTCCGAATGATTTGCATGTCATGTTTTAGACGTTCAAAAATCCTGTGTTATCTCTTGTACCTTACGTATTCTGGTAAATAAATACATTATATTCTATTCTATGTATTCGCACCGCTGCGAGTTTGATTTCGAGTTAACAAGGAATAGGTAGTGAGGAAATGAAAACATATTTGAGAAAGCCATCTTAGGGGCTAATTTATTTATTTATTTCCTTATTGCACAAAAGTAAAAGTATAAATGGCGCACACGAATATCATAGAACTAAACAGAAACATCAATATGGAGCCCCCTTTTTATACATATAATAGACATTGAGATTAATTGTATAAAAGAATATAATACTTAATATATATATGCACAAACTTACGTTAATACGATATAAAATATCATCATTCATCATCATTTCAGCCTATTGCAGGCCACTGCTGGACGTAAGCCTCCCCCAGGGTTCGCCACATGGTCCGATGTCCCGTTTTCGCCATCCAGTCACCACCAGCCACTTTTTTCAGGTCGTCGGTCCATCTGGCCGGAGGGCGTCCTACACTACGCTTGCCGAGTCGTGGTCTCCACTCGAGAACCCGTCTACTCCACCGATCATCGGTTCTGCGACAGATGTGACCAGCCCACTGCCACTTCAGTCTGCTAAACTTCTGAACTACGTCAGTGACTTTGGTTTTTTGTCGGATAATCTCGTTCCGGACTTTGAAAATATACTTACTTACATAATACTAAATGTACTTACCTAGTGTGAAATATTATGTTGACAGTTAATCATACAGCACGCCTAGCATAACCAGGGTTGCCAGACGAGTGCAACCGGAATAACGTACCGACATACTAAAATTATCGTATTACTTAGACGATCAAATTATCGTACGCCGGGCAGTAAGTCCAAAATAAATTTAAAAATCAGTTCCAAAAGCGTGTTTTTACACAGACAATGAGCTATTTTTGCGAAATTAACTTCAATTTGATGATTTTTACTTAGGTATTTTGGGGAATTCAGACTTCTGACATTGGCATCACCCCTACCTAATGGCGACAATGTTGTCATAAAGCTTGTACCAAACAGTCGAAAATTTTGACCATGTGGACGTTTATCTCGATTCAAGGTCACTCCGGTGAGTGCGTTTTTCATATAATGTTATTAAAACCCCTAAAATTTTAACCCAACCTTGATAGTACTCATTGTATCGTACCTACATCGTACCGGAGGCCAAATTATCGTACGTCTGGCAACCCTGAGCATAACTGTGACACGCGACTTTTTGTCGCGCGACAAAATCTTACTGTCACTTTTCTTTCAATACCGTGCGAGCAAGACAGGTGACGCTAAGTCGCGCGACAAGCGAAGTCGCGATAAGCTAGCCCACAGTTTGTCTGAGAATTGCTTGCGCAACATGTGCTTGAAAGAGGATTGATTGGATTATTTATTGACATCATACAAATGTGATGGGTTCATAATAAAATTAGATCATACATTTAATCACTTAATAGCCGTGATCCGTGTGAGTAATTCCGGATTACGGAACCAGAAAGACCTTCATTTCCGTGAACCCACTGTTCCGCTTGAATTCGTAATTCTTAAAAGGTATTAATTACTATTCGAAAGGTATTTTCCAGGCAAATTGGTGTTGTCGCTGTCACTTTACCTGCAGGTAGCGATCCATCACTACATAGTATAAAACAAAGTCGCTTCCTGTTGTCTGTCTGTCCCTATATATACTTAGATCTTTAAAACTACGCAACGGAAACCAACCCCCACCCTACCTTCCCACTCCCTACCTCATGGCAACTAATTCTTAGGTAACACTGAGAGAAACCAAAGGTCCAGTTCATCCCTCGGATGTCTGGCATCTCCTCTCGTTAAATCTTTGTCCCTTCTTCTCAGAGGTCAGGACACATACCCGACGTGCAGTTACGGGCCGCACATACGCAGGCCAGGCCCACCTGCAAAGGATCAGTTCAAAAAAAGAACTACGCAACGGATTTTGATACATCTTTTTTTATATAGATAGAATGATTCAAGAGGAAGGTTTATATGTATAATACATGCTTTATAGTATATTTAGTAATCAGCATTGCACCCGTGCGAAGCCGGGGCGGGTCGCTAGTCGGTTTATAAGAGTTATAGGTAATCCAACTTGGAATACCTTCTCGTAAGTGCGTGGCGAATGTTATGTAAAGTATAGTAAGATTTACGTTTATTTCGAGTCTTCGTAGTTACTTCAAAAATAAAAAATAAAAACATTTCTTGGTATCGAAGGAAAAAGTCGAGGGGTACCTATCCATCAGATCCTATATATCGGATTTTTCTTACATGACATGAGTAAATTAAAAATAAAAATGTAGAGAACTTAAAAGTTTTCCGTAAAAATATACACGAATCCTAAATAAAACAGATATTCTGCAAAAACAATATATTTAGAGAAAATTGTAAGTGGAAAACTTTTGTTGATCCTGATCCTTTTATTAAAAGGAAAATTTGACAATTGTCAAACATCGACGAGGTTTTTTTTTTAAATTTGGTTTTAAAGGCAGCAAGCCCCTTCAGCCGACAAAAGAAAATCGTCAAGGAAAACCCACGAAAAGGAAAAATTAAAGAGCTGGAGTTTTTAGATCCTCTGCCTATATCACCGATAACTCTATTATTATGTAGGTTAACTGGAAGAGATCCCTTATAGGGATAAGTTCGCCTTTGTACCTACATGTTTAATGTTTTGAAGTTTTGTGAATTGATTTTGTGTACAATAAAGTGTTTACATACATACATATAGCCTATAAAGTGTTGGTCCCGGGGATAGTGGTGCTACAAACAGGGGGGGTATTCGACCAATTTTAGCGATATAATGGAGATCTCTCCTTTTCATCGCCATCCGTCACTTTAAACGTGTGCCTACTTGACAAGTGGCGATATCCCTAGATCATCGCAACTTCGTCAATTCGGACGCGCAAAATTTTCGCTTCCTTTGTATGTGACGGCATAAATAACAAGCGCATACTTTAAATTGACCGCGTAGTACGTGACATTAGTCCGTTACGTTTCGTTCAAAACAGAAATTTATCATCATCATCCTCCTAGCCTTTGTCCCATTTTTTGAGAATGAATTCTCAATCGGGGTCGGCTACCTAAATCCCAAGATGTGGCGAAGGGACTAGATTTTTCAAAACAGAAATTTATATACATGAATAATATTTTTGACAATCATTATCGCCTTCGTATTTCCAAAATTGAGGTGAGATATGTCACTTTTAAGCTCATCGCATTTAAATGACAGTTCAATGGCGATATAACTGTTATCTAATGGAGATTTGACGTTTGGCGATATCTCAAACGGCAGTCTCGAATTGGGCCCCAGCTTTCATATGGCGATAATAATGATACGTCATATATTTGCATTATTAAACGTCAGTAGAAATTTGTCAGGGATTTGTCATTAACTAAATTTAAAACATTGTTTACCGGAATGCTGCTCAGTCATTCGTTCTTCTTGCGAAATAAATACTAAATCCTATTGAAAAAAACTTGACTCATCACTGTGCATTAGTTATGGCTTTATTATATTATACAAAAATTACTGGCAATTTGCGGAATATAATATTTAGTCGTGTTTCCTCTTTGTTTACATCAGTGATATTTACTAAATTTCGACATCCACACCATGGCGGGGGTTGAAAAACACCGTGTTGGGCTATATAAAATATGTTACACTGAAATACATAATTCATACTCCATTATGAAATAGTTAAGTCTTGTTCATTGTGTCATTTGCACTAGATCGTCCGATTCCTAATAATTATAGTAGAAATTATTTTTAACGCCGAATTCACTTTGCTTTGTTCATTTAAACAATATCATATTATTCGTCGTTAAACTGCAGAGTTGTCCCGTAAAACTAAACAAAAAAATCGGCCAAGAGTATGTCGGGCCACGCTCAGTGTAGGGTTCCGTAGTTGCTCATCCTTCACAATAAACTGCTGTTTTAAGCCCGAGTTTTAAGTTATGAAAGATTTTAAGCTCTATAAAAAGGTCGTACACGCCCTAGAAACTGTAATCACTTATTTTATTACCTTCTGGAAGTCACCTTACGTCCTTTAAAAGAAAAAATATGAAATTTGGCGATAACTCAAAAACGGCTCGACCGATTTTGTTCAATATAGTTTTCATTGAAAGTAAGGCTTAAATAAGGCCTCATTTACATGAATTTTTCCGTTTTTTTTTTGACCCGTGGTTGAAAAGTTAGAGAGGGGGACACTATTTTTTTGTTTTCGGAGCGAATATTTACAAAACTGCTGACTTTATCAAAAAATAATGTTAAGAGACCCCTATTATTTTTAACCCGCGACGAAAAAAGAGGGGTGTTTAACCCCCGACGAAAAAAGAGGGGTGTTATAAGTTTAACATGTGTATCTGTGTATCTGTGTATCTGTGTATCTGTGTATCTGTGTATCTGTGTATCTGTGTATCTGTCTGTGGCATCGTAGCGCCGAAGCGGATGGACCAATTTAAGTGCGGTTTTTTTTAATCGAAAGACTTTTCCGTCGAGATGTTTCTTAGCTATGTTTGGTGGAAATAGGACCAGTAGTTTCCAAGATATTCAGCTTTAATTGGAACAAGTGACGAGATCTCAGCTAATAATGAAGTCAATAATTCGAAATATTGGCTAAATGTTAAGTTTTATTAGCACTTTCTATATGACTCGCTAATTGAGGGTCTCATGATGACCAGGTAGTTGTTAATGGATCTCAGCCAATATTGAAGCTAAGGATTTCAAATTTTGGTTAAATGTTGAGTTGTATGAACATTTTCTATATCACTCAATAAATCAAGGTCTCATGATGACCAGCTAGTTGTTAATGGATCTCAGCCAATATTGAAGCCAAGAATTCCAAATTTTGGATGAATGAATAGTTTTATTAGCATTTTCTATATCACTGAATAAACGAAGGTCTCATGATGACCAGCTAGTTGTTAATGGATTTCAGCTAATATTGAAGCCAAGGATTCCAAATTTTGGTGAAATGTTAAGTATTATCAGCATTTTC
This sequence comes from Apotomis turbidana, assembly GCA_905147355.2. NCBI lineage: Eukaryota > Metazoa > Arthropoda > Insecta > Lepidoptera > Tortricidae > Apotomis > Apotomis turbidana. The sequence continues at coordinate 7,277,899 of LR990292.1, forward strand.
TATATGACTTACTAAATGAAGGTCTCATGATGACCAGGTAGTTGTTAATGGATCTCAGCCCATATTGAAACTAAGGATTCCAAATTTTGGTTTAATGTTAAGTATTATTAGCATTTTCCGTATCACTCATTAAATGAAGGTCTCATGATGACCAGCTAGTTGTTAATGGATTTCAGCCAATATTGATAAGATAAGATAAAGATAAAAATCATTTATTCAAGTAGGATTCATGGGAATCACTTATGCATCGTCAATAAATTACACACCATATAATACAATCGAATATAGCACTTACATTTATGAAAACAAATTCAAATATTTCAGCTCAAACGCATCGTTAAAAGTAAGTAAATAAATTAAATCCATGAACTTTATAAAATAGATACATCAGAACATTTTAAAATACATTAAGTTAACAGTCAAAAATAAAAACTTGTATATAAAAAAAATAATGTTAATGTCATCAAAAATGAACAAATTATTAAAAATATAAATTTACGTTCCAAATTAAATATATATTAAAATATGTATATATATATATATTGAAGCCAAGGATTCCAAAGTTTTGATTAAATGTTAAGTATTATTAATAGCATTTTCTATATGACTTACTAAATTAAGGACTCATGATGACCAGGTAGTTGTTAATGGATCTCAGCTCATATTGAGACTAAGGATTCCAAATTTTGGTCAAATGCTAAGTATTATTAGCATTTTCCGTATCACTCAATAAAATGAAGGTCTCATGATGACCAGCTAGTTGTTAATGGATTTCAGCCAATATTGAAGCCAAGGATTCCAAAGTTTCGATTAAATGTTAAGTATTATTAGCATTTTCTATATCACCCAATAAATGAAGGTCTCATGATGACCAGCTAGTTGTGAAAGGATCTAAGAAAAGAATTTCTAATGTTGGTTAAATATTAAATTTTATTAGCATTTTAATAAATTTTTGACAGTTGAATAATTTGGTACCTTGGAGCTGAAGATGGCCGTAGGAACTCCTAAACAGCACAAGATAAACCCATGGTGTTTGGGCTCGTTTGATTGTTCTTGATGAGCAATTAACATTTGTGTAAGAAAGTACAGTCAATAATAAAACCGAGTCTCAAAAAAAAATTGTGACAAAAAAGAAACTCATTATAATTTCTATCACAGTACTGGGTCACTATTTTTAAGTTTCGGAATTCTGCTAAAGCTGAATTTTATTGTTATTAGGACTATTGAACAGGTTCCTTTGATTGAGGTCACAAATAGCAACACCCTGCAAGATTTCAACGCGACTACATGACACATAAGCTTTAGCAAAAGTACTCTTGCCTAAGTGAATAACAGCTTTTTAGGATTTTGTAGTTTGTGTCAGTCTGTCCACAGCTTAGCTCAGAGACCTTCCCTAAACGTAACAAAAGTGGGGATGTTTATCCCATGGTGTGGGGTATCGATGATTAGGTCTCTCAAAACTAAGTCAAGTTACCTAGCACCAACTGCAATTTTTATGGAGCTAACTAAGCCACCCGTACCTACTATTTGGATCCTGTAGAATAGAAACCTGGTTCTGTTTTAGGCCATAAGTAGCAGGTTCTTGCGACTCATGCGGTGCATTTAAAGTATGTATTTAGATTGTCTTGGCTAATAACTTCGCCATTTTGCCATTATAGGTAAGCATTAACTAGTCTGACTTTAACGATTTTTTCCCAGAATGTTGCTTAAGGCTATTGAAATCTAAATATATCCTAACTTCAATCTTAGAGAAGACGGCATTCATTACCACTGGCTTGGGATCCTGTTGTAGTTACCTACATATAGTCAAGGATCAAGCTCGACGAAAGATTGGAAACCCTGGACCTTAAACGGTGTAAAACAAAAATAGTGTCAAAAGAAGAAAATTCCGGGACGAAACTTCCGTTTGCTTAAAAAATATGAAATAAAAATAAAATTTAAAATTTAAAAAACCCCCGACATGACAACCAATAAAAAGAAAGAAATAAAATCTACGAAATGTGCCTATACAATGTACAGTAGAAAAAAAATCCAAGCATCGTTGCGTCGGAGGACCGCTAAGTAAATGAAATGCAATGTACTGAAAATCGTAAAGTTGGAAGCCCAAATGCATACATGCAATTTTGCGTTGACAAAATATATTTCATTTCATTTAGGTACTTAGCGGTCCCCCGAACGCAACGAAGCTTGGATTCTTTTTCTACTGTACATTGTATAGGCGCATTTCGTAGATTTTATTTCTTTCTTTTTATTGGTTGTCATGTCGGGGGTTTTTTAAATTTTAAATTTTATTTTTTTACAAGACCTATTCAACGACACCCCACACACTAGTGTTAAAAAGAAAAAAAAAACACCCCCACTTTAGGTGTTCGAGAGGTACCCGAAAAAAAAAAATTAAATTTTTATTTTACCGTTCTGTCGGCGTTATACATACACATACTCATACCAAATTTCAGCTTTCTAGTACTAATGATCACGGAGCTAAGCCGCGGACGGACGGACGGACAGACGGACAGACGGACATGGCGAAACTATAAGGTTCCTAGTTGACTACGGAACCCTAAAAAGTGCAGACAGTAGTATAAGGGTAAACATAAAATTCGTCTTAAGTCGAAGGAAATAGGGTTCACATTGAAACACAGGCTATATAGATTAAATACATTTTGTATTTAAAACACCAGTTCAGGTACCTGATTTGAAAACAACGGGCAGCATTACTGTTTTAAATACAAAACGTCTTTAATCTGTATGTCCTCTTTTTTCACAAGCTTTTATTTAACTTGCATTGTATGTATGTTTAAAGTATGTTTGTACGTAGTTTTAATAAAATTATGTTTGTACGGGTGGAATCTTGCAACTCAATTTTGAAGCAGATATTGTCAACCGATTGAGCTGAAATTTGGCATACTTACTTAACTTTGATGACAATACAATAATTTGGTACCATGGGGCTGATCTGATGATGGAGCCGGAAGGTGGCCATAGGAACTCTATAATAGAAAAAGCAATCCTACCGAGCTTGGGCTCTTTAGAATCGTCTCAGTGAGCATTTGATGGATATCCAAAGAAAAGTACAGTCGGCTTTAATTGCCACTAAAATGTCATTTTTGACAGAAACTTATTTCAACGTAAACCCTATTTGGTTCAATATAAAGATGCACTTGTTGCAACAGATTGAAATTATCATACTTTTAAATTTAAAGCAGCAGTTTGTAGTCACACTGCATAATTGAATAAAGGATATTAATTCTGAGGTGACAAAATTAAGTAGATTCGGACTGAAAAAATAATTATTACTATAACAGGGGTGAACGCGCTTATACACAAATACACAAACGAGCACGAGCAGTCGAGTACATGGCTCAGCGGTAATCCCCACTCATCGCGTTATGGCGGATTGCGAATCTTTAAATTCATTAAGTGTTGAGGATGTAATAAACCAGCCGCTACAGAAATACCGTGCAAACCAGTTCTTTCTGGACCACATATCTGCATGGTGCGATGGGATTCCAGGTGCCGTATATCTAAAATAGTAGTCCGGTTATCCCGGAAAATCGATTTGGACATTGAACTTTTTAAACCTTGTTTTATTTATTTTTTTACCTATTTTAAAACAGCTCCGGGGGGCTCCGGATAGATGCGACATTTAGGAACATTAAAATATGATTTCATTGCTTTTTGTTGTTATAGAATTCCTACTGATATTATAAATTCGCAAGGAAGCTCTATATTGATTTAAGCTTCCACGATGTTCACTCATTGGGACTTAGTCGCGTTCAAAGCGTTAATTTAATTACGTCGACGTTTCGAACGTGATGTAACGTTTATTGCCTCGAAGAGTCCCATTTAATAATGTACCTAACTCTGTCTCTCCGTTATTCCTTCAGGCTAAACAGATGTAGATGAAATTTAGTATGTAGATGGAAAAGAAATGTGATAGTTTTTGTCACGAAGATCATTTTAAGCTATAAGGGGGTGAAAGAGAGGGTGGAATTTAGTATAGAAAATACATAGTCGTCTGTGGATTTACTAACGAAGATCTTATTATACCTGTATGCGCGTTAGAACATTCTATATAATTTAATCAGTGCAGACAGTAGATTTTCTTCTGGAGTTTAATGCACGCATTTTTTAATTGTGTGAAATAATGTTGAATGAGGTGCCTGATGGAAAACTATTGGCAGATATTTTTTCTTACAACATCTATCTCGTCTCTCCTCAACATCTTGGGTATTTTAACACTCTGAAGGCATTCGTAAAGTTATTGAGGGATTTGGTAAGGAGAGAATAAGGTCAAAATAAAAGTTTTCTTAGAATCTTATAATAAAATTATGCCTAATTAATCCTTGGTTGATATTAAATTATCTGATATAGGTAAGTACAACTTATAAAAAAACGGATTAAAAAAGGCTGAATCGCGTTCAAAAAGGGTTTTATGTTTAATTATCTCGACGTTTCGAATGTAACTAAGGTTGATAGTTAGTTATTTAGTTTGTAACAAACAATATAATCAAATCGTGACAATACAATAATTTGGTATCTTGGAACTGTTCTGATGATGGAGACGGAAGGTAGCCGTAGGAACATCCATTTGATTGGTGTTGTTGAGCAATTAACGTTTGTAAAAAAGTAGGTACAATCGGCAATAAAAACAAGTCTAAAAAAACTTTTTGACGAAAACTTATTCTATTTGGCTTGGAGCGACTGTTGTGGCCGTGGTAGTTGTTGTCGGGCAAGGCGAGGAGACGAGCAGAGAAACCTCTGAAAAAAAAAACATTGATTTATAAATACTAGAAGATGCCTGGGAGCTTCGTCTCCAGAGTGAGTTGTCTTTTTGCTTCTCCGTAGTCAGGTAAATGGAATAATGTAACCCGTGTACCAAATAGTTTATATTGGTTCAGACATTAGCTGCTAATAAACTAGTAAACGTTATTTTTACCCTTTTTAGTTGTTTACATTTACTGTATTGCGTTATCTGTGTTTGTCGTACTTTATTATCATGGGACAAAAAACTTTACACGACAAAGTAATTACAGCACAATTATCTGTAGGCATACATACCCGCATTGTTTTTCACCATTTTATTCAAGCATATGACGACATGCACATCGTTTTGTTATGTGTAGATTATAAAATTCATGTCATTGTGTTAAATAAGCATTACTAGCATTCTTCAATTACTCGACCATATAAATATGAAGTCAGTACAGATAACGTTTCTAATTCATTTATCTAAAGCGAGATTTAATTATGTAGAGGCTTATTATTCATAGTTTAGCCTCTATTACAAAGATATATGTATTGAGAACAGCGAAAACATATACCACACGCTGAGCGGTAGTTACTCAGTGATGTTCTGGGTCAGATCAGTACATCCTACTTGAGGCCGCGTCCGCGGTTTGCCGTTGTTTGCCAAGCATGAAGACGCTGCATAAGTTGTGAAATGGACAAATAACAGAAAACAATCGAGAAAAAACAAGAATTACACTGTACAAGAAAGAAAGAAACAGTCGAGTACGAAACCTCAATTTGTATAACCTGGTTAAAATGTTAAGCATGGACCTTGGTTACCAGGTGCAAACTTAAACGGACAGTATGGAAACATTTGCATAGGTATTTTCTCATAAAACGAATGATGATCAAGATGGTCGGGATTTGGCGGAATTCTCCCGAATTCTTGTATATCCTCCCGACTCCCGACAAAGTAAAAGAATCTCCCGGAAAACAACTTCATTTTATAAAAATATAATTTTAAAAGGAAATACCATTGTGAAAATTTCCATACGTGCTATAAACAAATTTCTTTATCACATTTTTGTACATTATAGATAAAATTATAATATGAGAAAAACATTTTGTTTTTTTTTTATTAGTAGGTATTTATTTATGCAGACATTTCTATCGGCAGTGAACGACGTTGTTTTTAATATAAATTTACTTTATAATGTGATTCAATTTTTGTTTCTCCCGACCAAAGTCACAAAACCCCGAAAAAAAATGTGTTTGTCCCGATAGTTGGGTTATCCGATCTGGCAACCATAATGGTTGTGCCGGAGATAGTAAATCAAGATACTCACTGACGCCACACGCCTTAGCACACTCCAGTCTTCCCGGGTTAGAGTACTGAACCAGGTCGGTGCCACACACCGGGTTGTGCTCTGTTGTTACGCGACAGTTGCTAATGCATTGTTGTATTTGTTGTTCACGTGCGTTGTCGGATGTTCTGAAATTGACAACTCAATTCTCTTTGAATAACATTGTTATCATAAAAAAAAAACTTAAGTTATTAAAAATTAAGTATGTAAATTGTGCCAATACGAAAATGGAAAAAAATGTCTAATAAACTATACATGATTCCTCTTTATCCCTTGGTTTTTTAACCAATTTAATCGGAATGGTTACCCATTTTGCAATAAGGTAAGAAAATTAGATGTTATCGTACCCGTTATTATCCGGAGAAGAAGTTGTAGACTGTTGACCCGCAGATTGTCCTGGACCAGGGACAGGGAACCAAACCTGTCCTTGACTGGGGAACTGAAACTGCCCGGGGATCTGACCCTGTCCAGGGAACTGACTCTGCCCGGCGAACTGATTCTGTCCAGTAAACTGTCCCTGTCCCGGAAATCGGCCATACGCAGGGTACTGATTATGTCCGTGGAAGTGGCCTTGCCCAGGAAACTGGCCTTGCCCTGAGAATCCGGGGTATTGGCTTGGCAACTGTCCTTGACCGGTGAAATAGTTCTGCCCTTGACCAGGCATGGGAGCCGGTCCCGGGTTTCCCTGGTATGGGTTTGGCATCTGTCCTTGACCGGTGAAATAGTTTTGCCCTTGACCAGGCATGGGAGCCGGTCCCGGGTTTCCCTGGTATGGGTTTGGCAACTGTCCGTGACCGTTGAAATAGTTTTGCCCTTGACCAGGCATGGGAGCCGGTCCCGGGTTTCCCTGGTATGGGTTTGGCAACTGTCCGTGACCGTTGAAATAGTTTTGCCCTTGACCAGGCATGGGAGCCGGTCCCGGGTTTCCCTGGTATGGGTTTGGCAACTGTCCGTGACCGTTGAAATAGTTTTGCCCTTGACCAGGCATGGGAGCCGGTCCCGGGTTTCCCTGGTATGGGCTTGGCAACTGTCCTTGACCGTTGAAATAGTTTTGCCCTTGACCAGGGATGGGAGCCTGTCCCGGCAATCCCGGGTATTGGCTTGTAAGCCCTTGTCCTTGAGCAGGAAACTGATTCCATTGGTTGTCTTGCGCGGGTCTGTGCCAGCGGTGTCGGTGATGTAAGTCATTCGAGTCCCCGATCTGATCAGCATGCCGTTTGGGTCTGATTTGCATCGCCAGTGTGCTCGAGATGGCTGAAACATGACATGATATCTCAAATTAGTTTCACAAATAGGTTACAAAATAGGTGAAAATTAAATTTGTACCATTAAAACTTTACAAAATATCTAATACGAGTAGATAGTTCGTAGGTACATAATATTTACTGTATCTCTAAAGACTCCCGGACAATTTTTAATTCCATTTCAAATCCAGCTAACCAGGCAAAATCCACCTGACCAGCGAATATAATAATCCATGGACTCTGAATTCGCTTAGCGAGTATTATGTAGAATTAATATAATAAGGAAAACTCTGGGAAACTTTAATGTTCTCTCTCAGTTAGTTACCTTGCTAGAAGAAGATGAAGTGTAGGAAAAACCCAGTGGAATGTTGATGTTCCGTAATAGTATTATCATAGAGCGATAAAGAAGGAAACCACTATAGCTATATACGATCCACTTTCTAAATGTCAGTCAAAGAAATAAGTACTCTCACCAAATACATATGTACAATCATGTATGACAAGAGGGTTTCGTTTTTTTGTAGCTTTGCCGAAAACTATAGTAGTGAACATTTATTATGCTCTTTGAATTACAAGCACATCATATCGGCCATTAGCCAAAAACATAGTAATCAGGATAAGGATGCCTCCTATCTAACCTAACGTTCACCTTCCTCTGTCGGTGCTCAGAAATTGAATTGGACATCTCTCCAAGTCTCCACATGTAAAAATTCTCATCATGTACAACCCTACCTATGGTAGAAATATTTTTTTTTTTTTTATGCAAAATTTAATGTTATTTTTTCGACATATCTTGAACTATTTTACATCGTCTCATATCAAAATACCTACCAAACGGGTTTACTCACGTCGTATAAGTCGAATATCTCATCGCTCGACATGTTTCGGATCGGTTCGCGATTCATCATCAAGAGAGCCGATCGGCTTGGGAGTTGCGGCGGCGAACCGAGCATCCACGACTGATCGGCTCACCTGATGATGCATCACGAAGACACGAACCGATTCGGAACATGTCGAGCGATACTGTTTCAGGGCTGGTTAGCCGTGTAATAGTAATATAACCTATAATCACAAGAGTAGCAAAAGGCGAGTGTCTAAGCTGACAAAGACGACTCCTTTGTCTCTTTTACTCACATACGCCATTTATCTGAACTTTGGAACTATGCGAACCCGAAAAGCGAGCACCGATATCACCGTAGCCGGAAATCCCTGACCGTGGTCTTTACAAGTGACCTTAGATAAAAAATGGAGATGATATTCGTTTTATATATTACGAAATTTGACTTACGCAGAGGAATATCAACTTACGAGTAATACAACGTCATACGTGATTCACAACAAATCACAGATGGAATCCGAATAATATTCATTCGATTATTATTCGCATTCTTCTACAATGTTTATTCAAAAACAATACAGAGATACCATATTAAATATAACAATAAATTAAATGAAACAATAAAACTAATAACTAAATCTAAATATTATCTAATCAAAAAGCCCGCCCCGAATCGTTCCCGGTGCAAAAGTGCCGAACACGCTCGCCGCGTTACCGCGCTGGACCGCGATGGACAGCCTCTGCACCAAGAACGACTCGGAACGGGTGTCATGGCCTCTCTCTCGTAACCGACACCCCACTTCCCTCAGGAACTTTAGTGCGTCGGAGCTCCAAACACCGGTAGTTTCCACCGCGAGTGGGACAAACAGGGAATTCTACAATGGGTATATATATATGTACCAGTGATGTAAAATGCTCTGAAAAAGATCCTATAAAATGTAGCCATACCTGTACGGTTTTTGTTTGTACTCGTATGACATGGTTATATTATTTAGCAACTACTACTGTACCTAAGGCTATATTGAATTGACAGAAATACGAAACGACTTGGATAAGGACCAAAAAATTGCACGAAATTTAGGCGTCACAAAACTAGAAAAAGAAATGATTAAAAAAGTTCCGTTGTCCGACAAAAAATAACTATATAATACCCTTAAAATATAACATTAAGGTACCTACGTTATTCGATGGTTAATGGTTGTCGCACAGCGGAAAACGAAAAGTGGTAAACTTTTTTGTGATTGTGATGTGTTGCTTATGACAAAATTACAAAGTTGTAATACACCCTAGGCCAAAAGTATGGAAACAAACTTATATTACTATACAAACCTGTGATTTCGAATAACTTACAAAATCACAATATAAAAATGATTATAAACATTTTCTGCTTATGAAAATTGCCAGTGCACCATTTTGTAGAAAGGCAATAAAAAAAACGACGCCATGCACTTTGTCCCGGAGTTAGGTAAGTATATATATATATAAGTATATATATTTTTACAATAGGTATGTAAATGTTTTAATAGTGGATTTTCTATTTTTTTTTCTTTTCGGGGAGGCCTAACGGTTACTAACATTTACACAAGGAATAATTATTGGAAACTTTAAATATTCAAATAAACTTTGTTTCCATACTTTTGGCCTGGGGTGTATGAATGTGTAATGAAGCATTACTCACCGAAAATTAAGAAGACACTTGAGAGCTTCATGATTGTTTTATTTTTGTGTAAACCGACTGCTCAATACGAGAGCTCTCAGCTTCTGATGAGCTGCGGCGACAATATCTTATGTCCATGTGTCTTATCTTATCATTATACCGCGGGGTTTTCGGTGCACGAATGGTTTAAAGCCTACTGTCGGCATAGTGTCAAATCATAAGTGCACCGGAAACCACGGAGTATACTTATCATCAGAACGGGCAACACATATTATTTGTCGATTTTATCAAAACCCGCGAATAGCCTTGTAACACGTTTTGCAGGGTCGGGCTACGTATTAAACAGACAAAAATTCTTAAAACTGTTGGAACGTGTTCTGTTATCGATTCTAAGTATCTCCCGCCAACTTTTTTCGAATATCTTCCATTTACAGACTATCGACCCTCTCCAGCTTTATTATATGTATAGTAACCGTGGAATAAAACACTAAAGAAGTTCTCTCATTTGACCTTCGTTTCTTCGTTTGAATGGAATGCGATACATGGGTTGTGTCGTGTGTGAGTAGTGGATACAAGACCGTGCTCGCTAGCGACAGCGTAAACGATTTATATGAAGAATAGTACAGCGCCTCCAGCTGTTACTTTGTATAACCAAAAATATCCATACAAATGTCTACGCTGTCGCCAGCGAGTACGGTCACTGTAAACTCATGGAAAGGGTACTGAATTCCCGAATTAAAACCGGTAAACGCGCTGCACGACTGTGCGAGTTTACACTATGTGTGTGAGTTGAAAATATTTTACTTAATAACCTCTCTTGAAAGTTGTATCGCCTGGATGTTAAAGTGAATTCTGCTTCCAGGCTTCATCCTATCACTGGAAAGGATTTTATATAGAACTAGCTGTGCCCGCGGGAGGAAGGGCCCTTCCTAAACCAAGTTTTGCTCGGTCATCAGAGACGCGATGAACAGGCACCGGTCTGCCTCCAGCCAGATTATAAAAACTAGGTAAAGAGCATCCATATCCACGGATGACCATGATCCTCAGTCATGAGGGAGCGACCACAGAGAGAGAAGCAGCTTCCTTAAACTTATTATAATCACAATTTCATAAAATCAACTTAGACAAATCATGGTACCTATATGATCTCATTTATATTTTTAGACGAAGGTTACAAAACAAAGATATTTTGATAGAACCTTGATGATTGTTTTTATAGAATACCACCCTATTTTTTTTCTATGATATGGCTAAATAGTTAGTAGAGTTGCTAAGCCGCGAAATTGTGCGCATCGGGTTAGAAGCATGAAATTTCTACCACACATAGAGCGTTCTGCGGTGATTATTTTCAGATGTGGAGGGAAGTCAGATTCGTCCCCTGTGTGGTGGGAGAGCGGGAAGAAAAGGACCAAGTACTGTTCTTTTTCTTTTTTTTATTACTGACCAGTTAAGGCTATTAGGGCTTGTGCGACATCGTTTTCGTGTAAAAGAGATATCAGCTATTAATTTTTCATGTTATTTAAGAATAGTTTCATATAAAAATTTAGGTTTATTGCCGAAAAGGTAAAAATCACAACAAGTTTTTTTTATTCAGAACGATAAATTAGTTATCTATCCTGAACAATTTAAAATAATATTAAAAAACAGATGATTTAATCTTGTTTTAAAAATGTATACATATTGGACACATCTCATACAAAAAGTACCTTGAAAAAAATGTTTATGTTAAGCTTAGCCTGCGTGTTCTAGTACATTTTGATAAGTCGCGAAATTGTGTGCATCGGGATACAACCACGAAATTTATACCACATATAGAGTATTCTGCGGTAATTACTTTAAGATGTGGAGGGAAGTCAGATTCGTCCCCTGTGCGGCGGGAAAGCGGGGTGAATAGGACAAAGGAGTCCTCTTTTTCTTTTTTTATTACTGATCAGTTACCGCTACTAGGGCTTGTGTGGTATAGTTTTCGTGTAAAACAGATGTCAACAATTCTTTTTTTATGTTATTTATTCATAGTACCATATAAAAATATAAGTGTATTTCCGAAATGGTAAAAATCACAACAAGTTTTTTTTTATTCAGGGAGGTAAATTAGTTATATTTCCTGAATATTTGGGTGAAGACCAAAAAGTTTGCAACCTTAACTCACCCTTCTACTCACCCACTAAGTTAATATTTGTGTCAAAGTCTCCGTTGTGCGACGACAGTTAACCTTTCAATAACGTACCTTAATGTTCTATTTTAAGGTTCCTTATTGTATCGTTATTTTTTGTCGCACAACGGAACTTTTTCAATTGTTTTTAATTCCTCGCTAACTTCGACTTAATTAAATCCAACTTTTTGGTCCTGACCCATTTACAACTAACAAAAATATTGCAGAACAGCAAATTTAATCTAGTTTCTAAAACTATATACATGTTGGGCACTCTTCATACAAACAGTAACTTAAATAAATTGTTGATGTTGAGATTAGCCCGCGTGCTCGTGATACATTAGCAAAAAAATATTTTGTTTTAATTACACCAATCTGTTTCTCTAGGACGTATATGGTAAATATTATGTGAAAGCATGTTAATAATCATTATTTAATGTATTTAATGAAGCGAAATAGGATGCTTTCGGAGATTTGCGTTGGTCACGCCGACTTAAACATATATTTTAAACTACTGTTTGTATGATAAGTGCCCAACATGCATATATTTTTAGAAACTAGATTAAATAAGATTTTTAAAATAATAATAATAATTTGAAAATGTTAACGAAATTTAAATAATTTACCTCACTGAATAAAAAAAACTTGTTGTGATTTTTACCTTTTCGGCCATACACCCATATTTGTATATAGAACTATACAAAAATAACATAAAAAATGATTTTCTGATATCCGTTTTACATGTAAGCGATACCAGACAAGTCCTAGTAGACTTTGCTGACCAGCAATAAAGAAAGAAAAGAGGTATACTTCGTGCTATTCACTCCGCTCTCCCGCCTCACAGGGGACGAATCTGACTTCCCTCCACATCTGAAAATAATCACCGTGGAACACTCTATCTGTGGTAGAAATTTCATGCTTGTAATTGTAACCCGATGCGCACAATTATGTTAGAAAACAGCGGACTAACAACTCTACTAAAAGCAATAAAAAAGACATATAAAGCAGAGGGCGCTCTAATGGACTACAATTATGTAATCAAATATGTAAGATGTAATCTATTATGTAAGGTGTGATTGAGGTAAAGACGTGATAGCTCAGTTGGGAGAGCACCACGCCGGAAACGTAGAGACGCAGGTTTGAATCCTGCTTACATTACATTTTTGTTTCATAATTTGACATAACAGTTTCATTACTCATGTGACTTCTGTAAAGAGTCCAAATACCATATCAAAAACCTTCGTACATCGTGTTTTGCGTTTTATAAATTTAGTTAGTCAAAGATATGCCCTGCTTAAACTCTTTGAAGATATAACTTTTTGAACGAAAATAATGAAATGACACGTGCGTACATATTTATTATAAATTAATTAATTTGTCTAAGAATTAAAATATCTTTATGCTCGTGTGTTTAGCTCGGTGCGGCGGTAGTCGATACGGGGCAGGGTGAGGCTCGCAGCAGGGAAACGTCTGAAAAAAAGAAATTATTAAGTATTTAACATCATACATTTAAGAGTAAAACTCGTGTCGGTGTAGCTGATGTAATATATGTAGTTTTCTCCATCTAACTCTGTTCATAGCCACTTCCCTGACTTCGCTATACGACATGTCGTCTGCCTTCTCTTTTCTTTGTTTAATGTAACTTATTCTTGATAATAAAACCGACACCTATGAAGAAACAAAAATCCACCACATGCTTCGTCAATTAAAAATAATGCATGCAATTCACAAAGTATATCCGCAACAAGCTTCGTCAGAATCAAATGACATGAAATAAATCCGCAACACGCCTCGTCAAGGAAAACTTAATCTCTTAAATCCCCTCTCAGGGCCATTATTCTTGGCCTTCCTCTTCCTCGTTTCCCCTCAACCATTCCTTCTATGATGTTATTTATAAAATCATCATGTCGTATAAGGTGGCCTTACATTTTCCCCCTCCAATGCTCTAGAAAATTACTTTTTTCTTCCACTCTGTTAAGTACTTCTTCATTTGTATATTAAGTATTAAGGGACTACAAATCGATCGAATCCCAAACTAAGCTATTATTTTATTCTTGTGTAGACAATAATATTTATCATAATTTACGAATACATATACTGCATCCATAACTCAGGGATGGGTAATTGCACCGTAACGTAACGTACGTTACATTTGAAGCGACTTTGAAAATTTGATTTATGATGTAATTTTTATGTGTGCTGTTATTAAAAGCATACGTCGTAAGTACGAGCTTGAGTAAGAATAAAACGGGTGCGGTGCAATAACTATTTAGTCAAAATTACGACTTTTTTTACGGAAACGTCCGCATTTATGTGCCGGATAAGTATTTAAGTTCAACACACAAATATTTGAACCCAAGACTGCTGGTTTCGTAGGTAACCCAACAATAACCACCCACACTAACACAGAGCTAACCGCGACGGCGGGCTAAAATATTCATTTTGTTCTTTGTAACATATATCTAAAAAAATATCTAAAGAAATTTACTCACAAAGGTTTATCTGTTATCAAACAAATTCTTGAAGCATCAAGAAGACTACTGTACTCTACTAGCTAGCGAAGCGTCTTATTTTCAGCAATATGAAATGAACTATGAAATTTTGTGAGCAAAATCAATAATTTATAAAGTTTTTTTGTCGAATAAGTTTTCGAAATCTAGCAAAATGGTGGAGATATGGGAATCAAAAATGTAAAAACGTAATACATATTTCAGCATAAAATATTGCGGGTCTATAGCTCACAGAGCATATACTATATATAGTAGAGCAAGTAGTTAAAAACATTGTCGTATTTATAGCACTCTGAGGTCACCCACATAACCGCAAAAGGTCTCATAATATTTCTTGGCGTTCTCATCAGTTATTCATTGCATATAAAGTCATCTGACATCAAGTCATTGTCTAACCAGCCATTGTCATCCCTGATAATTATAGTATTCTAGTAAGTTTCTGTCATCGGGATTTAAACATAAGACCAAAATGGCCTGGCGCGTGAGGATGGCAAGAAGCGCGACGGAATGACCCTCGTGCCCTGGCGACAGGGTCGGCCTTTAATATGGGACGCCACATGTGTGGATACCCTAGCGCCGTCCCATGTGGGCACGATGACGTTGAGGGCAGGTGAAGTGGCTGCTGCGGCAGAGACAGATAAGCGCCACAAGTAGGTACGCAGCTCTCGGTGATAGCTACGTATTTGCGGCGTTTGCCGTGGAGACCTTCGAACCGTGGGGACCGGAAGCAACTAAGCTTTTCAAAAAGCTGAGTTATTTGCTTATCCGGTCCTCCGGTGATCATAGGGCTGGTTCGTTCCTCGCCGAACGCATTGGCATTGCCATCCAGCGAGGTAACGCGGCCAGCCTTATGGGCACCCGGCGACCTAGGGGATTTATGTACGTATATAGTTTAGGTCCCAATAGTTTAAGTTAGGTTTAATAAAATCAAGTTTCTAAGGTTTAGTTATATGTATAGGTACTTTTTATGTTGTGTTGTTTTTTTTTCTATCATATATCATTAAACAAAAGACACATACCTACATAAAAAAAAACATAAGGCAATGTAATTAATTATGTGTGTCTTAGATACGTTATAAATCCAGGAAATTCTACTAGCACTTTCAACCACTCTCAGCAACGGACCTAACCTTTTCTCCGTAGGTGCTAAACAATGAGTTTATAATCGATATCGGTTCTAGTCTGGTAAAGTGGCAACATTTTAATGGTCAAACAGCTTTTGTTGATATGCTCGAACATACGCTAACCTCCCACGGTTAAGGTGCTTCTCCACTGAACCAGAGCGGAAAGGAGACGTGCGGAGTCGAGCAATCAGGTGAATGGGCTATTACCTTACCTTAGTGCAATGGTCTTGGTCAATACCGCACATCGGCTTGTACTTTGCTGTAGTAGGCCAACTACGTACAAAAAGGTCAGTGCATGTAGTAGATACTTACTGACGCCACAAGCCTGGGCACACGCCAATCTTCCAGGGTTGGTGTATTGGACCAGGTCGGTGCCACACACCGGGTTGTACTCTGCCGTCACGGGGCACTGGGTGATGCATTGTTGCTGGTTTGCGTTGGGGGAACCACTGAAATTGACAAATTGTCACATTGGTAGCGTTCGTATAACGTAAAAATACCTCGGAACTCATACCTAACCGTCAAAAGAATCATAAACGTTACGTGGTGAGGAAATCTTAATTTTGCATTTCTGTCATCGACTAAACATGAATCTAAATAGTACTTTATTAAGCTTTCCAGTTAAGGTAGTAAACGTGAGTGAAAATAAGTATATCAACCGTTTTGACAAACAATAAGTTAAACATGTCAGAGGCCCAGTTCAGCAAAGTAAACTGTAGACTGCAAAATTTATGTGTTTGTTGTTCTACTACAGGCTAGTAGACAAGGCTAGGCAAGAGCCACAAGACATTGCTTCATAGATAAAAGTATTTAGGGGAATGAATTTACCCATTGTTAGTTGGCGATGAAGTCGAAGACTGTTGTGGTTGATTCGGAATTTGTCCTTGACCGGGGAACTGGCCTTGCCCAGGGAACTGTCCCTGTCCTGGGAACTGTCCCTGTCCTGGGAACTGTCCCTGTCCTGGGAACTCACCCTGGCCTGGGAACTGACCCTGTCCAGGGAACTGTCCCTGTCCGGGGAACTGACCCTGTCCAGGGAATTGGTTCTGTCCTGGTCGCTGGCCGGGGAACTGATTCCACTGCCTACCGGACTGGGGTCGGCCGTATTTGTCTTCCAGGTCATTGGAGTTGTCGTCTGTGGTGGACTGGCGCTTGGTTCTAATCTGCAACGCCGTAGCACTGCAGACAGCTGTAACATTTATAAAAGAACAATTTAGTTGTAATTTCGGCAGAAGAATGTGTAGGTATATGCTCGATCAACGTACGTAGTACGTTCACCTTATATTTAACAGGAATTAATTATATTGAGAAAGTGAGTATTAAGTTAGGTACTGGTTAAATATATTTATTTTACGAGTATACTTAATTTCCTGCGTTCTTCAACCTGCCTTTCTATGGCAGTGGAAATCCCATCCCAACCCACACCCACAGTGCAGTAAACTGACTCATTCGTACTTTCTCCTTGGTCACTCTATCTAGAACTTTACGATTTATTTACCTATTCATAGAGAATTATATAAATTTACTAACTCGTTCTGTCACTGTTAGTTATTGTTTTAATGGATCAAGAGGTCAACCGGACTCATTAGATTACAGGAGCCGGTTGAACTCGTTATTTTTTTCCGTGTCAACATTGTATTATTAATACTATCACAAAAAACTTAATGTTGCGATGCAGGATCGTCTTTTGTTTTTATGGCATGGCAGTCTGACGCCATCTGTTAGTGGGCGAATCAACTTTTAAGTGCACCTTGTTGCTATGGTTACGCAAAATGTGTCCCTCGGACAACCTAAGCATTTTTCTATGAAACAGTATGAAGATGTCGTCACTTAGACAACGGGGACGGAGTAAAAAACACAAAAAAAGTTGATTCACCCTGGTCTTGATTTCTTTGTCTAAACGGCTGGACAAATATTAACCAATTTCGGTACAGGAATAGCTGGACATCCAGATGTTTATAGGATACTATTTACCCGTCAACGTTATAGAAAAAAAAACCGGCCAAGTGCGAGTCGGACTCGCGCACCGAGGGTTCCGTACAAACCTGCAAGGTTTACAAAGTTCGTTCATTACGACAATCGAGTCATAACTATGGTATTTTTATTGCAAAATGAAATTCATAACATTACAATGGGGAAAGATGGAGGAGCATAAATTTAAGACAAAGATCTCTTTATCGTTTAAGTAATCCTTTATTTTATATTAACACATATCATTTATCTATAATATAACTGAAACACTTATACTAGCCTTGCAGCAGACTTGCGAAAGTTCTTTTATTAAAGTTATTTATTTACTAAGTTTTTTAGTCACTATTTAGAAATCTGGTTCAAAAATATTAATTAAGTATTAAATTTGAACCAGACCTGTAAATGGTGACTGAAAAAGTTATGAATAGTACCACATTGAACATTGAAGTTCGAAAAAGTTCCACTGTCCGTCTGTCTGTCTGTCTGTCTGTCTGTCCGTCTGTCCGTCTGTCCGTCTGTCCGTCTGTCCGTCTGTCCGTCTGTCCGTCTGTCCGTCTGTCCGTCTGTCCGTCTGTCTGTCTGTCTGTCTGTCTGTCTGTCTGTCTGTCTGTCTGTCTGTCTGTCTGTCTGTCTCTCTGTCTGTCTGTCTGTCTGTCTGTCTGTCTGTCCGTCCGTCCGTCCGTCCGACAATAAAATAAATATTTAAGTTAGGCTCCCATTCACCAAAACATCGGGATTGAATGACGATGAGTGAGGTCGTCTTTGCCGTTTGAAAAATGTTGCCCTCCCCATACATAGTATAATAACTCGCGGTCATTGCTGTAACTACAATTATGTTTACAATCACAATTTTTTTGGTGGTATAACTACTTAAAATTTTAAGCTTTTCGGAATTTTTCTGTTACCTGTGCTGTAAGCTATTGCTTCTTACCAAATTTCGAGATTCTATGTCAACGGGAAGTGGTCTTTAGGTTTTAATTCCCTTGCGTGTAGTTGCGAGTTTCAAAATATGCGGTATCAATGGTTGTACTTTAGCGTTTTGCGTTTTTGCGTTGACTTAGAATTTTTTTTTTCACGGGTTAAAGGCAATTAGATCTAAGTATTTGATATGAATTTCAACTTGATAGCTCTACGCGTTCATGAGGAAAAAAGTAATAAGTTTATATTTATTAAAAAATATATATTTTGTAATGTAACTAAAAATTTAAGGTTTTCGGAATTTTTCCTTTATGTGTGCTATAAAACGTTGCTTCATGCCAAATTTCAAGATTCTAGGTCGACTGGAAGTACCCTTTAGGTTTTGATTCCCTTGCGAGTACTTGCGAGTTTCAAAATATGCAGCTTAAATTGCTGTTTCTTTTGATTGCGTTGACATAGAAGTTTGATTTTGTTACAGCTTAAAGGTATTATAGACCTGAGTATTTGGTATGAATTTCAATTTAATACCTTTACGCGTTTATGAGGAAATGGGTAGTAAGTTTAAAATTATTAAAAAAATATATATTATGTGATGTAACTAAAAATTTATGGTTTTCGTAATTTTTCCTTTATCTATGCTATAAGACGTTGCTTCGTACCAAATTTCAAGATTCTGAGTTCACGGGAAGCACCCTGTAGGTTTTGATTCCCTTGCAAGTGTCGAAAATTTGCGGCATAAACGGCTGTATCTTTTGATTGCGTTGGCTTAGAAGTTTTATTTTTTCACAGCTTCAAGGGACAGTAGACCTGAGTAATTGATATAAATTTCAGCTTCATACCTCCACGCGTTCCTGAGAAAAAGGGTCTTGACAGACGGACGGACGGACGGACAGACGGACAACAAAGTGATCCTATAAGGGTTCCGTTTTTTCCTTTTGAGGTACGGAACCCTAAAAATACACGGACGATGTCGCGGGTACCTCCTAGTAATAAGGTCAAGTGGGGTAAGGGAAACACGTGGGGGAAGTGGAACACTTTGCAATATTTTCTATGTAATAGCTTTAATAAACATAAATCTACCAACTGCAGCGACATCTATTTATTAAAAATCGGATTCACCTCACACACTGTGATTTATTTTGAGTGTTTCCATTATCCCAATATGTTTCTCTTACCCCACCTGACCTTAATTAAATTTATATAATGAATACAACCGCTTAATATTATGACCGAATTTAAATCATGACGAATTTAAATATATTTTATCTTATAAGTTGTTTACATAATAAACATAATTATAATAAAATTGTCATTCAACAAAGTAGCATGCGATCATCAGGTTTTTCCTCATAGCTAGATCATTATTAAGATGACATTAAATCTAATGTACCTGTATGACAAAACGTTTTATGTACTTACATGTTTCTTTATGTTTTTGTGGTATGATCGTTAGCATGAGCAGGCTAACTTCAAACTAATGGTTCTAAAATGTAATGTACAAAAACACGCTAAGTAGATACCTAAGTACTTACTTGACAAAAACAGATGTTCATAAAATATTACGACTAAGAGTTAAACTGTAAGAGCAAAAAGAGTGCAGTTACGTAGTTAATGCAGTAAGAAAAAAAAATGTTTTTACATGCAAGTCACAAATATTTGTAGGATCCATTTAGGGGACTTTGCGTTCGTATTAATTACTTCATCTTTAGAATCAACATTTTTTTCTAGTTTATGGAATGTAATGCGAATTTTCTTTCTTTCACTGTTACTACTAATATATGCTTGAGTAGTTTAACTGTAACTATTATATCCTTGTGTAGTTTAACTGTAAGGGTCGATACAGACTGCATGCCAGTCGTGAAGGAACTGCGCCCTGACCCTGACTCCAGTTTCGATACATGCAGTTAGGTTGCAATCCGTCCGTCGGCCCTTATACAGTTTACAGTACAGTTAAACTACCCAATCATATATAATTTAATATTGTTCTACAGCGATTCTTCTACAAATACTTATAACTGACTATTCCACTTCGCGGTCATCTTTGTTTGGTTAACTTAAAATAAATAAGACTATGCTAACTTGCATTAGGAAACGCTCGGTTCCAATAATGTACTAAATCATTTTGAACGTTAATCAACAATCCAGCAGTAATAACTACATTAAAAAAACTTACCGATAACGAAGAACACACATAGAGGCTTCATCGTTTTGATTATGGATAATTATTTTTATTTTCGTAGATCGTCCGCTCAGCGCGAGAGTCGTTGGCATCTGACATGCGCAAGCGGCGGGTATGTTTATAAGCGTCGCGCGACTGCCCAACGCGCCGTGTAACACGTTTCGTAGGGTTGTGCGTCATCCTCATCCCTGCGAATCCTGCGATCAACTGCGATGTTACGGCGGGATTTACCGGTGTCAGTATATCTATTTTTTTATCTTCTTGGCCTTTATATTTGGCAAATTTGTCATTCGTATTCAAATATCTTCGTTTTTTGGAATGAGGCGGCTTCATTAGTGCTATTTAACAAAAATATTTTGCATACAATTTAACCGGACTTGCAGGTATTAAGTTTTTAATAAATAACCAGTTTTATTAATTAACATGTATATTATAAACCTGGCGGCCGGCGTGGTCGTCTTAAGAGTAATTAATATAGTACCTAATGTTATGAAATTACATCCCTGATATAAATTTTTCCTTTATCGTAACACTCTTTGGCGTGACTGATTGTTATGGAGAAGTTTGGAGTAGGCCCTCGTCCAGCAGACATGCGTCTTTCGGCTGATGTGAATATGATGATGATACAAAAAAAATTAAACTCTTAATTATGGAGACACAACCCTGGACCTCGGAGTTGCTTGCTAATGCTCTTGACCTGTGATGTGAATACCCGCCGGACTAGCTGCACTTTCCTTAAAGGGCTGGGTTCCACGCGGCTTATAAATGCGGCTTACATATAATGTTGGAACATGTCCACAACCACATTTCTAGTTCCATGGCTGCCATAGAAAATGTAAGCTTTATAGCCTGAACATCAGCGACAGCATGAGCAGTGTATAAACTTTACTGCTCCAAAAAATGGGAGCCCTTTCACTCCTAGAATCTCATTTCGTCGAATATCATTTTACAGAATTTTTATCAAATAATTTTACGGTTGCAAAGAAACGTGCTTTCTACGAAATTATTTTTCGCCGAAACGAAACATTTTTTTGTTGAAAAATAATTCTAGTTGTCAATATATACTTACCGCCCAAGAATAAATAGGCCACGTTATTTTTGATGCCGATTATGAACTCCTTAAACTAAGCATGACCTTAGAGAAAAGACTTGATTAATTTGGGAGTAGTAATTACCCACTTTTAACCCACTACTGTGATTGTGAACTTTCCCTTCACCCCTTTCCCTTTCACTGTTATTTAGAATATGGTAAAGGAAATGACAAATTTGTAAAAAATTAAGTGCCCCATATTTTATTTTGAGCGGTATTGTCAAACCGGGCTAATACGCACCAGTGCATACCTGTAGCACCTGCAAGCCTGTATGGTCGCTTTTCCCCCCATGTCAAAATGTGATGGCTTATACGCCAATAGTTGAAAAAAGAAACAGCGAAAATATACCTTATCTGTCAGCGGGAAAATTGTTTTGACAGCGTCCGCTATTACCCCTTTAGTGGTCGTTGGCGTAGTAGGCACGACAGCACACGACCACTTTAGTGACTCTTGGCGTTCAAAGGGTTAAATAAATAAATATTAGGGGACAATCTTACACAAATCGACCTAGTCACAAACTAAGCAAAGCTTGTACTATGGGTACTAGACGACGATATATATAATATATAAATACATATATATGTAGATAACATCTATGACCTAGGAACAAATATTCGAGTTCATCACACAAATATTTGCCCGGCCGGGATTTGAACCCAGGACCGCCGGCTCAGTAGGCAGCTGGACTACAATCTGAGCCAACCGCATCGTCCTACCAATCATTCATTCATAATTTAAGAGCTCGCTCTTGTCGGAGGAGTGACCGCCACGCTTCCATATTCCTCGTTAGTGTTTTGGTCTCCTGATGCGACACAGTGCCCACTTTCTCCTTCACTTGATTAACATAAGCACACATAAGTTAATCTTAGGTCAACTGCCTCTTCTGATAACTTTGCCGTCTGGGATGTTCACAAAGAAAGCATCTTGTCGCACCAGGAGTCCTTTTCTATTTTGTATATTTTCCAGTACCTAAGTATACATCGATTGGAAAGTATTAACGATACCGAAAAGAAAACCAATGATGGCTGGGAAGTACATGCCCAAAAACAAAATTCTACAGATCTCACCTACGCCCAACTATGAAAGGCAGTGAAAATATAATTTAGAAATTAAAGCACATGATACAATTTTACAAATTTGTTTTCTGACCTCGCACGACTGTCTACATTTTTGGACGGCCCGCTTGCTAAAATGGCTCAAAATGTAGCATAATTCAATCCCGAGCTTATTTTTTTCCGTTGCTTGAATAGCAAGCTCAAAAAAAGTTATAAGGAAAGTCATCGAAAAAATTTGAAATTTTGTAAAATTTTAGAAAATTTCATAGAGTAACCGACCGATTACACTTTGAAAGGGAATTCGAATTACACGTACTTTGAAGCCCTCCGGCAGACGCACATGTTGACGTGGTCTATCCGCGTATACCTCTTTTATTCAGCGAAACTACAGGCAATCGTCACAATTTCATAAGTCGCGGCACTATACTCGAGGCCTAAATATTATGATATTATACTCAATAGTTTGCCCGAGAATATCCGACACGAGCCAAATAAGTCCAAATTTAAAAAGTACTTAAAAAAGCACCTATTGCAGACACTTGAGTGATAAAGTTGTCTACTCAAAATGTCACTCAAGAGTTTAGCAATAACCTTTGTTTAAATTTTATTATTATATGGACTCACACCTGCAGACAAACTGTACAAACAGTTTTGCAGGGCATTGTATATATTTAAGTTGTATACTTTAATTAATATTTGACAAAATGCGAGTGTGACAGATGTTTTGTCACTTATTTATCACGTGGTAAAAGCAACCATCATACCCAGGAAAACACAAACATTTTCAATGTTAAAAATTTCTCATGAGTAACGGATATCACAAGGGAAAGTCCGTGATAATTTCCTTTGACTCGTATAAAACAGAGTCATTTCATATTTTTATTATGAATATTTACCACCATACACATAACACATTCTGAGAAAAACACACTCACAAAATTTCATTGATGTATATTCTGTTCCAATCAAATTGTCCTACTACAATTTCTTTGGAATATAAAAATAAAGTTATTTAGTTCTCGTAGGGTTTTCTAGGGTAGCGTCGTTGCCTGTATGGCAAACTTGGGAAACCGCACAATTTTAACCGACTTCATAAAAGCAAGAGGCTCTTAATTTCACTCTACTCTCCTCTTTCTCTCTCTACTCTTTCTCTCATTTGGAGTATGTGCGAGAGTTATGACCTGTCATATTTTAAAAACTATCGTGGAATCTTTAGTAATTATAATAACTGTTTAAACACACGTAAAAGTCGCGTAGCAGCACGGATAGTCCCTGCATGATGAAGAGCTCCATATGAATTCGAAAGTCGAAACATATCGGGCCGTTCCTGTAATTTTTTATGCGAGTTTAAAACATTTTTATAATTATTAATTATGACCAGATGTAATATTACTTAGTTTACCGAAACAAACTACTGAAATGTGAAACTGTGTACCCAACTAATCATAACAGGAGGCTAATGTTATCAAGAAGAGTTCGGTTCAGTTCTCAGAGTGTATCTCCAATGACGTGAGATTACGATTTACGCAAATACTATGTATTGAATAAGCGTTATTTATTCTTGTACTTATTATATGGTTCGTCTATAATACTATAAAATTCTAGAATTGTAATGAAAATCGGTATTCTATGGAAAATCTTTTGTTTCGTATAGGCGCGCGGCGCCATGCCAGTCTGGGGCCATCTTTGTGCATAATTTCCTTTGTCCTCTCGTAACGCCGAAACGGCTGGACACGCTTTGGTACAGGAATAGCTAGACATCCAAAGATGGTTATAGGATACTTTTTATCCCGACTACGGGTCTGCGGGCACATTCTTGTATTATATAAAATTTGCGGAAAGCAATTGCATGCGGGTGGCGCAAAGCAGGTGAAGATTCTCGGGAAAGACCTAACCTGCCCATAAGTGGAATTCCTCAGTGGAGGTTGTTTGTGATGGACTTCATTCGGCTGGGATGTGAATGACGATTTGGACCACATGCAACGAAGTCTCGCTCAGTTAAAGCAGGATCTATTTCTAAGAAACTGCTAGGTCACTAAAACCCCCCTTTCTGAACATAACACATCCATTTAATAGCTACTTATTGTCCTTGTCAACCATGAGTAATATTAGCTCGGGTACTTATTTGTACGTTTCGCTCACCGTCGCGCGTCGCTCATAGAATAGGCTACTCTTCTCGTTGATAAAATTAGTTGTTGCACTACTTTGTGTGCGACAAATATCGCTGTAACTTTCCTTTTAAGTAGTAGGGTAAAGGATCTTTCATTAATTGCGCAAGGACAATTTTTGGCCCCTTATAAGATCATTCGGATACTTTTAGAAATCACCCGATAGGGGTGTAGGGATTTTACGAACCATCCTACCCCTCTCTCCGAAGTGTCCCTCCCTTATGTAATTAATGAATGGCCCTTAAGGGGCCTTATTCCTGATTGTTTTAGACATTTTTCTCTATGACCAAACATGTTTCTGAACATATTATTGATGTTACTACCTAGAACAGGGCTATTGGGATTTATTGGTATATATTTGAAACCTACAGTTTGAACTTTTCATTGATAATTTTTGTTTCAAAAAGTACTCGAAATTGACAAAATTCACGCGGAATATTAGTTTTTTCAACTTATTTTCAACTGTACGCAATAAAACCATGAAATAGCTACGTTACTACCTAGAACTCGGGGAAAAGTATTATTCACTTCAAAAAGTTGGTTGAAATTATCACTATATTTTGTCATAATATTAAAAAAATAAATTTTAAAAGGAATAAGGCCTCTTAAGATAATAAGTCACGCGACAAAAAAAGTACGTACGGTAAGTTGCGGCAACCAGTTGCTTATTAAAAGTTAACACGCGTCGCTAAAATGTACATTAGAAAAAAAGAGTTTTAAATATAATATTTGAATATGACGTCACGAAACCTTATAACTTGTAATAAATCGACAAAATTGAAATACATGTGCGGGTGTTTTTCCCATGTATGTAACTAATTATCTACTTAAACCATTAATACAAAGATTAAAGCTTAAAGAAAAAATCAAATAAACAATGCAAAGATCGACAAACAAAGCATAAGGAAAAATTCGTCAGGTCTACCTGGAGCTAGCCCGGTAGCGAAGTGGTTAACGCGCTGGACCGGTAATCCAGAGGTACCGGGTTCGATATCCGGTCTCTTCCGCCAGGTAGCTCCTTTTTAAATTTTTCTTTAAGCTTTGATCTTTGCATTAATGGTTTAAATAAAAATTGTGGTGTACCCACATAAAAAAAAATTAGACATTACATGTTTCATAAATTTATAAGTATCTACTTAATTTAGGAAAGACTAATTAACTGGGTACTGAGTTGTCGTAAAACATACTGTGTGGTATGGTATAATTTATATTAAAATTAAAACGATGCGAATAGATAATTTACATACTTACAAAGGGTCATGAATTAATAATTTGGAGTAATAAATGTGCCGACCGGAAAGCAATGCCGCCGCAAAAGCTACATATCATGTAAGATACAAAGAATTTGGAATATATTTTATTACATAAGCAGTTCACTTAGGGAAATAAATGATTATTTTACGTAATCAGCAGTGGAAAAGGGCGTTAACAAAGAGCACCAAGAGTTATCAGGCGAGTCCTTACAGCACAGTTTCAAACATAGCTGCTTTCTGCCAAGACATTAATAATCTTAGGGCAACGGGTCACCACGAAACCGTTGCGAAGATAAGACGGAAATAGCCCACTAAATACAGCTAGTAGACCTTAAGGGTGAGTCTCTATTGAAGCGAGCGGAGCGGAGACGTGCGGAATAGACCAATCACCTGAAATGTGTATCGCAGTTCCGCTTTAGTCAACTAGTGAGTTGAGTAATGAAGTTGATAGTTAAAGTTTTTAAGTAACAGTTTATTCAAATCTTTTTAGCGCATTCAAATAAAAGCTTGTTTTTACAGACGTTTTTTTACTTTTAATTTATTTCGTCTTAATAATACCGTTAGTCAGTTGAATACGACACAAGCATTAGAAAATAAACGAATAGAAAATAAAATAATAGATATAGTATACGTAAAAGTACATATAGAAGTAGTCAGCAAGCGCAAGTCGTGACTTTGTGACTTCATTGATTTATTGGACCTAATCAATGTTGATAAAAAAATTTTCAATGATTAACACAGTTTCGATTTACTAAGCTAAAAAAATAATATAAATTAAAGCTAGGAAAATAATATAAATCAAAACAAAACGTGATATAAATCTTAATGCTAACAAAAGAAAGCATTGATTCAGGGATCGTAAAATGCGAACAAAATCGTTTGAATTTTGCTCGCATGTTACGAACCCGATAATTTTACGATTATCCACTGCACATATTGAAGAACAAAACAAAGTAAATCCGGAATGTAGCACGGATAGCACAATATTTGGAAAATCCAAGTGTCTTAAGCAAATCTACTTAATACGAGTGCTATATTGACGTAAACTACATCATAATCGTGCATTTGTGTGTCCCGTATCAGGGTGGTTACTCTAAAGTTCCAAACCCGAAGTTCGAATTGAGCCATTTCTCTGGAGTGAAAGAAGTGAGACTCACTTTCGTGTTCAACGGTATTTGAAAGAAAAGCGCTGCGCTGCCACCTGCTGCTGTAATCGACCAATCACAAAAGTGAAACGGAACTGCGATACACATTTCAGGTGATTGGTCTATTCCGTTCCGCACGTCTCCGCTCCTCTCTGCTTCAGTGGAGACGCACCCTTATGATGTGAAACGATCGTTGCCGCAAACTGGGAGGTTACTCTGAAGTTCTAAATTCGAAGTTCATGCACCGCCGCGCTTTTCTTCCAAATACCGTTGAACACCAAAGTGAGTCACTTCTTTCACTCCAGAGAAATAGCTCGATTCGAACTTCGGATTTGGAACTTCAGAGTAACCACCCTGATTAACCACAAACAATGCACGATTACGATGTAGTTTAAGTCAATATATTAGCACTCGTATTAAGAAGATTTGCTTAAGACACTTGGCTTTGCCAAATATTGTGCTATCCGTGCTACATTCCGGATTTACTTTGTTTTGTTCTTCGATATGTGATCGTTAAATGATCGGGTTCGTAATATGCGAGCAAAATTCATTGAAGTGCTAGGTTGTCATTTCAAACGATTTTGCTTGCATTTTACGATCCCTGAATCAATGCTTTGTTTTGTTAGCATTAAGATTTATATCACGTTTTGTTTTAATTTACATTATTTTCCTAACATGGAGTAAGCTTAGTAAATAAAAACTGTGTAAATCATTGTTTTTTTTTTATCAACATTAATTAGGTCCAATAAATCAATGAAGTCACAAAGTCGCCACTTGCGCTTGCTGACTACTTCTATATGTACTTGTAGGTACGTATACTACGAGTATATCCATTTGCACAAACGACGTTTATTTGCTATTGCTTGTCGTAAATATTCAACTGCAAGTATTAAAGACGAAATAAATTAAAAGTAAAAAAAGTCTTTAAAAACAAGATTTTATTTGAATGGGCTAAAAATTGAATAAACTTTTTCTTGAAAACCTTAACTATCAACTTTATTACACAATTTATATTATATAAAAGCTTATTGCTAGATTTACCTATGTATATAGATAAACAGGTTAAATAACTTGATCTGGTATTTTTTTTAACTAAGTAAATACGGAAAATTATATCTCCATAATATTTTATATCATATAAAAAAACACGCCACAAGCTTTTATATCATATAAATTGTGTAACTAAGTAGGTATATAATGACGTTTTTAGTTGATAGTA
Source organism: Apotomis turbidana (assembly GCA_905147355.2). Taxonomy (NCBI): domain Eukaryota; kingdom Metazoa; phylum Arthropoda; class Insecta; order Lepidoptera; family Tortricidae; genus Apotomis; species Apotomis turbidana. Next base: position 7,306,518 of record LR990292.1, read on the forward strand.
AAAGTTTTAAGGCAAAAAAATATATTAATATTTTAAGCGCATTTGAATAAATTTAAGCGCATTTGGGCAAAGCCAGTTAACTAAGCTGAAGACTGATAGTGGCAATATTGTTTCGTCCAAAACTGAGATTTTGAGAGAGATCGAACGGTTCTATGGACAGTTATACACCTCAGCACAAAAGCCCGTTAACAGTCTTGATGCTGACCCTAGATCGAAACTGACCCGACACTATACCGAAGACATTCCGGACGTTAGCCTTTATGAAATCACGATGGCTCTGAAACAGCTTAAAAACAACAAGGCACCAGGTGATGACGGAATTACGACTGAACTTCTGAGAGCGGGTGGAAAACCAGTACTCAAAGTCCTCCAGAAGTTGTTCGGTTCCGTCATACATGAGGGCACAACGCCTGAAGCATGGAAAAGGAGTGTGGTGACATTGTTCTTCAAGAAAGGTGACAAAACCTTATTGAAGAACTACAGGCCCATCTCACTGCTAAGCCATGTTTATAAGCTGTTTTCCAGAGTCATTACAAATCGCCTCGCGCACAGGTTTGACGATTTCCAACCTCCCGAACAAGCCGGATTCCGAAAAGGTTTTAGCACCATAGACCACATTCATACGCTGCGGCAGGTTATACAGAAGACAGAGGAGTATAACCGGCCCCTATGCTTAGCGTTTGTGGACTATGAAAAAGCCTTTGATTCGATCGAGACTTGGGCTGTGCTTCAGTCTCTCCAGCGGTGCCGTATCGACTATCGATACATCGAAGTGCTGAAGTGTTTGTACAGAAACGCCACCATGTCAGTCCGAATCCAAGACCAGAGCTCAGATCCTATCCAACTGCAGCGAGGAGTAAGACAAGGAGACGTAATTTCTCCAAAACTGTTTACTGCTGCACTGGAAGATGCCTTTAAACTACTGGATTGGAACGGAATTGGCATCAACATCAACGGCGAGCACCTCACTCACCTTCGATTTGCAGATGATATCGTGGTCATGGCGGAGTCGTTGGAGAGATTAAGCGCTATGCTCGAAGACCTCGACAGAGTCTCCCAACAGGTAGGTCTGAAAATGAACATGGACAAAACGAAAATCATGTCGAATGACCATGTTGCGCCTTACCCGAGAGTGCATTAAAAACTAGTACGCCATACTGGGTTTTTCGCCATGTTGGCTTTAGAACGACGTCACACAGTTAACTGTGCATTATCATCTACACTAAACGTGTGTATACAAAATTTCAGCTCAATCGATTTAAGATCTGCTTCAAAATTGAGTTGCAAGATTCCACCCGAACAAACATAGTTACATACATTGCAAGTTAAATAAAAGCTTGTAATAAAAAGGTAGGAGTGGAAGCCTCGTTCAAAAAGCGATATTACATTTCTTAAAGTCTTGTCCTGGAGTTATCCGAATTCTTTTGATAGGTTAGATTTATCCAACATTAAACATGAATGTCTCCAAAGGTACCAAAATAATCTACTTTTTTTACTACATTGGCCCAATCTGTACGAGTAATTAACCAAATCCCAAAAAACCCTCAGCTTTATCGTGTACGAAAGAGCTAGCTCTCGTTTGAAAGTCGGCGTCGTTATCGGCCCGTCCTCCGGCAGAGGTTATCGCTTCCCCCTCCAGCCGCTCCGGCCTCCGATACCGATGCACCAGTAAAGCGAAAAATACACAACCAGCAACACACGGCCGCACAACACAACAACAAATATATAATAAATAAACCCCGGTCTCGCTGCGAATAGGACGAACGGTAGTGAACGCTTGTGCAGACAGTTTTCATTTCGGACACAATCAGGTGGAGATGTTAAGCGGGAAGGTCCTGTTTTGCGTGATTTTAGTTGCTGGTAAGTTTATGATTTGTTAGTTAATTAAGTTTAAAATTAAGACGGCTAAGTTAGGTTGACTAATTATGTGCTTAATATTAGACAAATACTTTTTTATACTGAGGATGTGTATGATGGCAAATGTGTGAGTCTCCTGATGTGCGCTGTGTTGGGAAAAATACCTTAGCTCCTAGGTACAGTCAGCATCGAAAGTAGTTGACATTTTATGTCAAATTACCTACTAAAATTATTCGCTTCTTTTGATGCTAGCTGTACTCTCTTATTTAAATTATCAAGTTAAGCATATACACTTTCAACATACATATTTGCCATGATTCATCAAGTCTAATGTAATTATTTAGCAATACGACAATTTAGATAAAATAAAAAAAACGGTTGCCTTTTGGGTTGTAGTTACCTAAACATTAGAAGCAGTTACAAAACAAACTAATGAAATAGGTACTTAACCTCATTACCTTTCCGTCGTCCGCAAACGAACCAATATCCACTAATCAACCGATATCGAGCGCCAATGGAAATATCCTAGAGAACATCCTCGGCTCTTTGTTTAGGCATGATATCATCTCGTAAACAAAGATGGCCTATGCTTTTGCAAATCTAGATAAACGGAGGGTAGTCAGGGCAGCTGCGCGCAGACCGAGTGGCGGCGTGATCCCGGGTTATCGCTACCCGCCCACCGACCGATTATTATTAGAAGTGACGAAGTGAGTAACCGGTCTACTGACAGACTTCAAGACGACTTGACTGCGTTGCAACTTTGTATAACATGAATATGATACTTAAAATCAAACATGTCAAAATCACACAAATCCACGTAATGAGAACGAAATCAAAGTATTTAAAACATGGAATAAATTAGTATACTAAGTTTCATAGACGAAAGGTCCATTTAGACTGGAGTACGGGACATGAACTCACATGCGAGTTTCGATAGGAAACTCGTCTTGATGCAAGCCCGCAACGCAATGAAACTTGCATGGGAGTTGGGAAGAGCGCGGCTAAAAGTGCCGATTTTTATAAAATACAGTTCTGAAAAAACATAATATAATTCAGTTTATAAAAAATCCAAAGTTTAAATGAAATTATTTAGTGGGGTTATTTGTGCCGTAGATTTTGATATATTCCCCATAACTGACCATTCTACAATACTGGAAGCGACTAAAACGGCTCCTGTATCCGGCACATTGGCCTAAAGTTGCGTGACAAACATCAAACGGATCGGTCCATTGTTTACTTGTGTTCCTATTCACAATTCACAATCACAACGGAACAACTGCCAGGCACGTTCAGCCCCGCTCTCCTTCTCAACTTGTCACTAACGGGCTTTTAGTTGATTTTGATCGACATAATTATCACCTAAAGATACAATAAGAACTGTGTACATGTGCATGTCAATCGGAAAACTCACGACGTGTAAAATGCCAAGGGTTGAGTCTATATAGATTATAGACTATATTGTAATTGTTAATTGAAGCAGAGAAACGAGTTACATTTGCCTCGCTGTTCTTTGAGTACAGTGTCTCACTGTGGACCCTTAATTATGATCTCAGTTAGCATGAAACCTTATCTAATACACCGATATATTTAAGACTCTTACGTCTAAGTACCTAGGAGCACAATAACGACCACTGTCGACAGCTTACGAGCTGACCCGACCTATATATGCCTTCACTATTCGTAGTAAAGCATAATAAAACGCAATTAGAGAATTGCCACTTATTGAACCGTAATTAGTGATCAGACACACATACCTGAAAACCTAATCATACCCAACTTGGGGAAAAATTGGAGAAAGCTAAAGTTGAAGAGATTTATATTATTCTATTTCAGCTAAATTCATTTCTAAATGTTAACGTACCCGATTCAGAAGCTTGATATACACAACTAGATAAGTAGACGACAAGATATTATGTGACACACAGATACAGATCAATCAAAATTGCCATTTTAGAATTCGTACGTGAAACCGTGGCGTTTCTTCTCGGTACACAATAACATGTGCATTGTGCAGTGCTGAAAATATCCGCTAACGAGATCTTGCTTGCGGTAGTTGTACTTTGTACTTCATATCCTATTGTACTTATTCGACTTCGACAATTTGCTAGTAACAAATCTGTGATTGAAGTTTTGATGCACTACAACTACATTTCGAAATTTATTGACTGTAAATTGGTTAATGTTAATGAAAATGATTGAAATATGCCATTTAATAGACAGACTGATGTCCAATTTGCAAAAAAAAAAATTTATACTTTCACAAGTAAGTAAGGACAGAACTTTTTCTATTAGAAATTTAATGAAGACCTTCCCCATTTAGGTTGTTTTGCAATACGCAGCGTAATCGCGACCATGAATGTTTGGTTCAATTAAGAGATGCCCAAATTGCACTTTGACCTTTAATCAACATGAGCTCATGTTGATAACATAATTTTAATCGCAATTTTATAGCATGTAAACGCATACAAGGCGTGGGAACTGCAACATAGTATATCCTGAACTGACTCATCGGAAATGTCGTATCCAGATCTGTGTGGAAACCAGGCCGGTGCGCCATCTGCAGCCAGTTTGACGATGCATAAAAACTACGCAATTTATTACAATCGTATGACATACTCACGAAAAATCAGAGGAGTGACAAAGTCTTATGTTCACGCAAAGTTGCGCTTGCTTAGTTTGGGACTAGGTCGATTTGTGTAAGATTGCCGCATAATATTTATTTATTTATTATTTAGTTAGTGTCTCTTCTTATTATTTACTCAAGAAAGTGTGTGATGTACTCAAGTGCTAACCTTATGGTAACCTAATTTTATAAAGTATCTGTATAATAAGCAGAGATGATACCTACAGTCAAACTATGAATACAGTTTTGTATTAACTTTCTCATAAGTTAGTTTTTATAGTCTGTATAATAATAATGAATAAATACATTGTCTTGAGTTCATGGACATTTTACCTGGTGGCTTGTGATGTTTGGTTATGTGTAGAAATCAGGCCGGCGCACCATAAGCAGATATATTGATAACCAGGGATCGTAAAATGCGAGCAAAATCGACTGAAACACTTGCAATTCCAATCGTTTTGCTCGCATTTTACGAACCCTGTTGATAACAATATCGCTTCATTCAAGCGTAAAGAGCTAATCAATCTATTGTTTATCAACATGCATATAGAATTAGGAAAATAGGCTTCATTATTAAATAGCAATAAAACGCTTTTAATAAAATAACGGCAAATCGACTATACACAGAAACATAAGGAAAATCTAAATGTTTACGTTCTAATCAAGCTAAGTTATTAACTTGTTATACTGCGATGGACATATTTATTTACTGTATTGTTTTTTTATGTAAGTAATTATCTTCTGTGCTTCTGTACTACTATACCAGTGATGATTTATATTTAAGTATGGTATTAGCTTAGGTGGTGCGGGCCTCTATAAAAACAAAACATTAACGAAAAACGTAGACCCCAGTATTTTACCGCAGATGCTGTTGTTGGTATTATTTCCTCTATTATAGTGCTTATATTGTAACTCCTACTCATATATTGGATTTGAGGATTTGAATCGACCCTTCGTCTCAAGAGTAGTGCTCTTCCAACTTAGCTATTACCTAGTTACGTCAACCACATCAAATCTTTGATTCCAAAATCCTACGCTACTAGAGCGCCCACTGCGCCACATATTTTTAAAATACACATATATTACACTTGCTGTAAAGCAATGAGAATGCAATACGTGCGTAAAGGCAGTTCCTAGAGCATAAGCCAATGCGCTTTAAAAAGCATTTTATAAACTAATCTTATGAAAATAATTCCACTTCTACACGAGAGCTAAACTTGCACAAATGTTAGATGATAGAGCTTGCCATCCACAGTAATTACAATAACCATAAATAGAGATGTGCTGTTCTCAAGAATGATTCCCGATTTGTACGGGGAAAGAACATTCTCGAGAACATTTACATTTCACATACAAATCGGGAAACGTTAAACATCTGGCTAAATGTCAAAACGAAGAAGTAGAGTAGCTGCTTGTCGCAGCAACGATCTTACCATACGCTTCGTCTCCTTTCGTGTTACCGCTGACTTCACCAGTTATTTCGCTAAATTAGTCGTACTTTATACTCTAAGCATTGTTTGCTTGTCCATATTACGAGATTATCTAGAAAACCCTGGAAGACTGATAACAAACTCCTGATCGTACGTGACGTCGAAGTCACAAGTACCACGGCAGACAGTTCACAAACAAAACATAGACAGATACTACTTTCTAATTGTAGCATGTAAATAAAAATCAGTCGATAACAGCATCCCGACGCGTCTTCCCACACCCAACTCAAAACTTGAAGGCAAACAACAATAATATACGCATTTAACACATTGTTTACATAAACCAAATTAAGGCTTACACAAACCAAACTAAGACTTGTTTTAAATGCTGATACAATCATCAATTGTTTATAGCTGTATGAGATCACAGGAAAAGTTTAGGAAAACAAACAAAACTGATTAGATTAAGGGTCACGTAAGTGTCGCCATAATCTGGTCGTCAAAACAATAATGGAATAAAACGAGAAACAATTAAGCTACGTTTATGCCCTCGTTAATTATCTGGAGATAGGGTATCGCGCAGTTTGACGTCGAAGCTTTCAAAGCATTCCGAAGCAACCACGCATGAGTGTAGGTGTTTTTTTTATCTATAAGTGCTTTAATAAAGACTACTACGTTTGTGAGAAGAGGAAGCATAACCGTCTTAAAGCATGCCCGGTTTAGGTACTCCATAATTAGGGGCCCCATTGTCCAGTAAAAAACATCTCTATGATATTTTTCGACGACCCTCGGGATATAAGGATTCTGGGTGTGCCACTATGGTCCAAAAGCCCGATCTAGCTGGACAAAATTATTTTGCACTCTTATTGAGTTCTAAGGGGTGCGTTTATTTCTGGTGTGTCTAAATAGGCCAAAATTAATGTAAATTGTCTTTTTTGCTATAATTAACGGGAAAGTAAAAAAAACAGCATAAGTTGACCAGTATAAGAAGAATGACTATGGCTAGAGAGGTCAGATAAAATTTGTGGTTAAATTTTGACAGACACAAAGCATTATGGCAAATGACACTTTAAAAAATAAGAATACCAGAAATAATAAGCATACAACATGATAGTTCTAAGACATCCTTTTGAGCCAAAAGAAGACGTTCTGCAATTTTATTGAAAATAGCTTGAAGTTTTACTTCTACTCTGGTTTCGCTGATAGAAATAAACTCTTCAGGGAGATAAAATGCATTTTTTACTTTCACTACATTATGAAAGATACCCGCGTGTAATGCCCATTTTCGAGACTGTTGGTTGGTATGTGTGGCGGGTACATTGGTTTTAAATGTACCCTTGGCAAAAAATGGCTTTAGCATAACTATAAAATAACAATAACAATAATAATTATAACTGTTTTACTGTCCAAGTTTAAGTTCTAATACTTGCACCAAATTCTAGCATAATATATTGTAATTGAAATAGTGTAGATATAAAGTTACATACTGTAGATATAAAGTACCATAGTTAAGCTACTTTAAATAAATGTACAAAATAAGTTTGTCCTAACAATAGTCTACGAATTATGTCTACAACTTCTGGAAGAGCGAGCGCTCCTGACACAGGTGTTTTACACCTACTAGGAGGCCTCACCACTCGTTATATTTTTGTATGTCCTATTGAACCAACAAAACTTATTTTATTTATTTTATTTTTTTATAAATGTCGCGTGGTTCCGCAGCCGTCCGCAGTTTCAAATGTACTTAATCCAATACTTAATAAATTAAACTACAACATAAAAAAAATTACAGCCATGGTACAAGATGGTACATGTAATTTCTGGTCTAAGAAACATAAAAGATGCACTAAACATGGGATATCCATCACATTGGTCAGCATTTTTCTCAACAAAAGCGAAAATAATTACAACTGAAATAATTATTAAAAAAAGTGCTTACCATCAACTTCTCGATCCATGACTAAAACCTTTAAAATTAAACTGGGTCATGGATGTTCTATGTATTAAAGTATTTATTTATACATATAAGTATAGGTATGCATAATATGTATATCGTCGCCTAGTACCCATAACACAAGCCTTCTTGAGCTTAATTTGGGACTTGATTTGTGTGAGGTTGTCTGATATTTATTTATTTATGGCCATGTGTGGCCTTAATATGAAGAAAAGCTGTGTGCCTTTTTTAAATCGTTGAAGATTTTAACACTACCAGCACTCTATACCTATATTTGAAGTGGCAAATTTTGTCAAAACAAATCCTCAGCTGTTAAGACAAGTACTTCAGCAACGCAGGCTTCCAGTACGTTCTCAATATAAAAATAATGTTTGTAATAATGAACACAAAACAGCTCTTTTCCGCAAAAGTATACTTGGAATGGCTCCTAGAATATACAATAAAATTCCAAATACAATAAAACATTTAGAAAATAATAAATTTAAAAAAGAGCTAAAATCATACCTTTTGGATAACTGTTATTACTGTATTAATGATTTTTTTAATGATGTGTAGAATTTTATAAGAATAAATACCATAACCATAACATATATATAAAATAATAATAATAATAATTTGAGTTAATATGATTTAATTAAATTTTAATGAGTGTACAATGTTTTATATTAGTTTTATATAGTCAAAACCTTATTTTTAGTAAGGTATAAAATTTGTACGCCGAAAGGCAAAACACAGAGCACTGTATGTTTTTAAAATATAAGATCTTATTGTACTACTTACCTGTGATTTACAAATAAATGAATTCTATTCTTTTTATTATTACTATTAAACTTATAAACACTGTGAAATACATACAAGAAAATACGGAAAATGAATGATTTTATACGAATGACAACGCTCTTATTGACACTTCAAGATTAATAATTAATTATTGGAGGATACTTACACAAAATTATCAACGGAATCGTGACCTCGGGATCGGGAGTATCTGCTATCGTTTTTGCTAGTACTATCATAGAATTGCAGTGACCCTTTTTGTCCAGCTAGATCGGGCTTTTGGACCATAGTGCGTGCCTCGAAAATCGAGTGGAAAAGACAAGCCTGAGAAGAGGACTTGAATCCGCAGCAGCAAGGCCCTGTGGATCAGCATCACAATATTTTGTGCCCTGGTAGTGCTTGCTCGAAAAATACTATCAGGCACACAATTTAAAGGCATCGCCGATCTGTACACAATGTGCCTAATAGTTATCTACTGTAATTTGTGCAGTTGTTTAAAGTTAAAGAAACCATTTGGAGAAGTGCCGGGACAGTAACCGTTGGCTCCAACTGGGAATTGGGCTGAATGAACGCACTCAAGCGATCGACAGCCCGCCTGTCTCCGGCCGGGCGTCCCTACACCAAATCATCATCATCATCATATGTAGTTGCAATGTTTTGAGGGTTCATATCATAAATGAGCAAACGAAAATAATCACCAATTTATTCCCCAGTGTGGCACGAGGCTCAAACCGCCAGCCTCCCGTTGCTGCGGCTGTCGCTGGACGACAACGAGATCCTCGATGTAGTGGACCCCCGAAGGATGCCCGCGGAGATGACTCGCGCGCGCGTGCGCGAGGGCGTACCACCGCCATTGTGCGCGGGTCGCTGCGCATCGCCACCGCGCGGACCCGTCTGCGCCTTCGATGCCGCGGGAACTGCCAGGACCTTCGCCACACTCTGTGAACTCGAAGCCGTGTCATGCCGTGAGAGCACGTGTGAGTATTAAGCAGCTTATTTCGTTCTTCGCCTTCATAATTCTTTCTATACGTCCTTTGAACCGGCACGAAAAAAAACACGAGATAACGTTGAGGGAGGGAGGATAAGGAGACCTCACGTGTATTTTTCTAAAAAAATCTACCATATGAACATGAGTAGATACTTTGTCTCGGCATCGTTAATAAAAAAAAATCACTTGTTAAATACTTCAAAATTGCGAGTCTATATTACGAAATTCTGGCGTCTGCTCATCAACTGACGTACATAGGCCTAAACAAATTTGTAGATAAAATGCGTCACACTATTCTGAAATTCCATTGGCACAATGTCTTGCGTCGCACTTTACTTTACGATTAATGTACATGTAACCCATACGAGCCCTTTTAAGTCCCACCCTTCCATAATACACGATAACAAATAACATAACAAAGCCCATTTTTTTCACGAGCAATAAATAACAAAGCCTATACGTTTTTTTTTTTTCAGATTATGCCATCACTGGTCTGGGCGAGTGTTGACTGAAGATGCAACCATCAAATTTAGTGTAAGAAGTTTACGCCACTCAAATTGTATTTTGAACAAATACCGAATATGTAGTTACTAGTTAGATATATATTATAGCAAAGTATTTGCTAGATAGAAAAGAGACCAAAGAATGACCCCTAAGAAGGCTTACTGATATTGTGAATTAGGTTGGATTAGTCTAAGAAAACTTGAAAAAAAAATGGATTCAGTAATCAATGATCTGGCCTGATTCCCATCAGCTTGCCACTTCCGAACGATTGAGCACTATTCTCTATTGCTACTAAAGAAAACGCAGGCGAAAATAGCGAAATTTAGCCCGGTTTGGCCTGACTTTATATATATTTGACGCCACGGCACTGGTAACAGCAATGAAAATATGGAAGACCTTTCGTTGAGAAATACACTTTTCGCATAGTGTTGCCGCACAATATAATCCTTTTCTGTTAAAAATGCATGTGGTAAAATATAAATTCATACTTACTTTTAATTTAATAATTACTTATTACCAGGGTTCGTAAAATGCGAGCAAAATTCATTGTAGAAGGCCGTCACTGCGGTTGTCATACGGCATTTCAATTGATTAGGCTCGCATTTTACGATCCTTGCTTATTACCTACTTCATCTCCCGAAAACTACCAAAGAATGTAATCTTTAACCTTAGAATTAGAATTGTCACAAAAAGTGTAAATTCAAAATTGTTATCTAAATACTTTAGGTTACTTAATTTAGAGATTTAAATTGGTGTGTTTTAACAGTTTTATTAGTTTTCGTAGTATTAGGCAGTACCTACAGCACACGATTATTTATTGTACAAAGTACGAATTAACCTGTAGGTTAGTAGAGCGACTGAAATTCCAGTCCTAGAAGAAATGTCGTATTTATAAATGTATCAATTAAATATGTAGTTATGAATAAAGCATATATTTTACAATAAATTCTTTGGGTTTCATTTTATTTTTAAAGTTTCCCTGAATCAATTAGTCTCTTCTCTCGTAGGCCACGCCGAGCGTTCAAGTATTAATTTGGGAATATTTGATACCACTAAACAGTTTAATAAAATGACACATTAACTTAATTAGTACAACACAAATCATAAGGTTTAAAAGTTATTTAAGATATTTTAGTCTTCGAGGAGATCAAATTAAGAGAATAAAACTAATATCATAATAATAGTATGAATTTAATTCAAAACGTTTAGTTCAAAAATTAAAAGTTTGCAACTTCGCAACCTTTCGTAGCTTATTGACAATAATTTAAATCTGTTTGTCTATTGAAGGCTATAGTAGAGTTGTTAGTCCACTGTTTTCTAACATAATTGTGCGCATCATGAAATTTTTATCACAGATAGAGTGTTCCTTGGTGATTATTTTCAGATGTGGAGGGAAGTCAGATTCGTCCCCTGTGAGGCGGGAGAGCGAAGTGAATACGGCCAAGTATCCCACTTTTCTTTCTTTATTGCTGGTCAGTTAAGTCTACCAGGACGTGTTTGGTATCGTTTCCGTGTAAAACAAATATCAGAAATTAATTTTTCATGTTAGTTTTGTATAGTTCTATATGAAAATATGGGTGTAATGGCCGAAAAGGTAAAAATGACAACAAGTTTTTTTATTCAGCGAGGTAAATTAGTTCAATTTCGTGAAAATTTTCAAATTATTATTATTATTTCAAAAATCTCATTTAATCTGGTTTCTAAAAATATATGCATGTTGGGCACTTCTCATACAAACAGTAGCTTAAAATATATCTTTACGTCGGCGTAACCAACGTAAATCTCCGAACGCATCCTATTTCGCTTCATTAAATACATTAAATAATGATTATTAACATGCTTTTACATATTATTTTTACTATATACGTCCTAGAAAAACAAATTAATGTAATTAAAACCAAATATTTTTTTGCTAATGTATCACGAGCACACGGGCTAATCTCAACATCAACAATTTATTTAAGTTACTTTTTGTATGAAGAGTGCCCAATACGTATATATTTTTAGAAACTAGATTAAAATTACTATTTCGCAATATTTTTCTTAGTTGTAAATATTCAGGAAATAGAACTAATTTATCTCCCTGAATAAAAAAAACTTGTTGTGATTTTTACAATTTCGGAAATACAACCATATTTTTATATGGTACTATGAATAAATAACATGGAAAATTAATTTCTGATATCTGTTTTACACGAAAACGACACGACACAAGTCCTAGTAGCGTTATCTGATCAGTAATATAAAAAGAAAGAGAGGACTCTTTTCCTATTCACCCCGCTTTCCCGCCGCAGAGGGGACGAATCTGACTTCCCTCCACATCTGAAAATAATCACCGCAGAATACTCTATCTGTGGTAGAAATTTCGTGGCTGTATCCCGATGTACACAATTTCGCGACTTAGCAAAATGTACTAGAACACGCAGGCTAAGCTTAACATCAACATTTTTTTCAAGGTACTTTTTGTATCAGATATGCCCAATATGTATACATTTTCAAAAACAAGATTAAATTTGCTGTTTATTAATATTTTTGTGATTTTTACCTTTTCGGCAATAAACCCAAATTGTTATATGAATCTATTCTTAAATAAGATGAATAATTAATAGATGATATCTATTTTACACGAAAACGATGTCGCACAAGCCATAATAGCCTTAACTGATCAGTAATAAAAAAAAGAAAAAGAGCAGTACTCTTCACCCCGCTCTCCCATCACACAGGGGACGAATCTTACTTCCCTCCACATCTGAAAATACCATCACCGTGGAACGCTCTATGTGCGGTAGAAATTTCATGCTTGTAACCCGATGCGCACAATTTCGCGGCTTAGCAACTCTACTACTATAATGTATAAAAAACTAGCTATTTTTGATGTTAATTTGGCTTAATTGACGAGATGAGTATTCTGGATTCTGGCATTAAATTAACATTGTCAAATTGAACTTTTTCGGTCGCCATCTTTACCAAGTTCGTGCGTCGGGTTGGAGACCGATCTGACCTTTTGCCCTCAACCTGTCCATGCGCCGCTAGACGCTCCATGGATTTCTGATTTCGGGAGATATGTCCAAAGAATCTTAGAAGCCGATGAAGAGCAATACTTATTTCCTTAAAAACCACTGTATAAACCCGTTTACATTATTATTGTCGTTAAAATCTGTTTATGATTGCCAAAATATTTAATCGCTGACAAGTTATTACTTTAGTTCACTATTTATTGTAATGTAACACAAATACTTATTAAAAAAACTTACTTATTACTTAAAATAAGTACCTAATAAACAACTAAAATATAAATATAATTAAAATAGACACTAAAGGTTGTAAATACCCGCCAGGTCGCCTTCAGTGGATATTGTACCTAGAAGACTGGCAGCGTTTCCTCTTTGGATGGCGAGGCTCAGTCGCTGTCCAAAGTAGCTGCCAGCCCTCTGGTCACCTGAAGCTTCAACCAGGCGTTCCGATATCTCTTTAAAGAGAATCTTGGCACGTGGTCCCCACGGGCCGAATGTTTCAACTCCAAAAGGCGCAAATATGTAGCCCTCGCCTAAGGCGGCATTACTTGCGCCGCTTGAGGTTTTCAGCCGTTGCGGCTGCCGCTCCGGCTTTGGAGGACGTGGCTTGAAGGCGGGACGCGGCCAGTGTATCGACGCAAGTAGCGTCCCAAATGAGCGTACGGCCCAACCTCCACGGAACGAGCGTCATACCATCAGGTCGCTTGCCATCGTCGCGTGCGATACCGTTCGGCTCTAAAATGGCCGGCACATTGACGGAGACAAGGGCCCTCCGTATGACGTCGTTCAGGGAAGCGTGCCGGGATATCGACCGGCGCTCTTTTGGCAGCATAAGCCATGATGGCCTAACTCGTCCACGGTTGAGCCGCAACGGCAGCGGTGAGGCTCGGTGGTTTTAGTGCCGAGTCGCAGACTTGTTGCCAGGGTGAGAGTTGTTTTATCCAGCAGCGTGCCAATGTTAGGTGATGGTAGCGCATGGAGCCAAAACCCCGATTCCGGTTCCGCCACGGCAAGTAGGCGAGCACGCTCTGTCGAATTTTGTGCCGTATCTGTCAGATCTTTTAGAACCAGTTGACAAAGCGGCTCGTCCCACAACCTCTGCGTTTGGTGGAAACTGGGAATGGCGCATTCAGGCAAGCCCGCGTCCACTCTTCCCTGGCCTCGTTCACACAGACAATGCAGTCGTTGTTAGAAGATGGACTGAAAATTTTATTTGCTAAGTCTTGAGTGCTGTGAAACGAAGATAAGAAGGCCGGAAGAGCGACAATGTCAATTTGCCTGATGCCCAAACCACCATAGCGTATTGGAAGGGAGGCTTGGTTCCAAGCGCGGCTGTCGAGGTTGATGTTTAAAATGGATGTGAGCGTGGTCTTGAGGACAGAATCTAGGGGCTCGATAAGATGTGGGTATTTCCAAATAGGGCTACACCTTAGGATGTACGTAAATTTAGGTACGAATAGACAAAATTTTATAACTGCCAGAGCAGTATTTTTAGAAGGCGGTCCGAATAATCTTTATGGGTAGTTTGATGTTCTTTAATGAGCGGAGGTATAGATTCTGGAAAAATAGGGGCTCCTAAAAGTCTGAGAGTGGTTTTGTCGATGATTTTGATGTTAGGGGCTAATGAGTTGAAACGGTGAATGATATTGTTTGTATCTGAATCTGAAGCGGCAATGTTATTTGAAATGAAGAGCTCACATTTGGAAAAAAATAATTCAAGACCAATTGATGAGAATGAGTCATTTAAGATTTTGAGATCAGCCAAAACAGTTTTCCAGTCGCCTCCTAGAGTGCCGTCATCAAGGTACCACGAGTTAAACTGTGATTTTAGAGATGAAATTACGGGATGAATAGCGAGACTAGAGGGTCCCCTTGCTGGCAACCAACAGCTGATAAAAGTGGGTGATTTTTGAAAAGTAATTGCGAGGATTCATGATAGCATTGCCATAAATATTTATATATCGACGGAGTTGCGTCATTGACTTGCTTGAGTAGAGCGCCTCTATCGACAGAGTTGAAAGCATTTTTAACATCCACTTTCAGCAGCACTTCACAACTATCGTCATTGACAAAGGCGCGTGCTGCGTGAACAGCAGCTTCGCAACCGCCTTTACTGCAAAAACCAAGCTGAATGGGTCGAAGTTTTTTGGTCAAGGGTTCAAAAATATACCTGCAACATATTTTGGAACAAATTCGCCTGAAAGTAAAGCCTACAGCGATCGGTCGTATTCCACCGTCCTTCTTTTTTAGAGCGCAGAGATTAGCTCCATAAAGGACACTTAGTACATCACTGCAGACTTTACCAGAAAGCATCAGGTTAATGAGCTGCGTGATGCTGTCCAGAAGGAGTCCGCCAGCGTCAC
Source organism: Apotomis turbidana (assembly GCA_905147355.2). Taxonomy (NCBI): domain Eukaryota; kingdom Metazoa; phylum Arthropoda; class Insecta; order Lepidoptera; family Tortricidae; genus Apotomis; species Apotomis turbidana. Next base: position 7,322,028 of record LR990292.1, read on the forward strand.
CACTGCTATTTCCCAGTAGGTCTTTTAGGTGCTGCGGAGAGAGACCATCCAGACCACCGGCGGACCCGGTCTTGAACGACATCACTGCTGCAAGCACGTACTTTTTTGTTGCAATTAGGTGAGGCGCAGCAGGGTCAGGCGGATCGGGAAGGCGAAGTGTTGCAGCTGGAAGTGGATGTTTGGATTGCAGGGCAGTTACGGTATCAGGGTTGTCAGGCGCAACAACGTCGCTGGAGAAAAGTAGTTGGGCAGCTCCCTTAATATCTCCGTCTATGATTTTGTGTTCCACTTTTCTCAAAAGTTTGGACTCACTTGAAGTTTTTGGTTGAGTATGGAGTTGTGGCTGAATGGAGACCGGGTTTGATGGGGTTTGACAGTTGTGCTTGATTTTTTGAGTCAGGGAAACCGAATTATCGCTATTTGTGTGGAGGACTCTAAAAGAGAAAGAAAGGAGTTGCGTCCAGCTTTCGTAAGAGTTTTCTATAACAACCCTAGCTATGGCTTGGTTCAGAGCATTAGCCACAGCTATACGAGCCCCCCTGGGGATCCTTTTTACTACCGGTGTTGCTTGTTTTTGCGAACCAAGCCAAGCGGGGAAGTTATCGAAAAAGGAACCGTTAGATATGTTTTGTAGAGATGATCTAGTATGGTAATTTGGATGATGCTGTGATTGAGATGCTTTAATGTTGTGTGCGCGTGCGTTATGTATATTAAGGCCTTTATTCCTCCTAAAGAAACGGGGCTGTAGGCAAAGGGGACATTGTTTAAAATCTCCAGGGACGTTGCTGCTGGAGAGCGGGTTGGCTGAGGAAATGGTAGATGTAGAAGCAGTCTGCGACATGACCTGGAGGGCATTCACTTATGAAATTTACATGATAAATTATATTTACAAGGTTAAGGTAAGTTACTATAAAAATACAAAAAAAAGGATAAAAATAACACGATATTGTCCTGGATTACGGATTCACTTGATTGCACAGAAGGTTAAAACACGCAGGAAAGTACTTACAAGTAGTAAATATAGCAAGACAAAAATTCACCAAAGACTTCTCGACACAAGGTACATTGTTTCGGTGCAACTCAATGTTTTCTTGATTTTGCTTGCATATTCTTTAAGTATTAAACACACTTTAGATGGTAATCAAGCACGGATTGTTGATTATTTTGTTTTGGCTTTAGGTTTTATCCGTCATTTATCTGTCAAGAACAACCCCAGCGCTTCGGTGAAGAAATTCAGGCCCGCACGGCGGTCTCCGGCCAATTAACAAAACGTCCACAGCCTTGTCTATGCGTAGAAATCAGATTAATTAGAAAAATGTTGTTGAAAATATAGTTTTTTCAAATAGACGCAATCCGGGTAAAAAATGCGTAAATCTGTTTATTGTACATTTTAACATACCTTGGTCGCAAATTTAATAAGTCGTTAGAAATAATACTATCAAGTAGATCATAAAATGCGAGCAAAATTTTGCTCGCATTTTACTATGCCTAGTTATAAGTGTTATAACTGTTTAAATCCAGGCAGAAGAAATATTATGTTTCTCTCACATTCTACATAACCGTGTTTTATTCTTGACGACGATTCCAATGGAGCATTATTTGGTGCCCCAAGTGTAAATATAACAGGTCGTTTTATAGGAAATCTGGAAATTATGGCAAGATTTATGCGCCAGTACGATATTGCCAACGTCTGCGTCTCTCGTAAGTACAAACAACGGAATATAATAAAGCGTTTATTGACTTTAATGCTCAAAGTTTTGGGAAAAACGTATAAGTGTAACATGCAAATGCTTATCACAGCATGATAAAATATTCAAAAAGTGATAAATGCACACTTGGAGACTATTTAATAGTTATGTGGTTGTATAATGAGTAGGTAAGGTACTGATTACACGAAGATGTTCGGTCCATTTAGGAGAGGCGGATGCCTTGTGATCCGGGGCATTCACCTTTGCTGATCTTGTGAAGCGCTGGAAGCAAAAAGGACCATTGTCAATGGTAAGTCATAATAACGTAGTTATCAACTAGCTTGGAGTTGTAAATTACCAGTTAAGACCGATAGTGGATTGCATTTGTTTGTCAAAAACAGAAGAGTTAATCTTAGTTTGACTTTTTTATCAACTGATACAATGCCTGTTGCATAGTCTCTTAGAGATGTAATGTAATAGAAAAAGAAAAACCGGCCAAGTGCGAGTCTGACTCGCGCACCGAGGGTTCCTTACAAACTTTCACTTATTCCGTCTTAATTGGCCTGGTTGAGTTAAGTTTGCACCTGAAATGTATGGCGCCGGATCAAACAAGGTGCAAACTTAACGCAGCTGAGTTCTCCAAATATGATGTTTGGAAATGACTATATTTTTTATGATTTTATTACAAATCTATAGTTTTCAGATTTTTGTAAGTACTTGCAGTATGTGACGATATTACTTGCCAAATTTTATAGTTCTAGTCTAGGTCATCGGGAATTACCCTATCATTTTGATTCCCTTGAGAGTGTCGAAATGTACGTTTTTTGCGACATAAACGGCCGTATTTTTTTTTAACGTTACCGTAGAAGTTTGATTTTTTTCACAGCTTCAAGGGACCGTAGACCTCAGTATATGGTGTTAATTCTATACCTCCACGCGTTCTCGAGATAAAGGGTCTTGACAGACAAACAGACGGACGGACAATATAGTGATCCTATAAGGGTTCCGTTTTTTCCGATTGAGGTACGGCAGGCTTTACACTGCTGGCAATAATTGGTGACTATATTAAGGTCGACCCGTACTGTATTAAATACAAAATGAATTCTAAAGTTTTTATACCTATCATGAATTTAACTTGATTAAGTTAGAGCTATCATTGAGTATGACTATAAATCTAGAAAGAGTTATCATACTAGTCATCACCGCAGACATGTTGTCACACTTCATGTAGCAACTTACCTAGAAAGCAATCAATCTCCCATCGTCAGTGAAAGCCACGACACAACACCGTAATCAAAACGTGGCGATGATTATATGCTCTTTGCGCGCGACAGAGTGTGACACGACATGACGCAAGCTTTGCAACCAGCCTTGCCATTGTGCTGACAGCAGCCGACCGGATCGTGACTCACTCTGTTTTTGTAGACACGGACTTTCCGCGGAACTAAACTAGATTGAGCGAGCTTAGAATAGGTACGGTGTGGAAGGTAGGTACGGCACGTACATATACGTAAGAAATGTTACCTGGCAGTACTGTGATGTGGTGGTTAAGCACATTGAGCCTTTTTTGAGATTGAAGCAACACTTGGTATTCAAAGGCTCGTCTTGAGACCCAGATAATTTTACGGGAATGTCACGTGAACAAAATAATATAACAAGTAATACTAACTGTCATGGTGCTCGCAGTTGTAGTTGTTCATGACGCACTCGTTGCCGAAGGACTTGGGTTTCTCGCCCTCCTTGCCGGCACACACAGGGTCCAGCTTGACGCTGGCGCAGTCGTGGGTGCAGGCCTTCTTGCGCGCCGCTTCGGCCTTCAGCTGTTTCAGGTCGGGCTTGTCCGGTCGGCAGGACACCGCTACCAATAGGATCGCTGAAATTTGACAGATGTGGGATGAGTATAGATAGGTAATAAATAATAATAATACTATTTATATATCGCAGGGTTTTTAATACAACCAGATTTCCACCGGCTTGATTTAGAGCATTTGAGCACCCTTCTCTAAAGAAAAGGTAGCCGATTATGTTTCAGCTTGCACAGAGATTTATTTGATACCATACAACTGATGTTTGTATGCTCGACCGCGAGACTAGGAATGTCTGATGGATCGCGACTACCTACGATATCTACGGTTTATCAAGATCTGATGTGAAGAGGTACTTGGCTCCACTAAATCATTTCAAGTTCTGTCCCTTCTATATCAAAACAGTCCCTTCTAGCAAAAGTAATTACGGCACTTAGACATGGAATAGGGCGCATTTTCATGAAAGTGAATATATCTAAATTATTTATTGTGTTTCATTTAATCAAAAGCATATTTCTCTCAATGCGTAAAATATTTTTGATTGTTACAAAACAAATCAAGAGAAAAATTTACGACTTCCGGGAAAAAACTTGCCGACTAAATGAAAATTCGATGAAATTAAACAATAGATGCTCAAGCTATCTGCGGCAACACCTGTTGATATACTGACACTTTGACCGCCAGAGTTGAGATATGATTTTGTATTTCCATTTGTTAGGAAAACAATACCATAGAAAATGAAGCAAGCAAGATCAGTCACACCATGATAATCGGACACACCCCGTGAAAGACTTATTTACATACCTAGGATAACTCGGGGCACCTATACGAAAGTGACGTAGCAAAATATTTTATCGACAAAAAATATATCGATGTTACTGTCAACATCTAAAATGTCATCAACATAAATAAATATTACTTTATTCCTCCAAAAAATAAACATATTAAAACGTGTATTTACATGTTTATTTTAAAATAATTTTCATAATATACGTAAATTGTCATTTTGATTGAAATGGCATCCTCATACTTTTATTATCTTAATTTAAGAGGCTCGATATCAGATCAGATATCATACACACATATCGAACCTCTTTATAGTAATCCAGAATGTTCATTGAGCACATATATTAATTTAATTATATCGACATCTTTTTTATCGATATCCTATCCCTAGAACGTGCCCCGAGTTATCCTAGGTATGCTTATTTAATTTGGCATCCCAAACAAATTAACTAATAAAACTTTTAGTTGTATTAATACTGGCCGAGGATTAAAGGCCAGAATACGACCTTGTAACGTGCGAAATATTGTATACTCTATTTTTTTTTCTTACATGAAGTCATTATTTTCATGGTTCGAATTACCGAGTCATAGAGCAATGAACGTGTCATTCTCCTTAACCTGACCTGACCGAGTTTCTAATTATGCTGACGCTGACATTGCAATGCCGTACGTAATAAACGTAATCGATTATTATGTCATATAAAAAAAAATGCAAATATATATACCTATATAGTTTTATAGTATAATTGTAAACAATTACTTTGACACTTTGAATATAATTTGTACGCGTTTTTATCTATTTCTTTAGTAAGATTTATTAACTAAGAATTTTGGTAATTAAATGACCTCTCTCAAAGCCTGAGATACAGGATTTTCCTAGTTCAGGCACAAGAATTAAGTGTGTTCTGTGTAGATGTAAGACTTTTTATGCAAATTGTTATTCTTATGTTTTTATTAATAAAGATTTATTATTATTATTATTATTATTCTAAAAACCGGCCAAGTGCGAGTCGTACTCGCGTACCGGGGTATCCAGTAATACTTATCCCATCTTAACTGGACGGGTTAAGTTTGCACCTGGTATGTATGGCGCCGGATACAAATGAGGTGCAAAGTTATTGCATCCGATCACGTTTGTTCCATGGGAGCCCCACTTAAATATTTTTTGTGATTTTGCTGTTAGAAAACTGAACAAAATGCGATTTTGTTTCGAGCGTGAGTAGAAAGTAGCTTTTTAATTTTTTTCAATATTTGACAACGAATTGCTGTTGTTAAAATTCTAATCATTTGAATCTCGATGCACTCTGTTTCTTTCATATGTATATAAAAGAGAGGGATAGAAACTTTATCAATTTGAAATTCGTTTTTCGAATCCGACCTTGATTGAGGACAGTTCGGATACGCGTTATACCAAAAAATCATTAAAAACACCCGAAAACGTTTTAATTGCAACGCATTTTTTTTTCTTTATTATATTTTTATTTAACGACCGAATATTGTGCCTTTTATATAAAACAATTGATCATTGCTCAAATAAAATAAGATTTTTCAACTTATTACTTATTGTAAATATAATAATAGTTTATAATTTCACTTCACGATTTATCATAGATGCATATTCGAAACGTACCTTAAAAAATATCGAGTTCATATCGTAATTGTTATCTTCTTTTACATTTATTTTGTTTGGTGTTTTACGAGTAAAAATATTAATCAATTTATAAACAAAATCTCGTAATATAATATGTATTTATAAATAAACACGTCATGTATCTGCTAAATCTTCCAATTTGATCAAATAATGACAATAACCGTATTGCTTGGTTGATTTAATTTCAATGAAATTATATTGTTATTCCTTTTTAAGGAGCACTTATCTATTTTCTGATTTATAATATTATTGAAATCAGCAACAAAGACTATAAACATACGTTGGAAGAAAAAGCACAAAATGTCGAATATGTTCTCGCTGATGAGGGGAAAAGTTGTGTGTGCTACACGAGAGCAAAGTTTTTTGCATCTCGTGCTGTTGAGTCCCTCGCTACACTCAGGATTCTAACATAGAATCACTCGCTACGCTCGTGATTCAAACGTAGAATCCTTCGCTTGCTCGGGACTCAAAATCACCACTCGTAACAAAAAACAACTTTGCTCTCTTGTTGCACAAATAACTATTACTTATCCTATATTTAGTATTTGTTGTTATAGCGTAGCGGCAACAGAAATACGTTATCTGTGGAAATTTCAACTGTTTAGTTATCATGGTTCATGAAATACAGCCTGGTGACAGACAAACGGACAGTGAAGTCTTAGTATATAATAGGGTCTCGTTTTTTACCCTTTGGGTACGGAACCCTAAAAAGCAAACCGCTTCTACCTGTTTATCCGTGTGTCAACAAAAGTAATTGTTTATTCGCTACTACGTTTTTGTTTGCCTTTAACAGGAAACAATCTAGTAATAAACCTCAGGACTGGCCTTAACTCCATTAAAGAGGCTCCTTAGCTCATGAGATAATGCGGTAAACGCAGGAAGTCGCTCTGAGAAACCGCTTACCACCAATCAGCTCCAGTAGCAATATAGCTTATGATTGTGTCGCAAATTCACGTTAGATGATCATCGTCGTACTATCTACCGGTGTTGGTTACTGCGTAGTGTATAAGCATCATTAGGCCGTGTTGAGACCGAAATGAAACCGCGCCGAATGTGTGAATATGTATGGAAACTGCGTAACGTTCGCTCACTTTGGGCGGCCGACAGTCAGCCCGGTCTGAACACGGCCTTATAGTTATTAACTGCACATATTATACCTGATGTATAGTTATTAACCATACATTCTAAGTACAGATGTAGTGAATAATAGTTTTCCATAGTATTTTGTCGGGTAAGCTCGTTTTAATATCTCCATCTCAACTTTTTCAGCGAAGCTGAGAGAAAACATAAAACTAACTTTTAGTTAGTTATTGAAAAGTCTTCCTGTAGACAAACTGTCATAACAGTTTCGCAGGGCTTTAGATTATACGTAATTTTTGTTGTAAAATAAATAAATAATAGTAATAATAACTTTTCCGAAAAAATACGATGGACTACATCTGTACCAAATATATTTTTATAGGTGTGTGGGACGATACATCCACTTGGATCCAGAAGTCATCTCAGTTGTCACACATCAGTCGGCACTCTACAGCCACTGCTAGACTAAAGCCCCTTTCGACCCGGTGGGCGCAGTTTGTTGTGAACCTGCCTACTGAGCCGGCGGTCCTGGGTTCGAATCCCGGCATGTATATGTATGTATTATGTATGTACATAGGTATATATCGTCGTCTAGTAGCTACCCATAATACAAGCTTTGCTTAGTTTGGGACTAGGTCGATTTGTGTATGATTGACCCTTAAGATTTATTTATTTATAAAGCCAAGTAAGCCGATAGTCAGTTTTCCAGTCGGCTCCCTTGGTGTGGGTTCGGGAGCCAACTTAAAATTGTGACAGAGCTTTGTCGCCAAAAGTTTCTAATTTTGTTGCTCTAAAGCAACATATGATATAATTAAGTATATGATTTTTATAATTTATTGGCTGAGCGAGAGAAACGTCACCGTTTCAAATTGGCTTAAATTTTTTTCGTATGTAGGGACGCTTTCCGCCTGTTCTCGCCTAGAGGTCACATTTCTCAATTTCGGAACACTGAATCGACACAAAAATCTGTATAACTATATAGTTATCGACCCTACTCACAAAAATTCATGAGAATCGGTTGAAAAATGCGACCCCAAGGTGAGAGCAGACGGAACTCCGGACATCCAAACCAAACATCTGGATATATAAAATAATTTTAGGCCAATCTGAAACGGAGACACTTCACTAGCTCGGTCAGTTATAGCTCTAAGTAAGATAAAGAATTGCAAAATAAGCGGAAAAGACAAAAATTAACGTTTTAAACTAGCCGACCGGCATTCTGATAAACCAAACTGCACCGATGCGTTAACTTGATTAATTTTGTTTATCTATATCCTACCCAAAGCCACATAAGATGTTGTGGCAACCTTTTGAGGCAAAATATATGATAGAATAGACAAATGATGAGTGGAATAAACTCGTAAATTGGTGCAAGAAACATGTTTTTATTTCCTTATCTAAGTAAGGTCAACTTAGCGAAAAAAACGTAGCACGATTTAAATGATTATTCTCCAATAACCAAAAAGGTTTAATAATTCAAGAGTACGGACAGATAAAACCAGCTTACAAAAAACTGTGAAAAAGCTTCAGCTTGCGATGCTATTATGCTAATGTTTAAAATAATTCTGACACGACTCAACAAATCTAACGGCAATCCTAACGGACTATATATTCGCCTGTAGGCACATCATTTATCAACAAAGTTCACTTCTCCCAAAACCAGTTAATACTAGAAAACTCACCGAAAATGGCGAAAGTCACTGCCTTCATGTTGACTGTTTGAGCACTACACCGAAACTGCCCGCGGCCGGGGATCCGGGCTTATATAAACGCCAACGCGGGGAGGGGTCAGTCAATCTGACTTACCGAGTATGACCTAAGACACATCATCAACGATACCTATGATAATTTAATACCTACCTTGAATAAAATATTTATCTCTTATGTTATAAGTTTTCCAAGCAGCGTAGATACTATTTGTTGCTTGGCTCTGTCCATCAGATGGGGTGAATGTACAGATAATATTGGTTGTAGGATAGGATTATATTAATCGGTGCCTAAAAGCTATATAGATATAACATTGTCAGGCAATCTCATTACAATATCTAATCAACTAGGTACAAAAAGTGGCGGTAATTTATATCGTCGTACCTATATTATGATTATGATCAACAACTCCCGCCAGTCCTGCCTAGTCAGCTAGGTACAAGGTTCAACCACCACCCTATATGCGTTGATATAAATGCTCACATGACTTATCTCAAAAAGTTAGCTGAAAATTACTGACTACAAACATTCTATCTAGGTACCTTATCTACATATTTATCAGCTACAGACTTCCACTGCTGAAAATAAGCCTCCCCTACAGCTCGCCACAAAGTGCGGTCCCTCCTGTGCGGAAACCGCATCCATCGACTCCCCGCAACCCTCACGAGGTCGTCCGTCCACATAAAGAGTCGTGGGCTCACCACGCTCCGCTTTCCTACACGTGGTCGCCACTCCACGACTTTGCTGGCCATCCATTATTCGAGCTACATGGCGAGCCTATTGCCAACAGGACAACCAGAACATTCAATTTCTATTAGAATAATTACTTTAAATGTACACCATACCTAGAGACAAATGGTATGTTTTGTTTATTTATTACAATCATAAAGCAAAAAGATTTTCAAGTCCATCTATATTGTATGAACGCGCACAGCCTCATAGACTTGCTAATTGGACATTGTTTATCGCAGAATTCCCAGAAATTGTTAAGTGTTTACATTGTGCTCCAAATGCTAGATCATATCTGTTCAATTGAACAACTGACTTCTTCATTGTAATAACATTAGCCTTGGATCTAATCTGATTGTATTTTCCTTCTTTAAATAGGTAGTTACCTGGCTAAAGACTTTATGAACAGATCCCGTTATCGGTATAGGAGATTTATTGGATGGTTCCAGTAGCTATTTACTTCACAATACACTGCGATTTGTATAGTAAATTGTTTTAATGAAGGTATGTATTTACTTTTAACTTTAAAATAGTAAATCACTTCATAATTACTTAAATATGTTCTGTTCAAAAGTATTAAATCACATGTATTTCATTTGTAACTGACACAGCTCATAGGATTGCACGGTTGAAGTGGCAATGGGCAGGCCATGTAGCGCGGAGAATGGACGGCCGTTGGGGCAGCAAAGTCCTAGAGTAATGACCACGTATAGGAAAGCGCAGCGTGGGTTGGTCCCCGATTAGATGGACGGATGACCTCGTGAGGGTAGCGGGGAATCAATGGATGCGGTCGGTACAGGATCGCACTATGTGGCGAGTCATGGAGAGGCCTATGTTCAGCAGTGGACGTCTGTGGCTGATAGATAGATAGAGTATCTTGCTGCAACTTCGCATGTCGTGCGAGTCAACGTCATCTGTCCTGCTCGAACGGTATCGAAACGAAAGAGACAGGTAGTATTTGTCGCGCGACAAATAGTCGCGTGTCACAGTTATGCTAGACGTGCGTCGTTTGTCATGTCGGTTCGTTATTACGTCATCTAGATAGGATTTTCGATCTGTGGGTGGCAGCATCCTCGGAAAGAGTTGATAAGTATGTAGTGCTCACTGCGAAACATGATAGCTTCTATCATGTTTCTTTTAATTTACATTTGAACAACAGGCTGGTCACAACAATTTTCAGAATTCTAATACGTAATACTTACTCATGTTATTATGATAAATCCATCAATTCAAAATTAAAACAATTAGGCACAGTTTTGCGTGGGATTTATACGCCATTTTCATGTCACATCAATAAAATAAAATGTAAATTTTTTTTTCAAGTTATCTACAATTAGTTTGTCTGATTTAAAGACATCTTTATTTGTAATAAATTAATAATAAAATTGTAATCGTCCATAAGAAGCATTAATATTCTTGGAATGATATCAAATATATTTTTAATATATTTGTAAATGGCATTGAGCTTTTATTAAATCCATCATACCATAGTTTACTTCTGTTGATTTAAGCGCCATCTGTTGTCGAGTAGCAAACACGAGTAGTTGCAAACAGCATTCAATATTTAGTTTCTCTAATCAGCGCTAGATGTCGCCAGTAAGTGTAAAAAAAATTAAAGCCGAGGTTAGGCATTCTGTATGTCTGTAGCATATCGATCAAAAACTTCTAAACTAATATAATGTGATATATTCTTTTTTGTTTAGATGATTGCAAGTTTCTTTAGCTTTAGTTTAATAAATCATGAATATCGGTTCAGCAGTTTCAATTGTAGGGTAGGGTAGGTGTATTTTTTATGCTTTTAGAAATCACTTTTGTTCTCACAAGGTGTTCATTTTGGATAATTAACACTCGATGTGCTATTTTATTGGCACTAACAACATTGTTTTTGAAAACACTATTCGTCACTTTATGATTTATTAATGATTTTATTACTTACTCATAAATTTTTGACTCATTGTCATTTTTCAATTATAGTGTACTTGTGTAGATTGAAGTACATATATCTTAGAAATAAAATAAATGACCACTCCTATTTGATTAAGTGACATGATCTAAGACTGAATGTGAAACAAATCCAACTACCTAAGTAATATGTCAGGAACATTTTAAGTGTTTTTTTGGTCTATGTAGTCTATTCACCCGTAGAGCTGATAACTAGGTACGCCATTCTTATCGATCTTCAATCATGTGCTACTGAAATTTATTTGAAGTCGCGGACTAATTAGCACTGACACTATTTTTACTGTTTGATGTAATAGATTCAAAAAACTTCATTGAAGTAATGAAATAAAATAAAGGGTATATAAATTAAAAGTAAAAGAACAACTAATATAAACATCTTTTTTTATTCCAACTTATAACCGTACATAATATACACAGTACAAAAAAAAACTTGCTTTCGCCTAATACAGCAATAAGGACAAAAGAAATTGTCACATCTTGTTTAACTATTATTTGTAACATACTAACCAAATTGAGAAATCTAATATAGGAGAAACTTATCTACACGCCGTGTTTAATGTACAATGCTTCGAGCGAATACGTTTACTTCAATACAATAACTTAAAAGTATACACTTCTTAATATGTACTCGATGGAATTCGAATTAAAAATTTACACAATACATACATATGACATATCACTAGAACTACAAATAAGCCGTAAATAACCTGAAGAGTTTATTTTGTATTTCGATTAAGGAACATAAAACATATCCGCATCTCGACAATATCACCGTATTCAGACTAATTTACATTGCACATTCTCCGATCGCGACACTCGGACTAAATCACATTTCGAGTACATTTACACACACAACTGGTACACATTCCACGCGACGCTTAAAAATGGCATCTTACATACAAACGCGGGTCACACTCGCTCCCAATCTTACGTTTAAATGCGGAACTTAGCTAACGTTACGTTCGAGGTTGAGATCAAATGCGAGGGTCGTCCCTGCGGACTACTCCGAGCCGGCCAGGGCCTCTTCCAGGCAACACAGCGAGTCCTTCACCGCGTGGTACACGATGTTCTTGATCTGGAGTTTGTCCTCCTTGTTGGAGTGCTGTCGGGACAGTCGCCGGAACTGTTGAGCGAGCTCGAAACAGCGGGATACGTTCTCGGGCGACACGAAGTCCTCGGCGACCTTCACGCAGTCGAGGAGGTTGCGGACTTGGTGCGGCGCGCCCGCCGGCACGAACACGGCGTCGCCCGGGCACTGCAGCACCGCGTAGCCTTCCACGCCGTACTCGCGGTACAGGCGCTCGCGCAGCGTCGCGTCCAGGTACCACGTCTGGTCGTGCACGGGGTCGTGCTGCGCGCGCGGCCTGGCGCCGCGCTCCAGTTCGGCGCGGACGAGGAAGTCCCGGATCTTGTCCGCGTCGCGGGCGGCATAGATGTGCCACAAGGCCGCGGGCGGCTTGAGGCGCGCCCGACGTCGGGACAGCACGTCCACTCCGGCTTCCTCGGCAGCGCGGGCGGCTTCCCGGGCGCGCTCGGGCGCGTCGGCGGGCGCGCTGGCGTGCACCATGACGTTGACGGCGTCGCTCACGTCGAGGTGGAGGTTGGTGGTGCCGCCGGCGCCGCCGTACGCGGTGTACATCTTGGGCCCGAGGTCGGGGCGGACGAAGCACTCCGGTAGCCGCGCGGCGAGATTGAGCTTGCCGGCGCGTGACGTGTACTCGCCGAGAGGGAGCACGCGCATTAAATCCTCGAAACGCGTGGGGAGGAGTTCGGCGAAGTCCTCGCCCGGAGGCCAGTCCTTCAGCTTGAGCACCATGGGGGCGCCGCGTTCGTCGCGCAGCCTCTTAGCGGCCAATTCGAAGCCGTCCCAGAACTTGCGGCCCGGCTGGTTGGGGACCACGAGCCCGGACGCGCAGTTGACGAGGTCGACGCGGGCGTCGCCGAAGTCGCGCGAGAAGCTCTCGGGACTCCACAGGTCTTTGTCCAGCAGGCTCGACACGTCGGACACTAGCACGGGCTGTCCACGTTTCCACTGGTCCTAAAATAGAAATAACACAAAATTAGAACGTTATTTATGATTGATTACTGATGACATTAATCGGGCGATGTATCTTTGTGATTAAGTTATACGTAGCTCTACACAATTAGTTTTTATTTTTATTACTTTTAATCTTTATATAGTGTGAAATTTCACGTTATGTTTCTACAAGTATATAATTATGATAGTCATGTTAGAGTTTAAGAAGATAATAAAAAAATAACATTAATCAGATGCAATCGATAACAGGAAATGTTAGCAGACAAGTACCTGGAAAGGTTTGTAGTTCCCGGGATGCACGGGGTCGGTGAGGTGCAGCAGGCGGCCGTCGCACAGCCACGCGTGCGGCACGTCCGGGTACAGCAGCTTGGACTCCGTCAGCGTCATGATGCGCACGGGCAGCTCGTCCCGCCCGCGACCGCTGCGGTCGTACCGCTTCACCACATTCGACAACGCGAAGGGTTTCGTTTCTTCGTCCTCGTCTTTCTTCTCCTCGACCACGCTCGACATCACGTCGACGAGCGCGTCGCCTTTGTTTTTCTTCTGTTTTTTCTTAGGTGTCGGCTCCGCGGCGTCAGGAGCGGGACGGATGAGCAACTCGCGCAATGTCGAGAAGTTCCCGCCTTCCTCGGAGTCGGAGGAGGAGGTGTCGGATTTCTCCTCCTTGTCGGACTTCATTGCGATGTCGGAGAGCCAGCTCACGACCGAGCTGCCCGTTTTGCCGTTCTCTGACTTCACCGGCGATGAGCCGTTGGTCGGGCCGTTTTCCTCTTTCACGTCCTCCTTTTTGATGTTCTGTAAAAAATAAACAATGTTAGGATAAACGAGTCAATTTTTATTTTCCGAGGGATGTGTCAGACGAGGGACCAAATAGCATCTTTTTCCGAGACTGTGTTATTCTCTGGACTTCCTAACCGCATGCCCGATGACACTGTGTATTTGTTTCGATAGCAAATTATTTTATGACAAATATAATAGTAGGTATTCATTTACTCATCGGGAAATATGTGTGTGCAGGTAACGTAAATGTAAAATGTGTCAACTAACGAGAATCGCAATGACGAATAAAACATAGCAGATGTGCAAATGATTTTCTCATCTTATTTTACCTAATTAATTTCTATTTCTCTTGCAATTAGCGTTAGTGTAGTTACCGTAGAAAATAAGCTGGCAAAATATTGATCACTACATTTGCATCAGTATTGAAGATTTGTATCACGATTAGATTGTATTTATGCATGTGGGTGCGTTGCTGTTGTGCTGTTATGAATGTTATCTCGTAAAAAAGTATGTTAACTAACTTAGTTTAAGTATAGAAGAGTAGTGTAGTTAGCAAGTATGTACTTTATAGTTAAATATATGGAGCCTCAACTGCCAATAAACCGCCTTGTGGTTTGGCAGAGGATGAACGATTAGCGATAAGATTTTTTTATTGAATAACGTTTTTATTATTATTATAAAACGACATATTGGTGATTTAGATTTACTATATCCGTATCACGAACCAAATCATTACTGCAGAACTAAGATGCGTTCTGGGGACTGACGTCACATTTTATTAGGATACAGCTGAAACAAAAGTAAGCCATCTGTGCTGGTACTATTGTCTGTGTCGGTGCTAATGACGAACCTGCACCTCTAGCACAAGCGACTATTTTTTGCACGAGATAATCGCCTGTGACAGGTAGCGCTATGTCGCGCGACAAGAGGCGCGAAGCATAGTTGTGCTAGACGGGCTGCAGGAAAGATGAACATATAATATATATTTCTGACGACGCGTTTGGCTCGGTTTGTAGACACCTGCCTACTGAGTCGGCGGTCCCGGGTTCGAATCCCGGCCGGGGCAAATATTTGTTCTTGGGTCATGGATGTTATCTATATATGTATTTATATATTATGTATATCGTCGTCTAGTACCCATAGTACAAGCTTTGCTTAGTTTGGGACTAGGTCGATTTGTGTATGATTGTCCCTTTATATTAAAAAAAAAAAAAAAAAAAAAAGAAAAAAAAAAAAGTAGTCGTCACCTTCTGCATGACCTTGAGCAGCAGCTGCCGGGCCCGCTGCCGCTGGGCCTGGTCGGGCGCGGGCTGGCCGCCGCACGAGCACGCCGGCAGCGCCCAGGCCGCGCGCGCCGCGTGCGCCCGCGCCGCCGCCGCCGCCAGCGCGCCGCCCGCCGCGATCTGCGTCAGCAGCAGCCGACGCACCGGGTGCGCGCCGCCCGACGTGCACAGCAACCAACTGTAACGGAAACATGGACATTAGTCATTGGTATAGTACTTTTATCTCACGAGCGCGGGTGAGCCATGTTTGTGTGAGTAGATGTACACATGCACATTGGCTCTGTGTGGGTGAGCCGGAACTGTTCCCCCCCCTTTGCCCCCGAGCTCACCCACACAGAGCCAATGTGCATGTACATCTACTAAACTCACACAAACATGGCTCACCCGCGCTCGTGAGATAAAAGTACTGTACTAGGCTACTTTACTTGCAGAGCGAATCGCTTACTATGATACGCGACAAGTCGCTCGGTTATTGAGTAATAAAAACACTGTATTACAATAACAATGGAACTTTTAAGTCATTGAGCCATTTGCTAATTGGAGCGAAGCGAGCGAAGCTCCCATGGATCGACTCGAATGGACTTTGTGACAATGCGCAGATCTCAGCGAGTTCTCAACCGATTTTAGAAATTTTTGTTTTAAAATGCAAAAATTAAATTTCGCTAGGTCGTGACGAAGAGAAAATTTCGAAAAAAAAAAACCGCTCCAATTTATGATGCAACCTTAGCCGGTCGCTGACTCTGCATCGACCTAGTTTAATTTTGTAATTTCGACCGGTTTAGGCTAGTAAAAATAAAAATACATAATACAGGTAATTAACCGTCAATAGATTACAGTTTTTTTTTTAATTATTATTATAGTGATTGGCAGAAAAGACCGGTAAATGAACATAACATTGGTAGGTCAACGGAATTCGTCAAATTGCACAAAAAAGTAGTTGCACATTGAAGTATTCTTTTCTTTAAATAAATGTTCGTTGTCAAGTTTATTTCTGATATGGGACACATTGCAAAATAAACATATTACATAGTATGAGAATAAGTAATATTTTAAATAGCAGGTATAACTTACCCAAAGGAATCTCTCTCGACGTTGGAGTTGGCATTTGAAGAGTTATTCGTTTCGCTAGTAGTGCTCGCCGCCTCACCAGACGTCCGAGACTGTCAACAAGAACACAACTTTATAATATCTGCCAAGGCCTGGTTGTTAAACTGTTTGTCAGTATAAGACTACGAAGTGCTTTTCAAGGTTGGTATTCCATAGATCGTTTGCTACAATAGTACAGTACGTTAGCTGACAGATGTGATATGATTCGAGTTTTGTACCTGCCTCGCTCGCTCTTATGCGATAGCGATGTAACCTCTCTGATTTCATCCAAACCCCAATCTAATAGCTCACAGTACAGTACGTTAGCTGACAGATGTAATATGATTCCAGTTTTGTACCTGCCTCGCTCGCTCTTACGCGATAGCGATAGTAACCTCTCTGATTTCATCCAAACCCCAATCAAATAGCTCACCTTGTACTGTACCTTGTTAATAACAACTTGTTATAGACTTGGCACAGTATGCACGGTAGAGAACTTTACCTACTTTCAACTAAAGAAATATACATTAAAAAATATTGGACTGATAAGATAACTATAGATAAAAAGCACTCCAGTGTACAATTTCACGTTTGAGGCTTAGGCTAAACATTGCCTAGTCACCGTTCAGAATCTTATCGAGTGCATTTCGCGATATAATCAATAACGTGTAAAATCGGTATTCCTATACATATTGAATACCACTATTGTTTTCGGTTATAACTTCATGAACGTCTGTTTACCTTATAGCAATCGAGGCAGACGACGAAGCCGCATTTCCCGCAGGTCCAATGGAAGTTAAAGAGCGTCGTCTCGCAAACATCACAGATCTCTCGTACGCCTTGGACCACACGTTTCCATGCTATCGTCTTGTCTGTAACAACAAAGGACAGTGTTATAGGGTGTAAGTATTAAATAACACATGTGGGAAGCGCAAAACAAAAATGATTGTCATATTGCATTACAAGTAAGTTTCTGACAAAATCAAATCATCATCAATTGCTTACTGAGACGATTCTAAAGACCCCAAACTCGGTAGGATTGCTTTATATATTATAGAGTTTCTAGGGCCAGCTTCCGGCTACATCATCAGCACCAACCCCATGGTACTATATTATTGTCTACTGTCATCAAAGTTAAGTAGGTATGCAAAAATTCAGCTCAATCGGTGAAGATATCTGCTTCAAAATGAAGTTGCAAGATTCCACCCGAACAAACATAGCTACATATACATTGCAAGTTAAATAAATGCTCGTAAAATTTTAGGTCTATTAGATAACGTTTCAATAAAGAACGTTCTAGCAACAGGTCTAGTCTATACACACTTATCGTTGTTTGTAGCGTAAATTCCCGATTGCCTTTATCAGAGACCCGTTGACCTTTGATTCCTTGAAATGTTATCTAATGAATAGGCAGCTAATAAACTCTTAATAGATTAATTGTCTCAACTGGTAATTGAAGCGGACCTGCCTACTTGACCCACTCTTGCTAATGCTTGATTGGATTCTATGCCACACTATTTTTAGACAACAATAGAATCCATGTAGACAAATAAGGATACAAGTTTATGTGCGTGGCACACTAACATGAAAATGATATCCGTATTTGTTATTTATTACGTTAAAAATACCATTTCTGAATAATACGTAGGACGAAGAATCCAACAGCCATGACAAAATTACAAGGCACGACATCCTATCGTGGTACGACGCAAAATCGAGCCACGATGATGTCGTGTCGTGAAAAGACATAAGTCCAAAATAAACTTTATCTTCATGTAACGAGATTTAATTTTTTTTTTATCTCAAAACGTCGCATCTTGGCACTGTCACGTCGCAGCACGATGCAATGTCGTTTGTAAGTATATTGGCACTTAATCGGTATAATAAATTATCGCTCACCATCATTCTGGTGGTGCAGTTCCGCGTCTTTTTCCTGTTGTAGCAGTTCACAGAACTGGTCTCCAATTTCCCGCAGTAGGAAGCAACTCATCTCTATGTCTAATTCCGCCGCTCCGGCCGACGAAGAGAGCCAAAGTTTCTTGTCCTCCTATAACAAAACAGAACAGGATTAGAGAACGATTCGTAAGCTACAAAAATATACAAGATCAATCGTTATACATATGTGATAATTACCTCTTCAGCATCCTTGTAGGGATCCGAGAACCCGGCAATTGCTAGTTGCCTGTTCTTGGCGTACTTCAGTCTTCGGAAATGGTAGAAGCGGCAGAATATGTTGGGCATATCCTTGTCGCGCTGCGCGGGCGACCAGCGGCACTCGCGGCACTTGGCCAGGCGCGGCGCTACTTCGCAGCAGGACCCGTTCTGGAGGAAGGTCTCGGCGATGGGCTTGCTGCGCGCGGTGGAGGGCGTCCGCCGCGGAGGCTCATCTCTCCGCCGTCCACCGCGACCTCCGCCTCCACCTCGCGCTCGTCTGCCGCGGGCTCGACCTCCACCTCCTCTTTTGCTGGACGTGCTGCCGCTTCCACTCCCACTCCCACCAGAATCGGAGTCTTTGTCATCACTCTCCTTATCACTCTCGCTCCCGCTCTCCGAGGCTTTTTTCTTCTTGGGCTCGTCTCCGGCTTTCCGCGGCACGGCGCCCTTTTTTCGCTTCGCCTTCGGGGGTTTTCTCTTTGGTGGCGAAGTCGTCTCGCGTTCCGAACTCGAGCTGTCCCGCTCGGCGTCCTCGACACGGCCGTTCATCTCTTTAGGTTTCCTAGGTTTAGAAGTCTTACGCGCCCCCGTCTGCCTTTGTATCGACTTGGCGGCGACGGGAACGATGATATTTGAGCTAGAATCGTCCTGTTCGGACACTCTGTTGATGGCCATCGGCAGCGTGATGCAGGTGCCCCCGCCTCCGGAACAGTCACCCTCTCCGATTGGCGCAGTCTCGTGTCGCTGGAGCCAGGCCTTCTTGCCTAGATGTCGCACTGGTGCGGAGCCGTCTCTAGGGTTGGGTGAAGCGGTCTTGGCGGGGGTGTCAACGTCTGCCACGGGTGTGACTGGGGGCGTGGCGGGCGGTGCTGGAGGCGTCGGCGCAGGTGCTGGGACCGCGGGCGGTGACGTTGCCTGCGGAGGGACCGGGGTCGCGGGCGCGGGGCTCGCTGAAGGGGTGACTGAGGGCGCTGGAGACGCGCCGGCGGCCTTCTCGGGCGTTTCGACGCTTCCGTCCGCCGAAGGAACTCGAACGTCGCAAGGCGGACCGGGCGCTTGGGGCGCAGGTTCCGAGCCGTGCGGCGTCCGGCCGACGCTGGCCGCGGCACTCGCTATTAACGGCTCCGGCGCCGGCAGCTCCTCGAGCCGCCGCCGTTTCGCTTCGGCGTCCGCGGGTTCGAAGGGGCACCGTCTTCTCGGCGAGAGGCGATCGGAGTCGTCCGCTCTCGTGACGCCGAGATCGAGAGGTTGCGTCTGGCACGGGGACGAGGACGACGCGTCGCTGGGCGGTCGCGGCGGCCGCGCGTGCGCGACAGGCGGGGGCCGTGTCCTCAGCGCCGGCGAGTACGCCGACGGAGGAGGGTAGGGGATCGGCGGAGGATCCGCCTTGCTCAGTTGGAGAGCGGGTTCGACAGCGACTGCGAAGTGAGCCGGACTGGGCGCGTTGCTGCTGGGTTTGCCGTATATGTGCGGCGGGGCGGGACTTGAGACCTTGGGTTTGGCGGGCGCCTGCTGGTAGTAGCCGGCGGGCGATCGCTGCGGCGGTGGCTGGTACAATGGCCGTCGGTTGTTTTTGTCCTGCGCAGGTAGCGCCGCGTGCGGGGAGGTCTGCAGCGCGGGGTGCGGGTGCGCGGGCGCGTGCGGGGACAGGCCGGTCCGGTACGGCCGCGACGGCAGGTAGTGAGGGGACGGCTCGTTCCGAGGCTTGCTCGGGTACGGGTGCTTCTGCTCCAGGAGGATTTGTTTGGCGTCGTGTTTAACTATCACAGAGTTCTTTTCCGGCACGAGCGGCGGCGGCGCCGGCAGGTGCTGGTCTTTGAGTTTATCGTAACGATAGGGGTAGTTGTACGGGGCGAAGTTGGGTTCGCCCTTGGGGAGAGCGGGGTGCGGAGGTTTCTCGGGTTTGGAGGGGAGGGCGAGGCGCGCGTGGGGATGGTAGTCCGTGGGCGCGGGCTGGCGCGGCGCGGGAGGGTGTCCGGGAGGCGAGTAGTAGGCGCGGTCGGGCGGCGGCGCGCGCAGGCGCTCGTGCTCGGCGCCCGCGCCGCGGTTGGGCCCCAGGCTGTTCAGCAGCGACCACGACATGTTGCGCTCCCGCTGTAGACAACAAAAACGTTTACGATACTGTGTCACGTTACGCGGCCCGTTTCCGAGAGTAGATTGCGTCATCTCGGATTACGTTTCGCATCACAAACTACGACGTAAACGAATACTACGAGCGGAATGCATAATAGTAGCGGCCGATAAGCCGGCAATAAGGAATGATAAAAACCTTCTGATTAGCTAGCCTCAGAGATTCTTCGAAGTGCCTCGACACGAGTTTCGAGGCGGCATTCTCTTGATCTCTCCTTTCCTTCTCTTCTCTCTCTTGCTTTTCCCTTTCTCTATCGCGTTCTAACCGTTCTCTCTCCTTTTCTTTCTGCTGCTTTTCCAGCAGCTCGCGTTCCTGATCCCTTCGTTCACTGTAACCAAAGAAAAATCATTAAGTAAATAGAAATAACTAGAAAATACACGACTAAGGTCCTGCGTACTAAGGGAACCTAAATAGAATGACAAACAAGGCAGTAAGTGTGCGATGATGTCATAGTTTACACAACAACATAGTCGTTTAACTTACACGAGGTGCTGATTGTAATGAATAAAGATAAAATGCTAAATAGCATTCCTGACCTTGCGATCTATTTGCGAGTTTATTTTCTACTAACTTTGATTTAAAAAAAATACAAAGGCATAACCAGTTTGTTTACCCTCTAAACGACCTCATCACGAAATACGGAACGGAGGTTACTTTATTACATAAACAAATAATGCATAGATTGCTGATGATTGTGTCCAATAAGCTGATTGCGATGACAATGACTCGAGCCACTTGGCGCGAGTGTCTGCTCGAGGAACTAGGTCAAGGTCAAATCGATTTAAGAAATTGCTTTTGAGGTGACGTGACGAATTGATTTCTTCTCAACTAGATCAGTTTGGCGTAGTTAACAAGAATTGAACGAGCATGTAGTCTTTGAGCGCGCTCAACTTACATAAGGGTATACACTATTTTCAATCACAATTGGACGTATTTATGCAAACGGGAGCCAACCCACACCGTATTTTAATATTGAACCCGCTCACTATAACACAAAGTTCAAACTGTTAATTTAGGTCGGTTCTCGTTTGCATATCCACTTGCAGCACATAAGAATAAAAGTAACTGAAACGTGTTTGGTAAACCGATGGTTATGTCGATCGAATACCATGGGGTATTGCATCGACATAACCACACTTGAACTTACAAGAATGAATATGGACACTAAACTTGTCTGGGCGGCTTACAAAACCATTAAACCGCGCATAACTTGCGCCATCATTATCATAATGATTATACCTAGTAATGATTGCATGATACTAACACGCTAAAAATAGCATTTCCGTTATTCATTTTGCAATTAGCGATGTACCAAGCCGCAGTCACGTAAGCTTATCTAACGATGCACTCACTTTTCACTTTTGTTAATGGCCGTTTTAATAGCAGAATCGTTATTTCTGTTATTAGCACGTAAATACATTTATTTAAACGTGATGTAATTACAATATCAGACAATTACTTTTATATGCACATTACTCAATATTTTCTATCAACTGACATTTGACGTAAACGGAGTTAAGACCATAGATTTGTTTAGAGTTTAGAGTAATACTTTTTTCAAACACCTATGATAGCTTAAGCGATTTCCCACGAGTTGTTTACTCATTGGTCAGTGACTTTCAAATCCCCCGTGGGCAGAGCGAGGTGATAAATAAAACAAACTCACGTGAATGACGTCACCGGCCAACACTGTCCGTAGGAGTTATTTTGACTAAATATCTGCTGGGGAATATCTAACCTTGAGAATTGGTCGTGCGATGAATTGATACTAGAATTTTCTTGTTCTTTATGGATTGTATTTTTCGTTTTTATATGCCAAGATGGTCAATGGGAATTATTTTATCTGTTAAAAATGTCGTCATCGAATGGCAATTTGTGTAGTGCGGTAGCATTTAGGAACAATTTCACCATTTATTAATGGTTAATTCCGCATGTCAGCGGAGAACGTTTCACAGGCGTTTATAAGTGAAATTGAACCTACATTTGGATCTTTTTTTTTACAGATCAGCAATTTTTTTTACAAATGCATGAAAATAAAGATAACTGTCTAAAACTGCCCTGTGACTGGCGATTCTGAAACTTTCTATCGGAAAGCTTCATTTTAGGTACCTGTAAGTATCGGTGATGACTCTTACTTATTATAGTATGAAGCTCAACCAAAAATATGTAGAAAACGCTTAGAAATCCGAGTTGGGACAGTAGTCATTATTAACATATGTGTAGGTACGTCGCTGGACTGAATTGCGGATTGAAATGAGATCGTGCTCGCGGTTGCTATGCGGGTAGCGCACGGCCGAGCGCGAACAACACCATGACAACAAATTGGTAGTCGGTTTGCACTGTGACCCCCTCACCGAGAATATAACACCGTATAATTTGGATTTGTGTGTTCCGTATAGAAATGTATTGATGGCTTTTTAATGTGGAAAAAAACACACATCATTTTAATTGACACAAAGGTACTGCAGTCTACGTTCGTCTAATTTTCATAAAGGAACCTAGCATGGAGTGAGTGAGTTAAACTTTATTAGAGACAAGCTGGGCAAAAGTAGACTTTTTATTTTCGTCAATGGCAATAAGATAAGTTTTTATATTTCTTAAAAGTTTCTGTCAAAAATTACATTTTAGTGGCAAGCTTTTATAGCCGCCTGTACTTTTCTTTGGATATCCATCAAATGCTCACTGAGACGATTCTAAAGAGCCCAAGCTCGGTAGGATTGCTTTTTCTATTATAGAGTTCCTATGGCCACCTTCCGGCTCCATCATCAGATCAGCCCCATGGTACCATATTATTGTATTGTCATCAAAGTTAAGTAAGTATGCAAAATTTCAGCTCAATCGGTTGACGATATCTGCTTCAAAATTGAGTTGCAAGATTTCACCCGAACAAACATACTTTAAACATACCATGCAAGCTAAATAAAAGCTTGTAAAATAGTCAAGTGGGGTTTAATTAGACTCATTAATGTCAGATGACGAATTGTATGAAGTACCTACCTGGCAATATTTTAAAGATTTTAATGATAATAGGTACAGAGTAAAAATAACACAAATGAGATTAGCAGCGGAATACTCTTTATAAGAATAAGAAAACAACAGCTTTAATGACTGCAGGTCATGTTTCTAACATTATTATGATTGAATTCGACCAAGAACACTGGACTTGTTTTAAAAAGACAATAAATTATTAAATCCTCGTTTATCCTTCCTCATCAGTTACAGTACAGGTATCTAAAACAGGTAAAGTACCCCAAAAATTCCACTGTCCCATTCAGAATGTATTGTCCTACATCCAAGAATGGTATTTCTGGAACTGTATTCGGTTATTCTTATGCCTAATTCAAAGCACTTAGAATGTATAAATCAGGGGATTTAGATGTACAACCTATTGTAATAAAATACACCACGCTGAAATGTTTAACAGGGTTTGGCTCTACTTGATTATTCTTAAATTCAAAAGACTAGCAGAATTGGAAGATACCTACATTTCTTAAGTAGAGTTACGTACATAATATACTTACATTCAAATAAATTCAGGACAAACATTTCTTTCTTTCTTTCTTTATATCAGAGCTACCATTGGCGTGGCGTGAAACAAAATCTCTGAACGAGCCGGGACCGATTTAGCTCACTTTTTTTCACAAACAATTGGCAACCTTTTCTAAAATAGTTAAGCCGGTGGGAATCGTGTTCTATGGACGCCACTGAGCTAGTAAAAACACGACTTTAACTACTTTTACATTGTTCTTTGATTTCTACGGAGATTCCGTCCATTTGATGTAGGCTGCTCTTTTATCCTGACGGCCTTTATCCTATATCTAAGCAAAAATTTACGTCCATTCGCCGCTGCAGGAAAGATGAATAAGGCATTTTAATTTAGGCTATCATTTATTTGTCAATTGGTTGGTGAACATCAAAATTATTTCATCCCAAAATCATGCAGTGATTTTGTGTCCATGGGGAATATTCGGGTAAATAAACAAATATTTACTGTGTTTAATATTATTAAGCCTACTTGTGGTAATTATGTGACATGTTTTTATTTTATTTATCTATCCAAATATCATAAACCCTCCATGAACATCCACGAAGTCTCTGAATTGAAAAAAAAAAAACTATGACAGCTGCCAGAAAACTTCATTACCGCCATTACCGGGTGAAATTTGTCATAATGTGCGACTCCTGAATGCATCATGGAGGCTTATGATATGTGGCTAGATAAAGTAGTGTATGTAACTGTACATAATTAAGCATTAAAACACTCGTGTGATGTTATAATGAAACTTGCCTTCGGCTCGTTTCATAAACCCACACTCGTGTTTAATACCCTTCATTATGAACAGTCACATAAACTACTATTATTTAACCCTAGAGACATCGAGGGATTATAATCCGTACCAATCACTGGTACTGGTAGTACAGTCAGCATTAAAAGAAGCTTACAATTTTAGTATGAAATTACACATAAGCCAGTAGTAAAATTGTCAGCTACTTTTGATTTTGACCGTAGGTTCAAGATCAGATGACATAATATACTGTTGTCAAAGAAAATGTCTAGTATTATGAATAATACGAATCGTTGCCATAGTCTATCTGATACTAGGAGTCAGATTATAACAGTAAATCGTCCGCATTGATCGGCTACAACACGACAACTACCACAATTAAAAAGTATACATTCTTACCGTATTAGGGCGAGCGCGAACGTACTATGTAATAACAATAACTCGTAAATAGTTTCTTGTACAATACAACAACAATACAACAATACTTTATTGCACACCAATAAAAGTATACGTGTACATTACATACATATTTGTGTAGTCGAATAATATGTAATAAGCTTTGCAGTCGAAGCAATATTTGCTAAAATTAATACCGAGTTTACAAAAATAAATGAGTGGTTTTTTTTTTTGTTATTCTGTCCCGCGGCCCAGTTCAGTGATTAATCTCGTTTAAAAGGGTTGATAATTTATATAACTGGTATTATCAGGAAATAGTGTTTATATAACAGTTACAAAGTTTTTGGTAAATATAACCGCCGAAATTGTAGTTGTAGTGTAATTGTAGTTTTAAAGAGTGGTCGTTGCCATGATGTTCTACCCTGAACATCACCGTGGCAACGAGCAACAAAAAAAAATATTAATCCAAATACGAAAACATAATATTTACAAGTCCAGTCAGCCTAGAATGTGATATACACTTTTGGACCAATATTCATAAAATGGAGTCGAAAAGTGGTCACCAATTATAGGCTGGCTGTACTTGTTTACCTTGTTTGAAATTTAATCTTCTTCTATTTTTGTTTGTATTTAAAATAAAACCAATATGTTTGCTTACTATGTAATGTACCGTTATATTATCTATTATTTAAAACTGATAATGTTACTGTTCATTTATTAGCTTCTAACAGATAAACTATTTGTATAGAATAATAAAATCGGGGTATTGACAATAAATAAAGCGTGAACAGTGTCAGATTTACAATATCATAATGATAAAAACTTTAACAAGATTATCAGAATGTGCTCGTCCTTAGTTCGCAAAGAAATGAAGTTGTTCACACAATAGATTTGGTCAAGGTCGCGTCGACCTACTTGTACTGAATACTACTATACCTAAGTCCTAAAACTATTTATCTTTATAGTTGATAAGATAAATTAAGACACCCAACATGCGCTGTCTTGATTTTTAAAATATCCTTCTAATAAGGGAATCAGGAAATGTGAAGTTAGCACACTCATACATTGTTTACTATTGCACCGGCAGACATCAAATTCACCCATCATTATTCACACACGGTATGCCTCACATAAGGTTTGCAAGGGTTATAATTATAACCGAGTCTTGATAGATTAGGAATAAAAGGCTAGGACACGTTGGAGCTTTTCAACTAGTCTGAAGTGAAAATGTATCGATATACGAAAAATTCATTTTTATCCCGTACGATGTTATATAATATTTGCTGCGCCGCGCGGTGGTACCCGCTCGTCCCACGGGAACACTACGTTTTACGGCTTCTATGGGGGTTTAATTGAAGAAAGTTTAGCTTATTTGTCTTCTCTAGCTAGACGAACATATTTTTACAGTATATAGCACAGAGCTCAAAGTGTAAAAAAACATACAAATAGTATAACATATAACCTCCTCCTTTTAAGTCGGCAAAATAGAACAGCCGACAAGAATCGGCTTCTACAGACGCAACGACACACAGACCTATAAAATATATTTACATATATGTATCATGGCAAGGTATCTTACGATATATTACGGTCTATTTTGCGTACTATTTATTTATTATAATGGGTATTCATTACAGCTAATATACATAATGTGAGATACCTTGCTATAGATCAGTTTACGTCTTCAATATTGTGATAATATTATTAATCTAAATTCCTATCTACGAAACGGACAGGCCATGCTTTTGAAATGAAGGGGTTAGTAAAGTCAGGGCTTAGGGGCTTGAAGCCAGTTGAAGCCATACTTTTAAAACCAAGGTATAGGGTTAGTAAATCAGGGCTTAGGGGCGTTGCGTTTCCTGGAATCTGATAATTTTTTACAGCGCAGGCATTATGAGTTGAGCATGTGAGTCTTGGCCGCTGATTTTACATGAATTTTTTTTGGTGGGATTTATTTAAACTTTATTGTACAGTACAAAATAGTGGGTACAAACGGCGGAGTTAGTGCCAAAAGGCGATCTCTAATAGTCTACCATGTTCAGTATAACTCAGTAAATAAAACAAAATGAGTCAGTATTTGACACGTTGGTCCTTTTATATTTTGTTTGTCATTTAGATGTCACTGGTCTTAAGTAATTTTAATTAGTGACTCCTGCGGGCCTAGGATGGGTGTATCATGTGATAAATAAGCCAAAAAGCATCCATCACTTTTGCACTTGGTAGGTATTTTTATTGCTAAACACTTGAGTGACACTTTGAATTCGAATAAACAACTGCAATACATGCTTTTGATTTATGTCAGTCTCAAATGACGTCAAGAAATTGATTTTCATACATCAATATTCTATGTAAGTAGATCAGAATTAAAATATTTGACGTAAGTGGAATATTTTAATAATTACTCCGCCAAGTTCCGGTTATGACGCAAACGTAATAACCGGACCGGTAAATGTAAGAATAAAATCGTCAACGTTAAATTTATCCTATGACTGATTCCTCAATATCCAGATTTGAAATCAATAACAGCTAGAAAACTAGCCCTGTTAACATTGTACCTAACACTAGCGATGTGCATTTTCCAAGAATTTTCGGAAAGTTTACTCATTTTGTATAGGAAATATCCTCGTGTACAATCTCACTCCATACAAATTGGGAAACGTTCCCAAGAACGGCACATTTCTACCGTATCGGCATATCGTAGATTATAGATCTAACACAGTATAAGGCCCGTTACATACGGAGCTATAATATATATTATCGCAATAATAGTATGTATGTGATGGGCTTTAAACCGTAATATAACGGGTATATCGCGAATTTTCTAACATTTTTATATAGCATCAATCTTTCCGCGACTATCACATAATGTGAGTAGTGACATTGATACTTTGGATTATGAAAGTAAAAAAAAAACACTATAGCGACACCCGTTACAGATCTAGTGCATAGAGTTTTTCCATCATTTCTTAAACGAACTTTACCAATCAATGTAAAGATTGTTTAAGCATGCTTTGTCTAATTAACTTCGGTGAAAATGTCATAGCATGCAGTATACTCGGTTAACATTATCTGTCAGATGAAATGTTACTTCTACTAATTTCTTTCATATGACATTAATTAGTACAGGAGCAAATTAGCACTATAATTCTAATTGACAGATACTGGGGAAGAATTGTTGGTGTTAAAGCTAAAATTCAACTCACAATTTTGAAGAGCAGGGACGGAACTTTTGCGACTTTTGGTATCCAACAGACAGTATCATTAAACATTAATATGGCGTGATTCCTCTATCTCTCGGCCTCAACTGAAGAATTGTTGACACTGTATATCAAACGTGCAATGTTTAATGTTATAAAAACCTACTTACATCTTGATTCGTTCACCGCAACATATGACACCGTAGCATATAGCAATGTTAAGTATAAGAAATCAAATATAACCTAAATATAACTATTTGTAATGGTTTTACCAAAAGAGTATATACTTCATACTAGGATGAAAATGAATTATACCTACACGATTGCAGTGATCTATCTTATTTTACTTTCTATCATGACATGAGACTACGGTCAAGCGTAAACCCATTATATTTATAGACAGAAACACCCCTGGATTATCCTGCAACAGATCATGATGTATACATTAACTAGTGAGGAATTACAATTGAACACGCTAACAGCATGAAAAATGGGACCTCCACATAGGCAACTTTTTATCCCAAATGCGGGTGCGCAGCGCGCAGCTAGTAACATATATTATAGCTCAGTATGACGGGCTTAACTTGGATAATCTCATATTTATATTTCAATTTTAATATTTTATATTGAAGTCAATTCGGAAAGCAAGTTAAATGCGAACTTATCCGAAAGTTACTCGCCGGAAAAACTTTATTGTACATAATTTAAAAATATGTATACCTTTACCTGGTTGTGTGTGTGGTTAATAAGTTTTCGGCTCAGTCATGCAAATTAAATTCTGTAAATAAGGTAAATATTCACAAAATAAGTTAAATGTTTTCAGCTACAAGCTGAATTGCTTTTTAATTAGCAAATGCTAAAATGTCTTTACAATAAAAAGGAAACTTTAATACTTAATAGAATCTTGCATATCTATAACTTTAACCTATATCACTATAGTGCGGTCAAAACGGCTACACAACTACTTACAGAACTAACCTACCTAACTTAACAAGGTCATTGTTGTACATCCATTTTAGGGTACTAATGTATGTTATAGAAAGTACTTTAAATACCAAAGAGACATAGATTCCATATACTATTGTTTTGTCAAAAAACGTACATTAAAACTTACATATAAATGAAACCACACAGCAATAGAACGTGCAGTTTGGCACCGGGCCTGTAGATATAAAATAAAAAGTAGATATACGTAAAGCGGATCTCTGTAAAAAACAGGAAGTTTAATTGGAACATTTCCATTCAGACAAATATGAGCTGGACATTTAAAATGAACGCATATCCGCGAATCCGTTCGTTCACTGGCCATGCCGTCAAAAGGGATTTTAATTAAAGCATTCCCATAAAATTTGTAGCGAAATAAAACTACAATATTCTGTGATTTGAGTCCGGAGCGAGCTTGATGTTCGGAATAGTTAATAAATAACCAATGTTATCTGTTTATATCTTTTAATTATCACAATTATTTCCTTTTATTGCAAGATTTTAATATACGAACTCCATAATTTAATGAAAACGTATATACTTGTCGTCGCACGTTGCAGCAACGTGCCATTTTTTACGTGGCACGCCGTAGATTTCCACGACACGACGTCGCAACGTTACACGACGCCGCAACGTGCCACGGCACGTCGTCGTAACAATAATTAATAATTGTGTTGGCCCTAAAGAATACACCTTCCGTATATGACCTGAATTGAATCTACATTAATTAAACCAGCTGTACATTATTTTCAAGGTATTTTACTTTTAAAAAAAATCACAGAATGAAAATTTACCATACTGCCAATTGCCAATTACTTATCAAAAAAGAGATTAAAAAATAAAAACTCGTTAATTGTAGCACTGAACATTTCTCGCCTCTGCTACAGTCAATGTATTTTAATGGCGACAAATTTCGAATAACGGTTGATTTAATATTTTCTAAATTCATAATTCTTTAATAGAGATTTCTCACGAATGTATTAATTATAATAATGCGATGGAATTTAATGAGTAAATTGAAAGTTAATGAGCGTAACCAAACATAAACAAATAAAATTAAATAAAAAACAAGAATGATTGTGTCCAAATCAGTAAAAAGAGTTATTTTTGACGAACGATCTTCTCCGAATGATAAATATCTTACCGAAAATATCTTACTTAATACCAAAATGAATAATTATGTCCAATTTTTTTATTATTGTGTTTTCATACCTATATTTTTATTATCTTTAATAGGTACAACAGAATAAAATATTAAATTAAATTAAACAATAAAACTAATAACTAAACCTAAATATTATCTATTACCTTAATATATTTTATTTTAAATCAAACATATGATTCGAACCCGACGTTTAACTCCTAAAAAATAGGTGCCCAATAAACTTCATGACACAGATTTTCAAAATATAGATTGGTGATAATTTCCCCGCATATTTTGGAGAAAAGCACTACACAGGCCTCGGCGGAAAAATGACAGTTCGTGAAATCGTATTAATTGAATTCAAAACCATACTCAACCACGAACCGACTTTTCCCGGCCTCTGCCGTAATCTACTATGATAATATATATAATGAGCAATGTTAAATTTAGTTTGTTGAATATGTTAAACATTTAGTATTCCATGTGTAGTAAAAACAAAAAGCTGAAAGTTTGATCCTTTAAATGAACTTTACTGAAATATTAAGCAGAAAATAAAACTTAAACTTCAAGAAACAAATTGCTAGTTGTTTTGTTAGTTATATGTATAAATAAACTTGAGCTTATCTGCCAATAACACTGCCGTGAGATCAAGGTTAAACATGATACAGAGCAATCAACACAGTAGGTACTTACCTATTTTAATACATTATCGATTTTATATATCTACTTTAAATATTAAGTAAATAAAGGTCATTAAAAGGTCTGTATTAAAATATACTGTAGATGCGGGAGTAATAAGGAAGGAGGAGGAGGAGGCTTCATGTAGTACTACCAGTTACTATTACACTTTTTACTAGTTTTTACAGTAAAGGTTGGTTCGTAACCGACCGCAGACAACAGCAGCCGACGACATGTGGAAGCGACAAAAACAAAGGAACCAGCCCGTCTAGCACAACTATGGTTCGCGAATCACGTCGCGCGACATAGCATCCCGTCACTCTCTCACAGTATTGTACAGAAAAAGATAGGTAGTAAGTAAAAAAGAGACGCGTGTCACAGTTGTGCTAGAGGTGCAGTAGTGTTGTTCACATCGTCTTCTGCTGCTGTCTGGGTTGGGCTTCGAACCGATACCTTGATTTAGGCGGCATAATTACACTTCTTGCGTTACTAAATCGCCTTTGACTCAAAATTCGACTCAGACTACTATGGAACTGTAAAAAATAGTGGCAAGTGGAGGTATCCTCAGTCGGCTACAACATAACCGCTACCAAGGTCATTTGGACAACAATGCTTTCGTTATATTTGCTCAGATACGCGGCTATCTATTAATTAATTATTAGTACAATAAGTTTGATCAGTGCTGATTATAGTTACATATACCTACCAATGACGAAAGCAAACAGAGATGGATTTGTATTAGTTTATCTATGTAATAAATACCTAAGTCGAAACTAAGTGCATGAAATAATCATTAGGAACATAGTACATTCCTTGTTCCAGAATAGAACAATCTAGTTCGATATAGAATCGCATATTTATACCTACTTTAAATGTTCTTTTTTGTGCCCATGATGGTTATTTTTACATAAATAAAGCATCGGTATCTTTTTGTCCACTATTGCGTCATTAAAACGACAGTGGCCCGTATAGTTGTACAGGATTGTCAGCTGAAATGGTTAGGTAACAAGAGCATACCAATTTCCCAGTGCCTATATGAAGCATTGGCATTTAATAATAACCATATTATGCAATGCTTTTGTGTAAGACGGTACCATAAATAGGACCGAATGTCAATGACAAATGCTATGCGAATAAATAGCACTACTAGGGTTTCAAGTTTTCGGGATTTCTGCATTCAGGTCGCATTATTAACAATTTCCTGGCACGTCCTAATTACCATTTCGACTGTTTGGTTATACAGGTACCTGTACTTGCAGAAAACAACTAAAACAGTATATAAAATCAAGGAAATGGTTAACAATGTCAATAGGATACAGAATAGGGGTGTAACGAATATTCGCATTCGCATTCGCGAATATTCGCAAGTTTTTGAATATTCGCATTCGGATTCGTATTCGCAAGAATATCTGCGAATATTACTTATGCGAATATTTTTCATAGATTTTCGGCCTCAAAAATGAATAAACAAAAGACAAAGACTGCTAAACGTGAGTTGTATGGGTTTAAATATGCCCAAATACCTACTACCTTTTAATGTAGGTAATTTGAATTTTCAATAATTAAAATTTTCAATAATTTGTATTTTACTGGCTACGTTATTCATTTTATTTAAGAGGGTACGGTATTCGGCTCCAGATGTTAGACAAAGGCCTCTCTCTAATTTTTACACGTGTCCCGGTCTTGGGCTAGTTCTCATGGAAGACATTCGGGACCTCTCGCCATCTCCGTCGAGGTCCGCTGGGACGCCGCACTCTATTTGGCGGAAGCCAAGTGGTAGTCAGTAGTCACTTTAATCCCCCAATCCTCTGACATGCACCAGATTTATCCGGCCCAGTCCTATTTCAGTTGGAAGTGATATTCATAATGTATGTTCAGGAATTTATAGTTTTATCTTTTTAATTTTTTGTTGTTAATGTATTACTTAAAGTGGGTCCATCAGACAATCTGTTTACGTTTTTAGATCAGGAATATAAGATTTAATTAAATTAGATGAATTTTCCAAGAAACTAACATTTTTCAAGCTAGTTTCTTTGCTCTTTGTTCCGTTTGATTTTTTTTTTGACTGACAAAATAGGCAATATTCGCATTCGCGAATGTCA
Source organism: Apotomis turbidana (assembly GCA_905147355.2). Classification (NCBI taxonomy): domain Eukaryota; kingdom Metazoa; phylum Arthropoda; class Insecta; order Lepidoptera; family Tortricidae; genus Apotomis; species Apotomis turbidana. Next base: position 7,355,695 of record LR990292.1, read on the forward strand.
GAGTCAAACATTCGTTACACCCCTAATACAGAACCCGACAATAGGTCGTAACGTAACACGGGTATTTCAATATTTATAGAAAATTCATCAAACATTTTGATCGTCTAATTTAACAAGGCTAATTATGTAGGTGTGCATAGCAACATCGAGAACAATGGGGAAAGTGATGCCAGTCACGGCGTCAGCGAGCCTGGAAACTGGGGCGCGGAAGAAAGGCTGTATAACAGTGAAGTAAGCAGTAAGTGGTGTAGTGCCGAGAAACAAAAGCATTTCGATGTAATCGTATGAAAGGCCATAGTTCCCTAAAGAAGTAGGTCGTCCTTTTAGTTTTTTTTTCTTTTCATACAGATTGTTATCAATGGATTTTAATGCTTAACTGCATTTATATTGCAGGTAAAAAGCTTACGTTCTTATTAAAACCGCTTAAAAACGAATTAACCTATAAGTTTTGTTATGATTATGAACGATGAAAAAAACTAAAGGGCGAAAGATTAGCTTATTTTGTGAGGATGAGATTAGTATAAGCTTGACAAGGGGTTTAACAACTTTTTATTTTATTTTGTTATTTCCGAAAAAAAGGAGTATAAGTACATTGTAAATCTCATTGTATGGTAAACGGAAATCAATCTAGATTCGTTTTAAACACGACACTAAACAATATAAGCCAAAAGGAAGTATTTCTTAAATTTAATTCAAAAATAGAACAAAGCAGGCGTAATCTCAATATCTCAAGGAACTGTCGAATTATTTTTAGCGCAAAGGCCAGTCAATGTCATCAACCTGCTCGGAAGCGAAATAATTAGAACATGAAAGGCCTCGTCAGTCATCAGCTCGACCCTGACCTACACCAACATTCCAATGTTATTGCCGACCTTTACAAATTTAACAATGCCTCCTACCATCTTCAAAACGGTATTCGTTAACTTGACAGTCACATCACATACATGTTAAATCCAATTCGGAGGCGGTGGTCCTCGGAGCAAAATGTCCTCGTTGAAAAAACGACCGTAACGTGGTAAGTCATGGGAGCAAAACGTCCGCAATTTTAAAGGTACTCTTTGTACAGAGCAAAACGTCCTTACTATCAAACGACCGCAATTTAAATAGTCACGGGAGCAAAACGTCCGCAATTTAAAAGGTACCTACTCGTACCTGATTAAAAACATATTTCATGAGAGTAGGTATTGTTATGGTCTGAGCATGTATGAGAAACTAGCTGTGTTGCCCGCGACTTCGTCCGCGTGGAATCTTATTTTGAACATTTTACTTTCAGATCGAAGCAATGTTGAAATTACTTTTCTTTTTTTGCAAGTTGTTGTATTTAAGTGGATTTTATGTTGGTTGCTGTAATTCAATAAATAATTTTAAATACTTCATAATAAATATTGAAGTGCGGCTCCCATACAACAAAAGTGATTTTATTGCCATTTTAACGTAATGGTACCGAACACGTACGCAAGTCCCACTCGCCCTTGGCCGCTTTTTAGTTTTTTTTCGGCTAAATTGCTCTAATTCCGCGGAATCATTATGAAATCAGGTACAGAATCTAGGAACCCCTTAAACGACCCTTTGTTCACCACCTTCTGGGCTGAATTTTCAAAATCACTGAAATTTCTTTTCTTGTATTCTAATCATATGCCTTTTGCAAAAATTTACAAGTCTGGCGCTCAAAAAAGAGTTTGATCTCCATACAAACTTTCAACTCCTTTTGTGAGTTCAGAGATGAATTTTCAAAAACGCTGAAATCAGTTACATTTAATTTTATTTTAATACTTTTTTTCGAAGTTTTTAAAGTTTCTAGCTTACAATTAAATTTAAACCCCAAGACAAACTTTCATCCCCCTTTTAACCCCTTAGAGGTTGATTTTTTATAACGTTCAATGAATGTTATTTTGTTACTGTTATATGCCTTTACAAGAAGTTTCAATGAATTTGTAATGGATTCAAACTTTCAACCCCTGTTAACCCTTTTAAGGGTTGAATTTTTGAAAACGCTTAAATTATTTTTCTTGTATTATAATAGTTTGCCCTTATAGGTACAAAGTTTCAAGTCCCGCACTAAAAAAATCTTCATACAAACTGTCAACCCCTTTTTTACCAGTTTAGGGGATGAATTTTTAAAAACGCTGAATTTAGATTTCTTCCATTTTATTTTTATAACTTTTTACGAAGTTTCAAGTTCCTAACTTAAAAAAACTGGTACCCCATACAACTAGGGCCTGCAATTCGAATATTCGAATAGTACAAATATTCGACTCGTTTTGATATTCGAATACTAATAATGTGTGCGGTATTCGAATATTCGAATATTTTTTTATTAATGAAAAATGTAACAAATTAAATGTAATCCTTTCACTTTAGCAAAATAGGGTATGTATACCTATGTATAAAATTGTAGACTAACGTAAATAATGAATATATCCATAAAAATAACTTTCGAACTATGTATGTATATGTAAATATTATGAATGATAAGTTCTTCTCCAGGTCCGCAGGATTTTATAGGGATTGAGAAACTTATTTCAGGGCTCTGTGGTTCTGCCTGCTCCTACTCTTCTGAAGGTTTCAGGATTGGAATGCCGGTTTCGAAGAAGGCGCAAGGTCATTGCTCATTTTCTGTACATTGACAACCCTAAACCGAGTGCCCCAGAAGGCTTAAACGTGGTGGAGCTACAGAAAGTCACAGAAAGTATTAGTGGCGATAGCACCTTAGAACTCTTTTCGAAATTAAATCTATGTTTGGTATTGCGGGGACATGAATCAGGCTTCAAAGAGGCGCTTCTTTTGTCGTTTGACAAAATTACTTAATTCTTGTCGGGTGGCTACAAGGTGTGTTTGGGAGATGCCTCTGATCACTTACTCTTTTGGCCTACTGAGGTGGACTGTGGACTGACTAAGCTAGGCGCTTTGGACAGGAAGGTGTTACTCACTACATATGGTATATGGTATGTTAAAGCCATCATTTATGAGACTGTTCATTCTGCGTAAGAGTCGAGGCCGTGAGTCGTGACTTTAAATGCCAAGAATCTCCACAACCGCGAGATGTACAGGCTCAGAGAATATTTCCTAAACAACAAGTATAGAATTAATCGCAGTGTAGTAGTAGTTGACTGACAAGAGGCAGAAACGACATCGAGGCGACCATATACTACATCAACAACGGTCAGTGCCTCTTGTCAAGTTTGCGGCCGGATATGCCGATCGCGTATCGGTCTTTTCAGCCACCAAAGACGGTGCTTCGCAGACTGAAGACCACAAATCGTCTGTAATAGACTGAAGGGCCTATGATGATGAGAGTAGTAGAAAATACGTGGCAGTAGACAAAGCCTTCACTTTTACCAGAGCATAGCACCGATGACCACAGGAACGTATGGAAGAGCAAGGAGCAGTACGGGTTGTTCTACAGGGTCCTTACAGGGTTTCGCTAAAACAACTTAAAAGGTTCTCGAGCCATCTGGCTGGGTCTGGGTCAAAGGACAGATACAGAAGATTTCACTTTTGGACACAGGGTATCGTCGAATTAGCTTTGCATTGTCGTCGGCACCGTATGTTTAGGTATTCACGAATTGCTGTTCGTTTAATTTTACCACAGGATTTAAAAAAAGCAACTATTAATACTTTTTAAAAATAATTTCAACTATTCGAATAGTATTCGAATAATTCGAATATCTGCGAAAAAAAAACGAATATTCGAATACCTATAATGGTCGAATATTTGCAGGCCCTACATACAACCTTTCATTCCCTTTTTAACCCCCTTAGGGGTTGAATTTTTCAAAATCGGTTCTTATCTCTTGTACACTTTATAAATGACACCTAGTGTGCAATTTTCAACTCTGTAGCATGTGTAGTTCCGGCTCTGCGTTGATGAGTCATTCAGTGAGTCAGTCAGTCAGTCAGGACAGGATACTTGCATTTATATATATAGATTTGATATAGATAGATAGATAAGGGGATAAGTTGAAAAAACTAATTTTCCGCGTGAATTTTGTCAATTTCGAGTAGTTTTTGAAACAAAAATTATCAATGAAAAATTCAAACTGTAGGTTTCAAATATATACCAATACATCCCAATAGCCCTGTTCTAGGTAGTAACATCAATAATATGTTAAGAAACATGTTTGATCATAGAGAAAAATGTCAAAGCAATCAGCATTTTAAAAGGAATAAGGCCTCTTAAATATTTATTTTATTTTATTTTTAGTATTTTTGTTATAGCGGCAATAGAAATACATCATCTGTGAAAATTTCAACTGTCTAGCTATCACCGTTCTTGAGATACAGCCTGGTGACAGACGGACGGACGTACAGCGAAGTCTCAGTAATAGGGTCCCGTTTTTACCCTTTGGCTACGGAACCCTAAAAATAAAACTCTATAAATTATGTTTTTACTAAACTTGTTTCATTATATACTATCTACAACTAACGGGTCTGCCAATTACTTAGGTATTTAAAAGACGTGGTTATTATCAATATTTAAAATCCTCTTAATAGTAGTAACCCTTCTTAAAAATTCAAAGGGTATGATACGCTTTTCTTCCAATTTTTTCAACTCTTCTGAGTACTTAATGTTAAAACTGATGTCCACCTTTTTTCTTTTACTACCATGAAATATATTGTTTTTAAATCTCATTTCCTGCCATTTCGCTTCTTTCCTTAATGCATCAAGAAACAGTATGAATGTTGGTTTTTTGTTCACTGGAGTTAAATCGTCTATTCCATCCTTCTATGGGATTGTTTGTGCGAAACACATCATTGTAGCAGCTTATGTCCACAGTTGGTTTAAGCCATTGTTTTTCAAAGTAATTGAGAAACTTTTCCATACAGTCAGAGTCTGTAGCGTGCTGTTTAATGTACAACCAACATTCAGTGTAGTACGCTGCAGGTAAAAGAGGAAAATTTGCACAAATTCCGATTAAGTCTCTAGACTCCTTGTTTTCATCGGCCTTCAAAGCCTCAGCTTTTTTCCAAACAGCTTTATTTAGGTGAAAATAGCATCCTGATATATTTATTTGCGGAAATGCTTTTTTAAAGCATTTATAATAGCAATTTCATAATCGCATTTTATCTTATTAATAGTTATTCCCAAATGTTGTTTCAAGAGTTCAAAAAACCGTTCGTAGGTACATTGCAATTTATCAGGTAGTAGGGCATAAATCACTCCCACCACATTTACCGAATCGCTGGTACTATGCAAATCAAGATGTATAGACACAATTTGGCAAAATGGTTTCGGCGTTCGTGTGAACGTGCCGTCAATAAAGAATAGTTTATCTTCAAGTTTCTTTACGGCAGATCTCATAAACTTTGTAGAAAATATTAATATTTTGTCGTCTGCGCCATCATCACATAGCAAAAAATGATTTGCCAATATTTCTGGAACTTTAACTTCTTTCAGGGATGCAGCTTCCGTTCGCTGTGTTTGCAGGAAATTTCTTCTAGCACGTCGTAATATATCTTTTTTGGACTGAAAATTTGGTATATAACCTTCATTTTCTTCTGCTGCAAATTCCTTTTCAAATATCTGCTGAACCGGTTTATATTTCTTACATACTTCTTTTTTGCACCGATCCATAACTACATCAACCCTATTTTTGATATGGTTAGACCTGCATGTATGTTCTGGTGATCGCAAAATTGATGTCTTGTCCTTATTAATTGTTATTGTCGCACTACAAATATCTCGGTTTGCACATCGCCACCTTGAAGACCCACCTTTGTTAGTAACAATGATGTTGTACCTGTAACCGCCAACCAACACAGCAGGCTTGTTCTTTTGACTGTCTATAAAAATAAGCTTCGTGTCTGAACACCCAGAACTAGTGCTAGGTTTTTCATCCATTATAGTTGAAGCCGGAGAACGTATATGTAATAATGCGATTAATTAGAGCAACTTAATTTTCCTCATGCTATTTTATTAGTTTCATGCAATCAAAATGTCATTTGTCAATTGCAGACAGGTTGTTTTTAATATTCAAGTACGGCTTCCGAATAGGTTTTATTCTACGCTACTACCAAGTCAAGGGGGATTCACTACCCACCGCGAGTCATGAAATATACCTAACTAACTAATTTCGGGTCACAATTGTGACCCGACCCGCCCATCGCATTTTTTATGATTATATATTACTAGCTGTGCCCCGCGGTGTTACCCGCTCATCCCACGGGAACACTAAATTTATTCGGGATGAAAAGTATCCTATGTCCTTCCCCGGGACTGAAACTATCTATATACCAAATTTCATCTAAATCGGTTCAACGGTTTAAGCGTGAAGAGGTAACAGACAGACATACAGACAGACAGACAGACAGACAGACAGACACACTTTCGCATTTATAATATTAGTATGGATATGGATATTATTAACCAACTTCAAAAAGGAAGAGTAAGTGTTCGTTTATATTGAATCGTTTTGTACGTAGGTACGTTTACCTACCGATTTTTCCGTGAAATATAAACCGTTTTTTAATCATATGAGTATACAACTACGGTTTTCCATTTTCATTCATTCAGGATCTCAGGATTGGTTTAACGCAGAACCAACCATGAGATGTCTATTCTTGAACCTAAAAAGAATTTTCCAAATCGACTGATAAATGACGGAGTTCTGAGGTAACAAACATTAAAAAAAAGATATATATATATATACAACCGAATTGAAAAACCCCTCCTTTTTTTTGAAGTCTGTTAAAAATTTACCTGATTATGAACTCTCGAACTGCCCACTGGATCTCAAGATTGATTTAGTGCAGACGTGTGTGGTTTTCACATTTCGATGCACCTTAATGAAAATATAGAGCCTAGATTTTCAAACCACACATGTCAGCGTTCCAATCAATCCTGAGATCCAGTGGACATTTCCAGGGTTCCCCATCAGGTTAATTTTATGATACTGGCTCTAACCTCATGAAAGTGAATCGGAATGCGAAAGCTGCACATTTTGTACCTTTAACAAGATTTACATTCAGTAGATACTTCCAGGCTTCCAGGGTCATCATAAAGTTCGGGTCAGGTTCGTCTTATTTAGGACGTCCTGGTTGTTGTAGGCAACCCTAGGAGTAGGACACTCTCACAACGCGCTACAAGCAACGACGTTGTATGTCATACAAAATTAGCAATGAGATACTATTAGTCTATTAGGCTAACACCGTTGCAAAAGCGGTAAATGACAAAAAGTGTGCGGCTTCTGTAGTATCTTTATTCTGCGCTAACTTGTAAAACTAGGTCCTAATGCGTAAGGGGCGTCTTGCTTTCATGACATTTTTAATTAATGACGATTTGCTTTAACGGCCTTTTTATTTGCGGACAATTTACTGCTTGGCCTTTCTTCCCTGTGGTCATTTTGGTTCAACGGACATTATGGTTAGGGGACTTAATGCCAATAAGGACGTTTTGCTCCGAGGCCCACCTCCTCCGAATTGGTTAAATCCGTGTTCTGTCTCTGTCATTGATAATAAGGAAGTTTTAATTCGACTTGTCAACAACAAATATAGCCTTGATTTTTAGTTCATGAAAATTAGCGATCGATTTGTCCATCAAAGACGCTCGTACTAGGGAATGCAAAACACGGTTATTTTGTCTTATTAAAACTGGTTATAACCGGGTATTTGTATGGTGAAATAACCGGGTTAGCATTCCCAATCGTATATTACATACCTAAGGGCGGTGAATTCGTGAATGCCCCATATCGCAGGTGTTTGTGGCCCGTACTGAAGGTGAGGGCCATAAATATGCGATCTGGGGCTTAAGGAATTACCGCCCGTAGTTTGTCTTAAGTTTTACGTCTTAGCTTGACCAGGAAGTGAGATTTTCGCCCCGTAGCAGAACTCATAAATCCGTCAGTTTCTCAACAGCCATATTGCGATTAAAGTTCTAAAACACTTCACGGTATTTCACAAGCTGTCATAAAGGAATAACTCAATAGACAACATCGTAAAGATCCATGAACTGTTAGAAACCGGTTAAATGATGAATTGCCGCAATTCCAGTCTGACGGCAATCGGCATGTGATCATTAATCACGCTGCAACGCATTCCTATGCAACACAGATCATCCAATTACCGCGTTACACTTTACTAGCTAATGGCCGTGCCTGAATTAATGCAGAACAAGGACGGAACTATTACTTACGATTTATTACGATCAACGTTACAAACGTTTGTGAGGACCGACTAGCGGGGTTAGCTCTTTCGGCAATTATACAACAGTTTGCCAAATAAAAAATCAATAGAGGACGGTAATTACTGGTAAATGTTCAGAATTGACGATCAAGCAGCAAAAATCTACGTTTCTAATCCTAACGGCTTGTAATTGGTTTTGCGGACGTGCCTGACTGGATTCCAAAACGATAAACTCTTTACTCTTTAGAGTAAGGGCCTACCGATATTCTATTTATACGCCCAATTGTACTAATACTCATTAGAACATAAGCAGTTAGTTTGTGATTGGCTACAATAAGTGACAACGCGCGACTATAGACGACACCGAGCTTAATGAACGTTTGTGCAGCTGGGCAATAACTAAAACACAAAGAAAATCAACTCACCGTAACAGTCTTTCATGTCTCTCTCTATCGTATGTAGCCGCAGCGAGATAGTCCTCCGCGATGGCATGATGAATCGGGGGATGCAGCGGCGGCTGATACCGCTGCTTCCAGAGGATCTCGCTCGCGTACATCGAGGGCGGCGGCGGCGGCAGGTGGAGCAGCGGAGGCGGCGGGTGCCCTCCTCCATAGCCGTGCGCCATATTTCGCCACTCCCGGTCTTCCACGGAGCTGGCGGAGCCGCCTGAGCGGACCCCGCTCACGCCGGAGTCGGACCGGTCGTCCGCATCGCGCGCACTGACTATCACACAATCGTCCTCCTCGGAGGCCACGGCGCTAGCCACACCATCCGCCGCGCCTCCGCTCACTGCACTCACTTCACTCACGCACACGGTAGCCTCCGGAGCAACGAGCTCGGGTTTCGCGCACTTCTCTTTCTCTTCACTCACGTGAACCACATCACCACCCGCACTTACACTTTCGGTGGCACCTGGAACAAAGAAACCACCGGTTAGAACATTGTTAAACAAACACTTTCTACAAACAAGGATTGTATCTTTGGCAGGCCTATTTATCATCAAAAACAGTCCAAATCTAGGGCAAATCGGTAGACAAAATGTCAAGTTTGTTGGACGGATGTGGGAGTTGGAATTGTCACCACATAAGTTGATATCCCGTATCATCTGTATGTGTCGCGCTATCGCTTACGTCAGCGAGCGACACGTTTGGGCTGTCGCCAACATGGCCCATTCACATTACGCCCACCGCTCCCAGGAAATGTATCGTATCTCGTGCGGACGCGACCCAATAAATCATTCAAAACAATTCATGAGGTGATCGCGATAAAATGTAGTTCTGTTAACATCGCGCTAACAATACTAACGATATATATTGTAACTAAAAGTAGGTGGACTAGGTACGTCCCACTCGCCGCTTTCAGCGTTTATCAAAGAGTAACCTCGTTTAATTTAAACGAACAAGGGCTATTCAGCGAGGGCCTTGATAGACGCGGTTGCCTATTATCAATTGCATCACACACTTTCACAACGGGGAAAAGCGTCGGCCTTGGTTGTAACGTGCCGAGAATTAGTTATTGCTTGGCCGGAGTCACGTTTCGTTACGCCAAGTTTATTATGAGCGCCGCGGACCGGAACAAGGGGATAAAATGAAGACAGGCCTCGTGGGCGGGACATGGTGCCGAAGTCGTGCCACACGTGAGACTGCGAGCCACTCTGGCCGCGCGCCAGACAACCCCGATGGTCAACAGTTGAGCGGGCATTTGGCTCTAACCTGGAATGCCAGCTATGCCGTAAAAGAGCGAACGATGAGATGTCACGTTCCTGCCAAGGAAACGCAGTAACGAGCCAATAAAGATTGAATTACCGACACATTGTAGCCTGTTAACCGAACATAATCTGTAAACGATTAATTCTTTCGCCACGTTTCGCGTCGGCGGACATTTTAACACGTTGTCAACTGACACGTGTTACACAAGTGTTCTTTAATGAAATCAAATTATTTAAAACGGAATAATTGTATAAATTATGAAGCACCAACCTAACATAACGCAGAATTCGACACGACACAAAAGAGCGGCCCGCTTCGAGCGCGCAACAATGGAATTTTAATGAGGGAGCTGTTAACGAGGATCCACATTTACATAATCGCGTAAATAATTATTCATAATAAACACGAACACAAGAAAAGCGATTGCGCGGGCGGTTGTCGCGGCCGCGGTTCATCTCGCATATCTTGGCATAGCGCGCGCATAATCGCATGATAATGCGATGCGATACGGTTTCAACGTCGACTTTTTATGCATCCGTTGCAATTACTCCCGAGAGAAACCGGTCGCGCGAAGACCGCCCCACTACGCGTGTTCCAATCTTATCCTGTTATGAAGGCTGATTAATAATAAACATGACATTACTGTTGACGTTTAAGTGTTTTCCCGCATGCCGCCACTTCAGCCGTCACGTCATTACACCAGTGTTTTAATGCCCTCAAGTGCTGACTCACTGCACAACAAGGCGATCGGAACACAAGATAAGCTTAACAACATAACGGTCTAAATAGCTTATTGGAAAAATAATAAGCGACTATAATCTTATCGCAAAGGATATAAGCTGACATAACGATAGCCAGGTAAAGGAGGTGATTATACGTAAAGCCGTAAATAGCCAGCGTTCTTACTTTCGATTGAGCTAACAGATAAAGATAATTCAAGAGGCTAATTACTCGATTACAATAAGTAATGCCGTAAAAAGTGGTTACATGAGGAGAAAACAATATCATTATGAATGTAAACAAGTGTCTATTGATGCGCCGTAAACAAAAGTGGTGAGACAATGCTACATTGATCAGCGGGGACAATGGGGCAACAAATAACTCTACGTGGAAGTGCGGCGTCGGCTGATTGACAAGACAAACGTCGAGGCGGAACCGGTGACTCCGGTGAGAGCATTTCATTACACGGGCAAAAAGTCGGCGGTCGGCGTGACGCGGCGGCCGGCGGCTCGCCGTAAATCTACGCCGCCAAATGAATAATGCATGAAGAGCCCCATTGCTTGCACCACATTCACCAATACAACAAAACTAGTCCTATTTAGTTATTCCGGCGATATTAAAAAACAAAGTCATTAATAACGGCCATTTATTAACCACAAACATGTTGTCAATTACTTAGTCATTTGAGTGCAATACCGTTCGCCGCCATTAGCTAACTGGGGCTTCCGAGAATAGTTAAACGCGACGACGTAACTGGCTCGAACAAGAACCCGCTCAGTCGCTCCATTACAGAGATGACGGGGTCAAGAGGTCGAAATCATCAAAGCTATTTTGTAGTCGCACAACGATCCATAGAGGAAGTGAGCGCGTGACTTGAAACGATCAATTCAGAATGATTCAGATCATTTGAATATTTCACGAGCTAAACTAATAAAGAGGAAGGCATTAGAGTTTCATGCTGTTTGCGTGCGTCGTTCGCGTAGGTACCTTATTTATGAAGACATTTATTCTTGCCTTGCGGTTATAAAACGACAAAGACAATCTCATCTAACTACGAATGCCGGCTGACACGGCACCAGGACTGTTTATCAACTGGAACCGTTTTATTCCAGCCACTAGAGCGTGTCGCGTCGACTCTACCCGCCTGCCGTGTAATGAAACACTTCCACTCGGCTCGGCCAATAACCGTTAAAAGGACATTTAAGCGACAAAGCTTTCTCTGCAGGCATGAAGCAATTAACTAGCTACGTGAGTTTACGCAAGGACCATAGATCTCACCTGATACACAGCTAAGTATGCCGAAAACCGCGGTTTTTATGGTCACTTTCTAACTAATGAAGCGTACGAATCGAGACGTTCGCTTTTGAAATGTCAACCTAGTTTTTCGCTCGTTAGTCGGTGTAGTGACCGGCAATTACGTGAACCAGTCGCGGCCTTATACGGCGCATTGGCTGTCGTGACTGCAAATGCCACCTTGAAGATATGGTGTACTGCGGCGCTGTGGCACGGCGCGGGAAGCGGGCGCGTGCAGTAAATAAAATTGCGCAATGTGCTATTGAAAGCGCATGGAACGGGGCCGGAGGCGGCGGCAATCTCCCTCGGATCTCACGACGTGTCCCGATCGCTCGTGACTGGAATCCCGATCCTGAACAAGACGACCCACCCACCCCACATTCCCCCTCTCACCCACCGACGTGCATTGACAGCGGAACTGTGTCGTTTTACACTCTCAGAAATGCAATTAATTACCTATTCATTTACTACCCATTAATTGTATTGTACGTACGTAAGCATAAAAACCTATTGTATTAGTAATGTAACCAACGTAGAACTACAACCGACGAGCATCCGGTTTTCCTGTTCTGCACTGAATGTTAATGCGGCTTATCAATAAACAGTTTGCACTCAAGGTTTGCGTGGTTTTGTTTAATAATCTAATAAGGAAAATTACAAGGCGTTTTATATTCCACCCAACACAATACATAGTTTAAATTCGCTTTTTATAAACGTCCGCTTTGTTGAAGGATTCTTTAGAATAGGTACGTTCATAGTCATGAAGGTAAATATCAATCAGGCACAATGGAAACTGGTTCCAATGGGGAAACCAATTGGATATAGTTAAAATCATTACCCAACGCCTGGCCAATTAGCGGTTTAATGCGTGCCATCGTCATAAGGTGCGTGACAATGTCGATGGCCACGCGACGGAGACTATACATAACTACGACCAATACAATACATAACTACGTAGCTACATATAAGAACAATCTAGTAAAGTAAGTGGCTAGACTATTAGCTACCGAACCATCGCACATTGGGTCAGAATCAGAACAGCAATAAACAGCGATAAGCTGGGATTCGATAACGGCCATTGTTTACACAAAGAAAACTTGGAAAACGTTTCGTCTGATAACGTAATTGACTATACGACCCGTAGTAAAGATAAGTTTGCGCGATTATTATTCTATCAAGGACTGAACTAATGGTTTTGTAATATCGAGCGGGTCACTTTTACGATGGTTAAGTCACATACGAGCGTTATTTAAAAACCTAGATTTAAAATAGTGTCACGTTTACACTATAACCTAATATTTCCACTTAGCTTTTAAACCAATTCACTTTGTGTATCAATTTTAACCAGGTCAAATAATTATCAGGACGAGAAAAAATATTTACTGCAACCTAATGTACTCACGTTTGTCAAGTGTGTAGTTAAAACTTCCGTTAAGGGTATAATAATAAATCTTCAGTCGAACTCTTCTCAAATTGAATAATCACTTCAGATACAAATTGTATCGGCACTTGTAATCAAATTTAGAGTCACAATCACAATCTCCAATCAATTCACACGATGATCCGGTAGCGGTAATCCTTGTGCGTCGTCCTTGAAAGCGGTCAGGAGTAGCGTTCACCTGCACACAGCCACACACTCACAGCACTCCAGTCGGCTATGTTATGTTACTATGAATCACGATAAAGAGGAACGGACGTGAGTGTCGTGTTAGCTGAGACGTGCGAAAGCCTTGACGTAGCACAAAGAACTGAAACGCGGGCGGGGAAGTGGCGGTTGGAGGGAAGGGGTGCGCGGGGGGCAGAGTGCGCCAGTCTCGCGCCGACAGCAACGTAGCAACAAGTGAAGGGCGCCGCGGGTGTGAAGGAGGCAGAAAGGGGGCGGGGGGAGCTCCCCGCGCGAAGAGCGCACCTGACGGAGGCAATGCAGTCAGCACAACCGTCCGATAGCACAGGAAGGGCACGCACATGTCGATGATAATCGCTAAGTGCGTTTAACATAATGACTTGCTTGTTGTGTGCTGTAGTGCCGCTGCCGGCACGACGTGACGTGATAGACCAGTAAAAAATGCAACGGAATGTATCGTTAAACACCTGGTTGTGGGTTCAGTATGAATACACAAAATAGTTATTTACTATAATAGTGTAGTAGGTACGTTCGTGAATTTACAATAATAGCCTAGATAATAATGGTTAAGGTAGCTACTTATCTACCTCAAATAAACCGTATCAAAGGAAAATACCTCCCTACCCATATCCACCTACTTAATAATAAATGTGGACGACAAGAATTCCTGTGAGATTCATATTAGAGCTTCCAAAAACTCGAAATCAGCATTTCTCCACTAGATGCTTACCTGTGTGAGAAACTTGCTCGTCGTTGTTGACGCCGCATTACTTTGGAATTAGCTTCATAATGATATTCGAAGGAACTGGCATAAATAGGACGACGTTGTACAGCGACAGCCAACTTTTAGGTTATGTTCACAACAAAAATAACAAGAAAAGTAAACAAATTGCGATCGTTGACCAACATACTGGCGTTTTACATTCGAGCTAACGATTTGGCGAACTGCCAAATGCCTATTGTGCGGTGTGACAACTATTCGTTTTGCATTTCTGACTATAAATAACATATATTGATGGTGTTTCCGTTGTATATCAAACATATGTTGATTTCGTTGGCGTATTTGTAATTCTTAAATGAACTGAACTAACTGTTTAATTATATTTGACGTCACACACAGATTTAGAACAAAACCAACTGTGGAAAGCACGTGTTAGAGCAATGCATTTAAATATCAATAGTACAGAAAATACTTACCTACTACGACACGGCAAAATCGGCCGTTCCGTTCCAGTGTTTTTGTTTTGCCAAATTTTTCGCCTGTTATGCCAAGTCATGCTATGTCTGCGTTCGAAATTAACCGTTTTTTACATTAAATTTAACTCAGACGAATACGCGAAAGTGATCTATAAAAACTTAATTAGCTTCAAGCTTTTAATAACCAACATTTAATTACCAAAGTAGCAACAGCAACACTTTTTTTCTTATCTTTTCCAGCCTGTTATGTGATGCGGGCGGACATGAAATTTATGGCAAACCTGTTTCCACATTTTTCCGAAACGCAATGAGGTCGCAACGCGTTTATCGGCAACCTTCGTGCTAATAAAGTTAGCGGCTACACGCGAATTGCTAAATGCTATGTAATTTGCACACAAATGGTGAAAAAACCCGGGCACTTGTAATTTGAGTGGGCGTCAGCAATAACAGCATCACACTTTTGACTAACGAAACAGGATTCTCTTCGGAGGCCACGATGACACGTTTAAACGAAACAATATGAAATAAAATAAAATTAACTGTACCTCCTATTGATACAAAGATCAAAGCACAAAGAAAAATTATGCGTAACCTGGCCGAAGAGACCGGGGATCGAACCCGGTACCTCTGGATTACCGGTCCAACGTGTTAACCTTTCCACCACCCTAACTCCAACGCCAAATAACCTTTCAAATTGTTCCTTATGCTTTGTGTGTCGATATTTGGCATTGTTTTATTTGAAAGGCTTTACACCTTAGCGACCTCTATGATAATACGTTAATATTCACATCTTACTGCACGACTTTACAGTAGTGAACGAGCAAGCGAAAATTAACTGTGTTATTTAAGTCACCATGGTTACCTTTGAGCATAATTCACTTTAACACACCTGATAGACACAACTTACGTGTACCTCGAAATGCTTAATTATCGAACGAAATGCTTATGTTACGACTGAATATTACACCAGAAATACTCTTTTATCATATCATACAATGTCCCTCGTCAGATTGTTTAGATAAATGAGATAGAGAGGGGAATTTAATAGATAAGCCGCGCAAATATACCGGTCGATAACCAGCCTGCAGTGATAACGGGGCTGGAACTGTTTGTTTGGAGCACAAATATTAGATAACGGCACGGTGCCATGAAACAAAACAGTGGGCAAGTGAAATGTAGACACTGTTTAAATATACCTTCATATGTGTAAAGTTACGCCTATTAAAGTTCTTGGTGCAATGGGTTTTGGTTAGTCCCGTCTTAACACTATCGCACAGATACCTAGTTTTTGTGAAAATATCGTAAGGAAAAGAGTAACAGCCAACACACAGAGATCAGATAGATATTAAAGATAATGCTAAAAAACCAAGCAAGGTGCTCCAACAGTTTTATATTGATCTTAATGAGAGTGACACAGGGTCTGTTAACAATTATGAAACGATTAAATAGTTATTAACTTAAATACGTTCATAAAACATGTTAATTGGGCAGGAAACCTTCCAGCGCTTACGATGTTTACAATTAACACAGCTACGTGTAGATAAGAATACCATGAGCGTGCGTTATCGCCGTTAACGACGTATTGTCTCCGATGATTACCGACTTAGATTACGGTTCAACCGGTGATATTTACTCTGCAAAGAACGCTCTCGCGGTTTCCGGGCGTGACTCAGGTGCGTGGGAGAATTTACAACTTACGACGACGTAACAATCAAATACCTCAGTTTAACACGTTAACAAACGCATATCGACCCATTCGTGGAACAATGACTTACTTATTATCGTTATCGATAGCTTACACAGCTGCCGGGGCAACGATAGCGCTGCTGTTAAATTATTCGACGCCCCGGCGCAATAATTGCCTATGAATCACAACAATTACTTACGCGTATTTACGAACGAAAACGCATTCGGCACGCCGATCACGATTGTAACGAGCTGAAGGTTCATCGGATTATTACAAATGGTTACCTATTTAAGACGTAAATCACGATTTCGTCACCGTGTCACCGAGTACGCGGGTTCGCGATCGAATGTCAAAATCCGCACGACGTAATAAATTGTCTCGTGGAGAGTAAACATCGGCGTTCGGCCGCATTCATGCATAATTGATGAGGGTTCGGAACGAGCGCATGGATTCCTCGCGGTCACGACTCCCGACTCCGAAACGTACGCCTCCGGCAGCCATTTTGTGTGGCTGCTCGAGCAGTCGCCCCCGGCTGCTTGCGGCGTGCGCGCCGCATCGTGAATATTAATTCGGCCTTATGATACGTAATGTACCCGACCACTCCGAGCTCAGATAATAACCGTAATTAAAGACGAGCACAATTTTTCTCGTTTGTATCACTTCCGCTCGACTCGATCCTCACGTAACGATTTAAACATGATACCCGACGGACGTGAAGTATTGCAAACAGTATTGGCCGCGGCACGCAAGATGCAATTAATACAAAACGATCGTTATTAGTTTCTATTGTTGCCGCCCGAGTAAATAGAGCACGGAGCGGTGTAACAATAAATTTAATGGCACAATACACGCGGAGCAGTCTCACGCACGCCTATTGTGCCGTGTAATTGTAATCAAAAGGCTTTTTTCTCGCATCGAGCATCTCGACGTCAATAAAGACATTTCACAACAGCGAGCGAACAATCTTTTGTTTTATCTCCCTTATTATCTGTCGCTTTGATAATCCTGTGATCGAAACAAAGGCATGCGTTCTAAGGTAAGAGAACTTAAATTGGATTAGCGTCATGTCTATTCAATTTGCGGAGCTTCAATTACAGAGGTTGCTTCCTCGGCTCGATGTGCGTTCATTTCGCGTTGATACTTTGCGGTGAAGCCTACCCAGTCTACCCTACGGCGAGGCACTCAGATGACGGATGAAAGTACCGCCGAGCGCCGCGCCGACTTGTAATAACGTGAAATGAAATACCGAGCTCGTCTGCTCTTCAACCGCAGCCTGCTCTGCGCCAACACACGCCCGCCCGACGTGCACATAACATCAAGTGAATGCGTAACCATGAACTACGTATTACGCCGCCAACTCTGTCTGCGCTGCACCATCTATCTATGCCATGGCACAACGAGAATGCATGCCTGTTCATGTACGACTGTAAACAAATCGTCCTGATGATGATGGAATTAATTTAGACGCCTTTGAAGCGAGACAGCGAACGCCTGGTGTTTGTAAATCCTCGTTTTGTAGAAAGTCGTATGTGTATTCACGTCATGTTAAACAGCTGCGAATGGTGCAGCCGCGCTTCCTGCCATCGAACGACCCATTGTTACAGTTATACATACTTTTTATGCCGCATTAATAAGAATGGCATGAGCGTTGGCACTTGCGTTCGCGCCGACCGTCGCTGTGACAGACATACATTAGCGCGTGGGAATTGACAGCCTTTATGTGTGTGCATTGACTGTTTTCTCTCGATTTGAATGAATCAACAATACCGCTACGTTGCCGTTCTCATGTTTCGCAGATAAGTCATTCCACTCTGAGACAATAATTTTTTTAAATAAATCGACGTATTTATTCCTAAAATTTAAAAATTGTTCGCAAAACCCAACAAAGAGTGATGTCTCATTAGACTTTCAAATACAGAGCCCGACCATACAATTTCCGTTTAGTCCAGTCATTCCAGTTAAACTCGTATTACTGGTTTGCTTTTACTAGCAACAATTTGCGAGTTGTCAAATGCAGATTCATGGCAATTGGAGATATTGAGTGGAACACTCCTATTTTATTATGTACAAAACGGAGAGGTTTCTGCCTTTGGTTATTATGATGTCCAAGCGATTTGTTCGGAGCGCTGGGAACGCCGGCTGGCGTGAGACGGAGTCGTGATCGGTCGCCACGACGCCCTCATGCGGCTTAATTCACTAATCAAATAGCACAATGCTTCCATTGTTGCTATATTCTTTTCAGTCCCACAAAGACTTCCTGAACGCGGGTCATGAGTTCGCAACATTCCGCAATCCTTACAAATGTTGCTGTTTAAGAAGAATTTCGAACACGCAATTACATCAACTCGCTATCACGTGTCCTATCCGACCGTCCTTTTATATCCTTTCATCACGACCCAATAATATATCAATATCAAACAAAATGTAATGGCTGGGTGTCGACGAGACAAGGCCGTATATCACTGTAGCGGACTGCCCAAATCCTCCACCGTAATATATAGGAGGGGGCGCCGCCCGCCACGCCACCCGGCTTATTCAAAACAGGCATTAAGCCCTCCGCCATTAAAGACTAACTGCTGCAGGTTATCAAGGGTTTTCCTTTGAGAAACTGCAGTGGAGTGAACTATTCGGTGATTTGGGTACGAGCCAAATAATGTTTCGACACGTTATACCGGCTCCCGTTATCGACTCTAGGAAACGAACATGTTGCCGCAAGCCGTTTTAAAATACGCTCTAGTTCGCCCAGTTCCCGTGCCAGCAAAGTGCACAAATGAACTAGGATAGCTATCCAGATGGTAATTACACTTGGCAAAGACAGACGGCCGTCTTCTATCTTGTTACTCAATTAGGCAAGTTCTTTGTTATTCGCGTTTATGAGATAAAACGGTGATGTGACGTAACCTCTAGACAACCTAAAAGTTATAGATTCTAATAAAAGAACCGCGGGAACTGGCTAGTATGAGTCGAAGTCTGTCGAGTATTCATTAGGCAAAGCAGACTAATTGAAGTTTCACAAAAAAAACAAGAAAATGGAATCAAAGAAGTTTTAAACAAAGAGCGTTTAATTTGCGAATTTCGTGTCGTTGAAAGATTATTGAACTGCGTAGGGTGCGAAGGGGAAAAAGTCACAATTTAGACGGCAACACGGGGGGAGGCTGGGGTGGAATGTCGCCCACTAACCGCTCGCAGGATGTTTACGTTGTCACCCATGAATCGAGGTGAATCCAGGGGCAGAACTTTGATTAGTTATCCTTATTTACGGCGTCAAGAGGCCACTTATCGGAAAAATTAGTCCCGTGGGTGTCATCCCGTTCCAAGTTGCGCGTAATTTTGCCGCTTCCTTATTTTTTAAGATTACTTATAAATATTATCGAAAATAATACCCGGTGAACTGCTATCAAATTTCTATGAAGTTAAGTTTTGTAAAGCTATAGTGTCTTATGCAGTATCTGACTCTTGAAATAGTTTATCATTTTCATAATGTCTACGGAAATCGGATGCATATACGTGTATTTATACATGCGATGTTTACGTGCTTTTGGCGGCCATTAGGCTGAAGGGGCTTCCGGCCCGGGCGGTTGCCATGGCGACGATTATAGCCCACTGAGCCAAACATCCCTCACTTTATTATTCCCACACAGACGCACCCCCTTGAGCAGCTGATTTCATTCATAGAGAGAATAATTTGTTTGCCTTTGACGGCGTACCTATAGAAGGCACACAAGAGACACTTTACAGAAATAAGTTTGCGAATATCGCAATTAAATTGAATTTGAAATCTGAAGACTTGCCAGATCTATTTCTTTGAATGCCGACATTATAAACCTTTGATAAACAAGATTATATTTACGCTGACAAGAAGCGTAAATTGACACGGAGTTCACGGAGTGAAAATTAAACAAATATCCTTACTAACCGCTGCGTAGTCAGCATTGATTGAGTTACAGTGAGTCATGGTTTATATTAAATTAAAGTGAATATGAGTATCCACGTGCACTAAGTATAGATAGCGTGGAGGCACGTCAACCCTTTTCCCTATGCCCGAGGGACCACAAAGAACCCTCAACGGCCCCCACCCTCCTGGCTTTTATTCACGTATAAAAGAAAACATTGATGTTAGATATAAGGCAGACATTTCTGAGGGCGAGCCAAATTATTATTCTTATAAAAGAGTGGATCGCCGGCCTTTGTTCGAGAGACCTGTTCGACAATTAGAGGACGGACGGGTCGGTTAATATAATAACAAATAAATGTAGATATATGTAGATAACTGCCGTCACTAATAAACGGGTTCGTGAATTGCCTGATTAGACTATATTTGTAGTTTCTGCAACGGTTTCATAATGAGCAGTCATAAAACACGAGTGTGGTTTTATGAAAAGAGCAGAAGGCGAGTTTTATAATAGGATCACAAGAGTGTTTTAAGGCCTATAGTGATGTACAGTTGCATACACTACTTTACGTAGGTACACACGTATATTCATCATCATATAGATTTTCTTTTATGTAGATATGAAGTACTGAGTGTTACCAGTAACTCACGCGGAGGAATCAGTGAGGCGCGCGACCTCGCCATAACATCATCATATATCATACTGTTATGATAAAACATCAATGACTTTGCTCCTCCCCGCCGCATGAGTAAAGTAGGTCTTTATAGTATCACAACTTGTTAATAGTAATGCAACAATATGGGTGAAGATAAAAACAATAATGGACGTGTCGCGGCAAGCGCGAATACAGACCACACTCACGTTTTCGTGTCGACATCGTGTTTGGACGTTCCATTATCTTCATCTGCTCATTATCTACTCACGACGCGTATCCACCTACTTCCATATTAGATTTCTATTTTCTCAACAGCCGGTCCGACCCACGCCATCTTTATAAAGCCTGTCAACGATGATTGGAGTTTCGTGATAAGGAGATTGGCATGCGAACATTGACATCACGTCTAAAAATGGAGCATAATATATTATGTGGTATACGATACGGATACGGCACATGACTCATTAGCCGGCATAACGACATAGATCGCGAGCATAACGAGCGAATATTAAATTCATTATCCAGAACCGGTTACGTTGTAAATTGCACGGCTTAAATTCGATCGCGATGCATGCAATTTATAGTCCGTCCGGTTAAAAGCAAGGCCGGCGTTATCAAGTGAAAATCGACACGTTTATTCAACGCGATGTGGGCCACCGGTAAGATTGCATTCCTTTCGCATTTACGGTAGCGATTTACTGCCGCGATAGTTTCGTTTTCACGTTCGAATGGGCCCGTTGTATTTATTTGTCCATTGTCATTGTCTATTTGGTCGTGACCATTCGTGAGAGATCCCTCATGGTAAGTGGGCTTCGTAGGTGGTTTGTTTTGGTAATGGTTCGGACGGAGCGAGGCAGGCTCAAGTTCGATGGTGATGGTGAGCTGTTTTTATTCGCGTCAAGTATTAGCGCGTGACTGACGCTGTTCAATTGTTGAAACGACAATAATATTACATGAGACATACGCACTTACTGCATTTTAACCACAGGGCGGTAGCGCAGCCAGCCGCATTCGATTCGAATCCACAAGGCACGTTGCGCAACATTGACTCTACGACACCTTGTTATTCAATAGACACCTCTACGTTCTTTTACTTTCTCAACTGCCATTAGTGTCACAATCCACTTACGTGTTGTTCTATTAAGTATTCAAGTTTACGTTTACACCTTTTAAATATGGCTATCAATGTTATTAAATCAGGCACCTATGCACGAGTACGTTCAATTGTATAACCGGTGTAATTACAACGGCTACCTTATTAGTTCACATTACTCACATCCTTCACATAATCAACTTACACAGTACAGTTTAATTTGCTACAATTATTTCTTTAAATTTATAAGGAAATTGCCTTGACACAGATCCCAGGATACGATGCTTAAAGGTTACGATGTATTACGTTCCCCGCAGCGTCAATAATTCTTTACTCTGAAAGTTTTATAGATCTATATTTCAAAAATTTAACATCCGATTTTTTACTTGTATATTCTAAGAAATGCTGACCCCGTTTATACTATTCCCCCGTAGAATTTCACGAATCTACCCAGGAGTAATATGTGACATATTTGAGTAATAGGCTGCCTGTGTTTTTTCCGTTCGTGTTCGGATAGATGTATCGGTTAATATAAGACGATACTTTCTTGGTTTGAAGGTTTGGATTGCGTACCGTAAATCGAACTCCTTGTGTAGCAAACATTGTAACAGCATCTTGTGGTTGTTGTAGATCTGAGTTACGATGTTATACGTACAATAACATAAGGCAGTAAAGCGACAATAACATAGCAACAATATGTGACAGTGTTGCTAAGTAGATACACAAAGTGTACCCTTTCAGACTCTGTACTGTACATTTATAGCCTCTGTCTGGAAACTAGGAAAAAATATCTCTCTAAGTAAGTACGTTCCTGTTCCAAACTCGGCTACAAACTGCAACTATACTAACTAATCCGATTTATGTTGAGCTGAGACGTGGAGTTATTTTATAGCTTAGATATGTTTAGAGTTTTGTGCTTGGACAACGCTATTGCAGAATAAACTTGAGGAACCTCAACACAAAAGAAATAATAAAAGAATCTAAATTACACTCCAGAATATTGTATAGTTCTTCCTGATTTCTTAAATAATCAATCCTAATATGATTCTATAGGTACTTCATCATATTATGTAGTTATTAATGTTACCTAGTTGGATTACTTCCATCAAATGCTTTAAGACAATTTGATAAAGACGTTATTAGTCAAAAGACCAACGGCACTAGCTGAACTGTGGGGTGGTTGGCCATGTTCTCTGATATATCACTTTCACGGGCGGACAGCAACCACGCACTGATAGCAGTACCGTTACTCAGCTCCGAGCGTTCATTGTTCGCGCTTTACAAATTAGGTATTCAGTGTGAGCACACAATGATTTTTATAAACAGTTAATTCTAGTCTGGATAAAATGTTCAAGAGTGAGGCACTTAAGAACGATTTAAAACAAGTCGATATAATTTATATGAATATTATTTTTGTTACTTGATTCATGCCGATTTTCTGTAGACGTCATAGGAATAGGACCTTCCTACAACAACAGATAATAATCAGAAAAGCAAGCGATTGAGATATTACGATTTGTAGAGTATTAAGTATTTGTAAATGATAACAATTGTGTGAGCAATTCGGATATAAAATTCTTAATATTAGAATACAGAATCGATAGCGTTTTATACCTACTTTTAATGTAAGAAAACTTAGGAATTCTCTCAATAATAACATATTATTTATTGATCGAACTTACCCGGATACTTCACACTATAATATTATCAGCTCTACACTTTGTACTGAAGAGCGTGTACTAGTTCTGAACTTTCCCATAGGTGTCAAGTGGTTATACCATTACGCGAATTCGCAGAATTTTTGTGGCTTGTTGTGTTGACGTCAATGTACATGTACAACTTACAAGTAATAACCAGAGTGAACCACAAATCAATAAAAAATTATATCTACGCATTTATGGCTGCATTAACATAAATACTTTTATAAGGAAAACACGATGAACATGAATATTCACGGAAGCCCGCTAACTTATTGCATGTTAAATGAATAAGTAAATCCAATAACAGGAAACGAAATCGAGGCAAAGCTGGCTCTTCTATATTTGGTGGCGTGAGAAATCTTATCGGGCCGACGATCGGACCCCTCGTTCGGGAGCTCGATCCGTGGTCCTAGCTAAATTTACGATAAAATTTACTCGACTAACCGGTACTGCTTCGAATGGCTTCGACTAATCGTAATTGGGAACCAGTCGCCCACGATTAAATCGTGTACCGTTCGATTATTGAAACGTTGGAATTTAATTAGGCTATTTTTGCTAATCGATTGATGTTAATGTCTTTGTTTATTTTAAGTTACCTGTTAATGTTATTCGCTTCGTTGTTAAGATATCTGTTTGGGTTTTTCCTCGATAAAAATCATTCCAGTCTCCTCAACACTACACAAAAAAAAAATTACGAATAAGCCAGTGTTTCTCAGCGTCCCAAGTTTCATTACAGTGAACAAAACATCTCGTATGTTTGAGTAGATGCTAATGAATCAAACGCCAGAAGTCATTGCCTCAGCGTCCGTAGGCGTTCATAACTCATGTGTAATTTAAACGGCGAGTTTCTTGACTCGGCCATAAAGCTACATCCGATAGGCACGTACATAGGCACGCTGTGTACCGAGAGTCGAGTACAAAACGCTATTTGTAATGGTACCGACGATGTGGCTTTGAATTCACATCGACAAGCCCACGCCCGCAACTCAAGCTATTATATGTAGCTATTGTTGTGCGGCAACGTACCAGATCGTATCTCGGATCACCGAATGCCCGCCCATCGCCAGACGCGTCTAAAGGCCGTTGGCCCGCTTAGCAGGCGTGGGTCGCTCATGCGCTTGCACATTGCCCATACAGTTACGTATAAGTACAGCGTTTCCGACATTGTTTTGAGTGTATTAATTATCCAATTACGCAAGCGCAGCGTCACGTCACGAGAGCCATTTGTATCCGCCCGCTATCGCTCACTTGCCAAAAGCTATTAATTACGAACGGAGAATAGAATATCTCGCCGGCTAATCCTCCGGAGACGGTTACGGTTCCCGACAACGTTGATTAACGTCGCCGGCGTTTCATTTACTCTTTCTTTGTATAATACGTTTCTTGGTTACGTAAACGCGAATAACCGTCTTTCGTTTTCGGCCTAACACGTCCGCTGTACAAATAAATAAATTATACCCCGTGATACGGCACAGATGCGCCGTTAAAAAATAAAAACCTTGAATGTGGTATCCGGCGGTGAATCGGTTGTTTTTGAAGCTTGGGCAATAAAGGAAAGTGATGGTCGAGGTTGTCTGTTAGTGACGATCGGCACGGGTGCAAATTAGCGTGCGTTTTCACTCGAGTCGGCCGACAGCGGTGATCGCACAATACGGTAGAGTAGACAATGGAGTGGAGATGACTCGGTCGGTTGTTGTGGCGCGGCGGGTGACACTCGCCCGCGCCGCGAAGTATGCCGATGGAAACAACTGTTGGTTTCCTCGAACCCCGAGCGTGACGAGAACCGGTTACACGACACCGAGCAGAAACAATGCGTTTTACCTTTCGTTAATTTTAAACGTATTTATGTTTATGAAACCTTGCAAGTCTGAGAACCGCGCCGGTATGCCGAACGAAGACTAACAAAGCCGACGTGTTTACACAAATGTTATTGGAGAACAATGCGGATTTCAATAACAGAAACACATTAAACTAGTGCGGCCGTGCGTGTAGTGTAACTCAGCCGGCTGCGTTCTGTCAGTGAATGATAACATTTTAGTTCGAGTTACGCAACGATCAAGAATATCAACATAGACTGAGAGCGCCAAATTAGCCAATACAATAAACGTTGAGTACAGTACAGGTAGCAAGTTAATATCCGAAGAACGAAGCCATATCTAAGCCCCGGAATGTAGGTAAACATAAAACACAAAGTTGTAAAGCAAACTAAAACCCGTATCTTCACTGACTGGTTATTTACAGAACTTACAAATTAATAATACAATTTGTGTCTAGGATTTTAATAAACCAACTTAGCAGGAAAAACGATATAACATCAAAAGACACCGACCTTAATAATAAAATAAGTCTTACATTACCGTTATTATCAGACACGTTTTAGATACACAAATAAGTACTTGCAAAATAAGTATACCTACTAACTAGATATTTGAATAATAAAACTTGAAGGGTAATTGAAGGTGAACAAGTAAACAGGGAAAACGTTGACATGGGACACTCGACATACATTTTTTATCATTACAATTGTAATTGAATGTCCGCGCATAACGACAGAATATTAAACATGAGGTAAATGAATATCAATATGGTATAATATTATAGGTATTAAAGAGCAGACACGACTCGAGTTGACGCAAGTGTTCCGAAGGCTCCGCTCCCATAAGCCGGGTATGATAACGTCGGAGAAAAACAAAGCTATTTAAATGTTTGCCATCTGAACAACGTTGAATGATCAAAATTTGTTGACGGTGACGAACACGCTTCGACCGTGTACCTACTCAACTTGTAAGCGGACGTGAATATTATGCAATAAATCGTTCTTATTGGTAATTACCGGGTCATATCGACAAGGTTAAATACTGACAATACATTCATGAACATTACTCGCACAATAATAAGTCGATAAAAAGACTAAGTTCGTAAATAGCGAGTGGGACGTTCGCTGTCGCACCTTGAAAACTGGTTTGCCGTTTATTATGCCCGTAAGGTAAAGCATGCCGGCCCTCGATTTGCTTGTTCGATAGTAGGTCGTTAAGACACTCGTACGATCAGTATGTACATAATCAAATTAATTAAATGTTCCTTTAACAGCTTGTTATGAATTAAATATGTATGTTCTAACTCAAATCGTTTATGTATAACGGTATGCGTGTTAATTTGCTACGGAATGTACGCTCCAATCATACGTATAAATAGAAATCACAAGTCATGCTAAAGCAACGTTTATTAGGACTCTAATTTGTAATCCCATAAGCAAATCAACAGAAATTGTGCATATTTATTAGTGGCACAATTCCGGCGTAGTTATAAATTAAACGAACATAAAAGACGGATGAGCGAGAATAAAATGAGATGTCGTATAGTGAAAAGTTTACGAGGGCCCGCGAGCCGCAGTCTACGCACACAGTTGGCATGTGTTCAATTCCTGTTTGAAGTATTTTCGGAGCCACGCTCCCCGCTGCGCCGGCCTGTTTACTAATACTAGCACTAGCACTCGATTCAATTCCACATTTTATAAACACAGTGCCAAATATATTGGCCTGCCGTTTCGTGCTGTATCTATGTATAATATAATAGCAAACAGGCATACTCCGAATCGTTGCTAGCCGAATACACTCCATAATTCATTTTGTTTCGGTTTACACAACTGTTCAGAAAATTACCAGAACGTTTTTCTGTTTACTATGACACGGAATATGTTTTTTTTTTAGTATATAATATGTAATTTAAGCATTACCTAACTGATCGTGGAAAATATATGAACCATAATTTATTTTCAATGTGATTAATACATTGAATCGCGTTGATAAAATTATGGTAATACATTTTTTAACATGCGAAGGTGACTCCGGACACACTCCGGCTTCTTTTCAGAATGTTAGTTGTGATGTGATCTTATGACGCCTTGTTGCCAGAAAAGGAGGATATGTTTGAAAAGTCAAGCAAGTATAAATAATTGATGAATCTGTGTGGCCGTCCGGCGCGGAAGGAGTAACCGACCGAGACGGCAGCCGATCTGAGCCGACTGGTTTTTAAGGGTTCATCGTTATACTCGTGGGAGCGAGGACCAAATAAAACGCATCGCCAGATAACTGCGAGGCATTTACGTGGAATGAAGAAAGGAATAAATTATACAGTATCGAATGGGATGAAAAGGCAAAAACATGATCTTCCGTCTACCTGCGTCGGTCCTTTGAGTCAGACTGGTCGCCCGGTGCGAGCAGGTTCTCGGAATGTCCTTTAGATTGTTAATAAAAATACCTCACGGAGGAATCCTGGGAGCGACTTCTTGGCATTAACTAATAAGATCACTTTTAATTAAATTGATTACAGCAAAATCGATTTTAAAGCCAAAGCCAATTTCCCGTATATTTTTAATGAAAGTATATCTCGATAGGTGTTTCGGTGGAAGTAGAGCTCGATTATAAACCGTGATCGTTCTAAACCCGTCGTTAATTGGCAATGATTAGGTTTAGGTATTAGGTACTTACATTAGGTAAATACGATAGGAAAATATACCTACTACGTGGCTAACGCAACTGAGGTACTTACTGTAAGCGAGCAAAAAAATGCAGGAAACCGACACCATAATAATACAAGTTTTACTAGTGCCTGCGTGGCTTCGGCAAACACGTTCGCGGCTCAGCCAAGGAGAGAACAACCACCCGGCCCGAGCCAAACTTAGAATGGAGTGTAAAAACGACTCATAAAGTTCCAATTGGTTTGCAAAACTTTACACATTGCTCAGCTAAATATAGCCAAGAAACAAAAAGTTTCGGATCTCGTAAACATTTCGACATTTTTGCCGCGGGAGAGTTGTTATTTTGCGTTTATTGAGTCGGCTCTTGATTGTTCTTCTCGGCGGTTTTGGTGCATTGAACTTGGCAATTTGAGCGTCGACATTTTATTATTATATACGTAACTGCGTAAGAACTTGATAGCCTAATCCAATTGTAATGCCATAAGAGGATCAGCTGGGCCACGAAATGAAGTATATATAGAGTAATAATGAACAGCTGTTTGATATATTTAACCTTGGAACCTGCCTTGTGCCCCGGTCTCACACCCTACCTCCTCTAAGATCCCATGAACAGGACGAAACACGTGTTCGCTCACGCAGAGAGTTATTTATAGCTCCAGTATTTAATTGCACAATAAATCACAGTTACACCGTCTCAAAATCCTTATAAGTAAGAAGCCAATTAAGTACTGTAAGTACAGATAACTACTTTTAAAATTGCCCGAGGAAATTGAAGGAAACGTGAACAGCGAAATATAAAATTGGAGGTAAATACTAACGGAAAAGACTAACGTAACAGGTAACAAACAAGTCGCGCTTTGAATCAGCAGAAAGGGGTCACCGACTGTGGAGCCCCGTGACAGGGTGGCTCGCGAGGGCGGAGGGTGTAATAATACATTTGAAAAACTGCCCCAAACATCTGCCGCACACATGTGCGTAGCTCGCACTCGAATAATGCAAGTCGGCCGCGCAACCGCTCCGATACGGCTGAGCTTTTTGTGCAGTAGTTTTTTGTTGTCTTCACGCTTTGTGAGCGAGCTTTCAAACGGACAATGCCTCTTTATTTGAAAGGAAATCAATACAGTTGTGACGTTTGAAGCGAACAATTTAGGCGTACGGGAACGGAGACTGATTTATGAGTCGCTTAATGGACCTGCTTCTAGTCGAAATCGGATTAGTCACACAGAGTCGACACATGCAGTTACACTCGATGAGGGCAGTCATCATCATTCAAGCCGTGATGACGTCAAGCGGAAAAAAGATTTGGCGCGACATGTAATTAAGAAGTTGGCTTGGAAGTGGATTGCAAATCGATGCAGGCCGTGGAAGATCAGCGCTCTTTGGACGCGCGCCAGACACTTTCGTTGACTGAAGTACCGGGACACAGAAATTTAGCACTTACAAGCTCCAACCTTTGAGTTAGAAAACGCTTATGCAAACAACGTTGTGACGTCGCGAATGGAAAATTGTTTTTGAGAGGCATTACGGCTTCAAACACCTGAGCTGTTCATATTAACTAGTTTACCTGCTTAAACAAGCTTTTGAGAGCCGAGTGCTCCTTGTTGCAACATTCACGCAGTGTAGGTGGCCATTACAATTTTATGAGGCTGTTAAGTCCTCACAGGGGAAAATTATTTCCACAAATCTACTCTTACAGGAAGGAAAGGTGAACTATAAATTAATAGCACAAGTTTAGAGGCAAGTCCACGAGCATTATCATCAAAGTAATCGAGATAAAGGTGCAGTAGATGCCGGTAGAGCCGAGCCGAGATCGTGACTCGTGGCCTTTGACTCGTGAGTCCCCCGGGGCGAGACGAGCTCGTTCCGAATGGTACGAGGCATGACTCTTCTTTAACATTCCCATACGTTCAATTTTGTCAGAATAATACGGGAACGTACTTACGAAGAATACGTGCACGGTCTTTGCGTCGTGTGAGAATTTCGCAAAAAGATTTTATTTTTATTAGCGTCCATAATAGCTCTCGTCGGCTTCCCGTAACTGCTTAAACTGGTTCTCTTAATCAGCTTAACTACCTACAGCAAAAACAACGCTCGGATTCGATACGCCTTCTCCAAATAATGATGACCAACAAAAAATAAACAACACAAAGCGAAGTATCTACCAACCTAGAAACTATTTCGAAACGTGTTATAATCTCATTACCATCATCGTGATCTCGCAGATAGTTAAATACAAAATAGATGTCGTAATAGACGAGTACAGACGAGACGGCCGGTGAGCGGCGCGGGCGCCGCGGTAAGTCCCGTTAGGAGAAAGTAGCCGCCTACACTCTGGGGCAAAGGATCGTGATGGAGCGCTGCGCCGGCTACGGCCATCTTAGAAGCACTACTCGATTTTATCGACGCCTAATATAACCTGACACATTAATCAGATGCCTCTGTATTAACATCACGCACGAACACACTTTCAAGTTCAAAAATTTTTGCAGTACCAATCGGTAGCGCAACAGAGCGGGACGTGACATTGTTTTGTTCGTCGCAAAAACGGTCCAATGACAACGCGAATTCAGTTGGATAGAGCCGAACAACTCTCTCTTTTTACTGACAAGAATAAGCTAAATCTTGAAAAATCACTCAATCGTGAATTCGCAAAAATTATTCAATGGCACAGATTGAGTATACCTGTAAAAGTGTCAGAGCTGGTAATCATACTAGTAGTTGAGCACTTTTAAAACCAACTTTATTCACCGAAATAGTTTGCGCCATTGGTAATGTGTAAAAACGTTTACTTGGAGAATAGTTTACTTCGAAACGCAAAGTAATCAATGGAGAAGTTGTGATTTAAGAATTTATTACTAGTTTATAAAGAATTTACAAAATCCACTTTATGACATGTTATAAATAAAATTAAAAGCTAGACGTTGGATAAAAATAATTTGAAAGATATACACTTCACAACTGCACCATTTCACACTCTTCATATTATAAATGGTCATTTGACAAAAATACATTTCACAAAATCTTCTTATGACAAATCGTCATTTGACAAATGTTAGTACATTGCAAAACTGCATCATTTCACAGGCTCTTCATATCACAAATAATAATTAAGTAGAAAATTCAAATCGGTAGGATTCGTTTATAGTGCTTGTTAATATCATACAAACCTAACCTAATCTACTTATTATTAACCAAACCTACGTATTTGCTGACTTTAATTATTTTAAATACTTTTTCTCTCGTACTCACATAAAAGTCAGATTTTTATGATTTATTAAATACAAAACATTTGCATGCATTTTTGACTAAAGTTATTTACCATACGTTGATTTGCCAATTGAATTTTTTGTAAAATAAAACCAAATGATCATTTGTGATATGATGATTTGGCAAGTAAATAATATGTGTAATGAACAGTTTATGTAACAATGCTGTTTGAAAGGACTAATTTGTGAATGGTGGACTTGTCAAACGTTGTTTATTAAATGAATATCTCTGAAACATTTTTGTGAAAACATTTACTACACCCTCTAGGCAATTATTGCGCAAGGGCTAAAACAAAACCATGGCGATAAATAATGTTTCATAACTCCTCGACTAGACCCGCCCGACCGGTCGCGGCAGGTGCTGCATGCGACCCTGAATGCACTTCGTGTGAAGCGCTTGTTAACAGATTCCGTCTGATAACCTAGAAGATATCGACTGATTGATGAATTGAGCGTGATGAGACTTAATTTGCCCATTTCAATCGAAAAGATAAATTGTCCTGGACGTACAGAAGTAATATAATATTTATTCAGTCTGTAACGTAATGAAGAAGAAAGGCATGCTGTTAAGATACATTTTACTTATGTACATAGTAACAACCTGATCACAATATTCATACTCCAATTTTGTTACCTAATCATATGAACCTACATTGCTTACATTTCATAGAGAGGATGGAAAATTTCCAAGTTACCGAAGCTAGAAACATGAAGAAATAATATCTAATAGCTAACGATCTAATAAAAACAAAACAACGTTAAGAAGAAAGAGAATAGTGGTAAACGTGCAATAAAGAACGGGCACAACAAAGAGTAACTTTGGGCAGGCATTCACAATACCGATGACCTTTTTTGTCATATCTAAAGACATTAATTAAAACCGGTAAATACAACTACCACGTTCAACCGCATTTTGCAGTCGTTAATTATCGTGAAATTTCAAGGTGCATTGAAACCATGAGGCGAAGCGATTCCATAAAAAAGCCAAGTGTATAATTAGCGAATGCGGAGGTGGTCGAGCATAAGCTTCTGATAGAAAGTCGTGCAAGATTACACGGTATAGTCGGAACCGGTCGGAGCCGGGCATTAGCCGTAAACACCAGCTGCGATATGGCTACATGCATGCTACATACACAATACATGTTGTGTTAAAAAACTTTCACGAGACAGCGAACTGGATAGCTATTTACTAGGCCGAAGTAATCAAACAATGTTAAGAGAATTATTTTTCATCACCTTCTGATATACAGTGTTGTCTGTGTTTGTATTTATTTCTTGTTGAGGCGTGCAATGAAAAGTAAGTAGGTATTCTGTCTATCTATACATAGTGTAGAAGGTAAACACATATGATTTCACTAGTAACTAATAGTACGTAGCAAATAATTTTACCCGCATACCCGACGATCGATATTTTGTGGTTTTCCCGGATGGTGGTGCACTAGCTTATATATCAATGGATAAAAAAAATACTAATAAAATTACAAGCTCATAAAATAATCCTGTTGTGTCTTGTTGGCGATGAACAAAGCCTTCTCTTTTTCTACTAGTTAGCTGCAGAATTTACAATATGTATTTCAATAAAGTATGAAGGAAATCATGATGTGGCCGACAAATATCACAGCAGTCGTTTTAATTAATCGGTGATCTTCATTAAAAACCAGAGCAATCGATCTATCCGATACCCTTTGTAGAAGTTAACGATCATTCCAGTCCACTAGCAATACTGGCAAATGGCCATTAGATCCGGCGATAGGGCGATGACCCGACATGCGGGCTCATTAATGCACCCGCTGCAAGACAGGACCCAGTGCAGCCAGCGCAGGGGCACACCAATTATAACGGTTACACTGTAGGTACGCTTACCTTGATTACTTCATGTAACATTGTTCGAGTTCTCAGCTTTTAATTTACCTTGTGCGTTTTAATTTTTATTATTACCTCTTGCATTAACTTTAACTGAAAAACATTATGTTTATGTCAAACCTGAATAACATTAAGATTTTATTGCCGCAGGTAAAAGTGTAGCAGTGTAAAAGGATAAAAAGGTGGCAATTCTATTTAGCACAACAATAGACGACTCTGGACCCGAGAAGCGACATTGAAGTCAAGAACACAATAGTTGCAGGTTCTCCCGACAAATCTCACATACATTAGCTCTGCTTTATCAGAAAAACCAGTATAGCATAGGAGCATTAAAAATTATACCTTTCAAGTTAGCAAGAAACCGGTTACGTTACATGTTATATTATGAAACTGATCCAAAATTTATCGGTCGGAGAGTTAGACACGGTACTTTCACCGGCGACTTTCTTGCGTGCACACGAAGTGAGACACGAAATACTGTTCGGACTTGTTCTTTTGACCTCTCGTCGTGACGAGATGGTATTGTTCATGGACGCCTTTGTATTACCTGTCAATCTGTTTACTTACGCCTTTCTGAACTCACTGCTAATGCCAATGCACTGAAAAAAAAAAGACAATATCGACATACATACTTCTAAGTCTTCTAACTCAGTCCCCATGTTTCCTTTTCAGTTATTGAAGCTTTAAAAGCAATTATTTGTAGCTAAGCGGAAAGGAAGTTAAAGAAGTCAATAATAACCATATGTAATTCTCGTCTCGTCTGTTGTATAGCATCATTATTTTTTTAATTTTTTTTATTTTTTTTTATTTATTAAAGATCTCAATATCATCTAATTACTATAATTTGCCTGTTCTAGTTTGCAAGGCTATAATTATGATTATCTAGGAACCATATCTAATGCACGCAAAACATCGAGTAGATTATACAGGTTATTCTCGAGTACACTCACATGTGGACCCGGGGCTTATTGTAGGTTTGTTTATGTGTGTAGGAGGTATGAACATGGCGTCTAACCGTCAGTAATCGGTTCAAGGCACGATCGACGAGTTAAACAACGCACGTACAAAAACGCGAGACCGGTTTCTTCTCGTTCTCGACGCCATTAAATGGCTTCGGGGCGTTCCGACACATGAATATTCATTTAATTACACTTACATTTATATACGAGATTCGGGCATGACACACACAACCGGAGCATAATCGTTCGGTAATCTTTTCCTTTTTCTGTGTTATTTATAACGTTGAACAATAAAATGTAAATGATCAAAATTCTTGTGATAGAATACGCTCGGAGAGGCTACCTAATCAAATAACTTAATATGTTTATCAAGCTATTAAAATACGCTTTAATATTGGCTATTTCTTGGCTATTTATAAAGAATGACGCAAATCGCAAATGAGTGTCAAAGTATGATTGATATAATAAATATCAATAACAAACAACTTTTCTTAGCACTGATCTCCAGTGATACTTGATAAAGAATCCCTTATTTGCAGAATATGTGTCAGAATAAGAAATTAGTCGTATTTGTTTGATGTTCAGTTTAGTTTGACCTTGTGGTCTCACAGTAACGCAGCTTAAAAAAAGGAAAGGTGCGGTATGTGGGATGTGGGGTAAAGAAAACAAAGCAGGCGGTGAGGGTGGCACGGCGTGTGTGGCACTTTACAACGGGCTAAGAGCGTGTTGTTTCAACCGCCTTCCAAGTACCTACATACCTATTCCCAAACACGATTCCACAAGCCAAACATCCAGTTGAAACTCAATATGCGCACAAACACAATTTCAGGCAGATACGAATAAAATAAATAACAATTAACCCCGCACCGTTGAACAGTAGGGATATATTAATGTTTTAGCATAACTCACACAGACGCACGCATACAGAGTTATGTAGAACTATCTATCCAAATCGACGTGACCCCGTTACTTGGATACCGAATTGAATTTTAGATTCGTTGAATGATAATAACAAATGTATTTGTCGTCCGCTCTGACCTCTGGATTTTTTACTTGCCCGTGTGAAGTATAAGTGGTCCATGCATATGCAGATAAGGGGTTGTTGAACAAACAAAGATATGGTATCATATGTAAAATTATGGATGGCGATCTCGACTTTCAACACAAACACTTTTGAATGCTAAGCCATAAAGCCAGTCACAAACTCGGCGGTTTAAGGAAAACGATTATGAAACGAGCCAACTTATAACAAAAGTCATTTCCTGGTTTTCTGAGTTCATAATAGGAAAAGCCAACATCATTATTAAAACTTCAGACCGCATTTATTTTCATTAACTAGGAGACCCAAATTAATGTTATCGAATTCACCCGCAACTTAATACTTTTCCTATCGGTTTGTGAATTATTGATTACTTTATTATTCACCCCAAACTTCCATTCTGTCAGCAGCTTTATGTTTCATTACAAAACACTAGGCAAACATTACGAGTGACGACAGTCTTGCGATGGTTATTTGGTATTAAAATCATCGCTGGAACGTGAACGTACCAGCGAGCGTCCATAAAACACCATCTGCACATCCACTTTGTTTATCTTTACTGCGTTTAATTTTTAGGACGATGAATATAATTTACTTAATCTTCGATGTTATACTCTCATTTTGGTACTCCTTAATGGACGCATAATATAAAACATACCTTTCTTACTAATTTCGCTGGTCTCACGTTCGGGCGAGGAACCTGTAACAAGAAATAAAAAGGTATGAGCGCGGCGCAGGCGTCTCAACAAACTTGAAAAACCCGTAGTGAAACTCTGTCGAAAAAGGAAGCTTCATCAATTTAAAGGTTAAATATAATTTACTGAATATTTTAGTTGCCAATAATAGGCTTCGGAGTCTCGACTGGTGGAACCAGTCTCGAACTAAAGGTGCAAGACAAACTGGCTCTACTTAACCGACATGATTTATAAAATGATGTTGATATTTAGCCAACCACCAATTTTAAATGTAAACACCTGTATGACAGCTTGATGGATGTTAGATACTAGACGGGAGTTAGAATAACATTAGGTAAAATTTTAATACCTGCTTTATTTAGAAGTAGCAATTACGGTTATGAATTCTTCTCTCTTAAACATAAATAGATATGTCTACTACTCGACATAATGGATTTGGATTGATGTCTTTATTGATTTTGGGTGATTATGAGCAGTATTTTAAGGTAGTATTTAGTTTTTGGGTTACAAGATTACAACAATACTACATTATTTAATAGTTTGTGAAATTCATTTATGTGATCTCATTGATCTACTTTTAGATTTAGGTACTTGTTGTTTAAGATTGAATTAAGTTTAGGGAAAATATTAGCATGTTTTTATTTGTCACGTGCAAAAGTCGACCAACATCCTATTTTAACTAGTACAAACTATACAAACATTTTGTTGGTATTCGAATACTTGGAATTCTGGGTGTACCCAATAGCACGTAACTCCTCGAACGGATTTAATGGAACACAGATAGATGACTCTGGATTAAATATTATTCATAATCATAAATCCCAGTTGACACGTTTGACGGAGTTATTACAGGTAGCGTGTATCGGATGTGGCTGCGCCTGGGCAGCAGGTGGCGACAGTCGGTGGCCCGCATGGCCTGCCCTCGCCTCCGGGGCAGCTGGCGGGTCACTCACCCTCGTTAATGGATTTGTGGCTCTTTTACATT
Organism: Apotomis turbidana; assembly: GCA_905147355.2. NCBI lineage: Eukaryota > Metazoa > Arthropoda > Insecta > Lepidoptera > Tortricidae > Apotomis > Apotomis turbidana. The sequence continues at coordinate 7,392,674 of LR990292.1, forward strand.
CTTTACCGTCTTTTTTTGTATAAAATGCGCATTGTTATTTATATGCTAGAAACATTTGAGAGTGCGAGTTCCTGAAGGCGAAACCTCATAGATAAAAAAAATATATGTAAAGTTGGCTTTATTTATTTTTTCTCAAGGCAGTGGGATGCGAAAGATCTGTTGTAAAGACTTTGGAATCTGGCATTCGATGATCTCTGTGGCTAAAGATAAAGAACCCATTTGGTTAGGGCACGAAATACATTTTACCTTTTGAAAGTTGATTGAATACTTTGTTCTAAACGACTATCGATTATCCGTCGATAAACTTTAATGTTATCGTTTGTTAAAACCGTAAAGATAGTGACTAAGTTTCTTATGTAATTGTCCCAGGTGTAGTTAGGTACTATCATTAAAACAGTCGATACTAAAAAACTATTTAAAGTACTTTACTGTGCGTGTGTGCGTTTTATAACCAAAACTTGAGATTACTGTAGGTGAGTCAGACAAAGCAGCCATCTTTTATGTGTCAACCAGGCTCAAGCACAAACCCTTTTTTGTGATGGATCCCGTTAACCTTTTTAATACACGGCACGCCATCCCATAGACCTTCGAAATCGTTTCTTTCATTTGTATAATACCTAATACTGTATAAATTAGGAGTAATTATCAAACTTCGGGTTCGATTATACAAATAGCTATCATGTGAAATAGTAGACTTGGACACATAATTAATTCATAAAACCTGCTCACAAGTATATGTGAACAGCTGTGTATATTGCGCGCATGGCTCTGGCATTTATGCCAACCTGTTTATAAGTTATGCAATTCAAGTGGAAACATATAAGTATGTAGTAAATGGTATGCGGCCGACGGCCATTTAACGTAATTGACTGTCAATTGTAGAAATAAGTATTTATAGGCTAGATAGTTAACAGATCTGCCTACGCGCATGATGTTTTATGTTACGCTTCGAAACATCGTAGCGTGTTTGTTGTGTTGACATTATGAAATATTGCTTAATGCTTTCTAGTGTTATTGTTATACAATTTATATTATGAAATCATTCGAATGCTAATAGAGAAAAATCCAAAGACGATGCTCTATCATACCATAAAACGTCAAGACAACTTGACGTACAATTTAACGGCAAGCAAGTATAACAAGTATAGAAAAAAGATAATGAATATAGCAACCATAAAACAGAGTATAAAACCGACGTCTAAACCAGTCAGTCTTACAACTTACAAGACAAGACTGCACCTGGTCTGATAGCCATCCAGTTACCGGCCGGACAGGTGGCCGCGGATTAAATTAATTCATCATAACTACCAGGTATTCATAACTTAAGCCTTCGTTATCATAGCCGAGACAAATTGCGAGAGATTGCGTGATTACAGCGGCGGTGGGCGGAGCAAATCAATACCAACAACTCCAAGGGAACTCAATAAACGAAATTGAACTGTAATTAATTTGTGTTTATTGAAGCTTTGAAAATATATCGGCGAGCATCAAAGGGAAATGATGTGGATTTTACTGGGTGTTAACTACGATGTCACTAAATGTTAACTATCCAGCCGCAGAGCAGGGCCCAAACGAGAATAAAATCACTAATCATGTGGCCGTGATCTGCTGGGCATATCGGTTTTAGTTAAGTTCTCTTATTGTTGTTTCATACTTGTTTATCGTTTAATAAAGTTTATAAACTATGATATAAAATGTATCAATTAACATTTTATAAAACATAAGTAACGCTGAACGTAATATAGCTGTGAGCATTTGAGCACGCCTCACAAGAACCGGGGTACATTAATTACTCGATAAATCGAAATTGCTTGTAGGAAAAGTTATTTAGCCAAATACAAACCTTTTTAATAAGAGTACGCTTCTATAAAATTGACGTAATAATTACATGGACACACAATCAGACGGAAAAAATGGCACCCTCCCAAGTAATGCAAAATCACAAATCGCATTAGTTGGGCGAACAGTCTCGTTTAGACCATGACACGTGACGGATCTCAAAAATGACTAAATGTTCAGTGAAAAATTGCAGAAATAACAGCTATAAAATAAAGAAAAAGGTCGGAATATTCTTTTTTACGTAGGTTCTATTGATTAATTAACGAATCCTATGTAAAATCATAGCATATTTTAGATTAGAATTATTAGCTTTGTCCCTACAAAATGCACCTCATCACAGAACAAAAATCTAAGGAGTCGCTCTAGTTTTATATTTTATTAATAAATAAAGGAGTGCAATAAATAATTATCTTATTAAAGATATTATTAAGGATTCCCACGCGATCCTAAGCAACGTGAAAAATTGAGGGTCACGTTTAGCAAGAGACAGACGTCAAGAATAATTTCAGCCAAATAATTCGTCTCTCGTGTGTTTGGCATAATGATATATGTTTTTTTTATGTTTAATCAAAAGAAGCGTAAAATGGTTACATTATTAAATTAATAAAAAAATTGCTCTGTTGTCATTGTTTTATTTTGTCTCAGAGTCTAGACACTGTCAATTTAAACCTTTGAACGCCAAGAACACCTAAAGGCAACGTTTGCTGCCGTGCATACCACGCCACCGACTTTCACGCCACGCCATCAAACTTTAAAGGGTTAAAAATGTAAATATTTTGCACTTGCCTTACTCTCATTTCCCGTACAAGAACAAGATGAGTTGAGAAATAATGCCATTGCCTGATCCCTTCTATGCAGTGTCGGGACCCCTTTTTGCAGTTGTTAAATAAAAACGTAACTTAATTTGTTATTAACCATTTACGAGTTTATTTAGTTCCAACAACAAATATATTTTAATACCTAAATAAAATAATAATAAAAATATTTTTAGTCCATCCATCCTCCTAGCCTTTGTCCCATATCTTTGTAGAGAATGAATTCTCAATCGGGGTCGGCTACCTAAATCCCAAGATGTGGCGTAGGCACTAGTTTTTACGCAAGCGACTGCCATCTGACCTTCCAACCCAGAGGGGAAACTAGGCCTTATTGGGCTTAGGTGGTTTCCTCACGATGTTTTCCTTCACTGAAAAGCGAGTGGTAAATATCAAATGACATTCCGTACATAAGTTCCGACAAAATCATTGGTACGGGCCGGGTTCGAATTCGAACCCGCGACCTCCGGATTGAAAGTCGCAAGCCCTAACCACTAGGCTACCACCGCTCCGCAATGAAAATATTTATAGTACCTATGTAAAAATATTGAAATCTGCTCCATTCGTGCCATGTCCCAAGTTTGACAAGAGACATGAGTCAGAATACGCTAAAAAAGTTAATTTACACGAAAAATATTTGTGGTAGTACGTAAGTCAATTTGACACTTAAACGTTTGAGCAATGAGTTCTTTTGTACGAAGTAATTATGTTGTTATAAATTATAAATAAGCGTTATTGGCATCTACTTGAACATGACAACGATGCCACTTTTTTTGTCATTTTTGTTCGGGTCTGTGGCTCTATTATAAATAAGAAAAAGAGTTTTACAAGACAATTGAAAATATAAAGATAATAGCATAAAAATTTAGTTGTTCGAGTAGCTGAAATTGATTCCAGTGAGATTTACGCATGTTATTTTTTATATAACCTTAGTTCACTCTACATAAGCGAACACGTGATTGAGTGCCAATACATTACATTTATACATAAACGCAAAATGTTGTTGCTATCTGAATTTAATGTACAAAGTCAGAACACGTATTTCATAATCCCTTTGTCATGGAGATACCAAAATAGTGGATTATTCATCACATGATAAGTGGATTCGGTACTTACATAGAGTATCATTTATAAATAATAAGTAAGTATATAAAAGTTATATACCTACTATTAAATTAATTAACAACGATAAAATTTCACAGTTCACTTAGTAAAGTTTAATTAAAATTGTCCACTAATTCTATTTCCTATAATGAGGTAATTTAAAGTACGCTACGAGTAGTTTAACCAATCCACAAATTGTAGCGCCATGAATGTAATGTTATCTTAACTTGCGTGGCAACAATATTACATTGCATAAGACCATGTAACACAGGTAGGTACAAATTATTATGTACAACGTGTTTGACGATAAGGTATATACAGATATACATGACCACGATACGAATCTGCACTGTTTTTATTCAAAACCAAGCTGAACTGGAGCACATTTTAACGACCAAAAGCGGTTTTTTTCTTGTTTTAAAATCATTTAGCTAAAGCGGTCTAATGGCCGATAACCAGTATGCCCGCGTCCATTGAGAGAGCAAAAAACAGCCGTTTCTCCTTTTAAGGGACCGCGTGAGCCTTTCTTGATCGGCATGCGGCCGGACCAGTCCGGACGGGTCCGGTGTGTGAAATGGGAACCGGGGCCAGGGCACTCCGAGTATTAACATTCGAAACTACCATTCGTCCCTTTCTCTCGATCCTGGCTCAGCTAAACCACGAATGGGACAGGGCGATGCTTAGATTGGACGAAGAACCCAGACCAACGTCCGATACACGCCATGTAACATCCGCAGACCCCGTCCAACTTAATTCGGAACGACAAGATAAGAAAGCGAATAATTTTACCACGTCAATAAATGTCGAGATTCCATTTCTGACTTTGGCGACAACGGTAAGGCCTCGAAAAACTTGAAATCGTGAAGCTAATCAGATATAAAACGTTAAAAGGGAGCGGTCATCGATATTTATCATATCTGTCGAGATACTATCTCGTAATTGAAAATAATATCGCTGATAACATTGATTACTAGGAGAGATAACGATAATCCATCACTGATCCTAAATGTAGTTTCTGTATTGAGCATGATAAGCGATCGTACGGAAAGGGTGTCAAAAGCGAAACATTTCACGCATAGAGTAATTTATCTTCATCGATCATGCTGCCAGCGTTATCAAAGTCTTTCTCGGCTTTCTAATTGTGAGATAAGTCGGGCAGGAACGGGTTTCGCTCTCCGGGCGAGTCCATTAAGTGGGACCGGACTATATCTCCACCGGACGAGCCCATTGAAATTACGTGTACAATTAAATACGATACGCGCTTCGAATTGGTCTGCAGACGTTACTCAGATTACGAGCATTAATTTAATATGATGAGTGTTGCTTGTAGCGACGGAGTATTGTTCTCGAAACGGCGCTTTAAATAGAATCGCTCTTATTACATCGAATATGATCCTCCTGTTCGCACAGCTTAGTATAGACGTCTATTTTTGATGAGAGGTATCAACAACCTTTGCTGACGAAAGTGAGTGAACTAGATTGAAATAAATTGGGTATTTTTACATTGAGATTTCAGAAAAAGAAGCGATTGTATAAAAAATCGATTGCTTATTCGATCTTATCATCGACAACCGCGCAAACTCTCTCAACACTGCTGTTATGATCTTATGATAAATTGAGCCCGGTAATGCGCGCACACTTAGTGAACGTGTTGTAAAACAAATAAATAATAAGCAGAAGCTGCGCTTGATACCAGCTAAAAATAGTTTTGTTTTCATAAACCCGATATGAGTTTACTCTAGTCGGGGAATGAGGTCAGACCAGTTGCGATGCGAGATGTTGAAATACGCTACCGACTATACGGCTATCAACAATGCAGCACCGTGTTAATTATACAAACACTTCAAAGCCACATTAAATTTAGACGCGTCACAAGCATGTTTTACGGCTTTATTAAATATTTTTCTAGTTGCGTTAACGTTTTATGGGTCTGCTATTATTGGATGGTCTATTTCGGGCCGCTGCTCGGTGCCAACTGCATTTTTAGTGTCGAATGACTGATATTTCGCAGAAACGATTAAGAGGTTTATTCAAATATTCGGGCCACATCAACATAGCCGTGAAGACCATAAATAATTTAGTTTCGCTGAAACATACATTGCCACATTTTATTATATAACAATTCACATATTTGCCTAAAACTAAATGTTTCCTTGTAATAATATATTTCGATATAAATAAGTTATAAATACCTAATTGTAATAAGTTGTAAACAAAACTTTTCCTTATTATGTGGCTAGTTAATTGTTAGTAGAATGTGTAATTAATTTGAAACTATTTTACATGACTCATGTCATGAGTGGGTGGAATGGGAGAGATTACACTTGGCACTTTTTCAAAAATGCGTTTTGGTATTTGGAGACTTCCGCTTTTCGTTTTAATTCGTGTTATATATTTTATTTAATAGTCAACTCACTTGTCTCGCATCATAACAAGGATAATGAAAGACATAACACATTCCTGAAGTTGAGATATGACTCCGTGAATAGTTCTAAATACCATTTGCCTGTGGTTTTCCTCTCTAAATCCGTAATCTTATTCGATAATTTCCAAGTTTTTGAAGAAGAAACAATTCACAATATTGCGCTTTCTCGAAATTCATAGGATTATAGACATAACAAAAAGCACAGAGTGACTACAAGAAACTTAACATATTTTTATTCCATAAAGTTGTTATGAAAATCAATTTTCTGTGGCCTTCTCGTGACTTTAGGATCTCATCTCGCCAAAATGGCCTGATGAATTTGATCATTTCAGGTACAAGGATACCTGGAAGTTGCTAGAGGAGCCCTTCTCGTTTAGAAGTATTCACAAACCAGTCTCTATACCTACCGCGGCGTACCGGTTATCGCCATCCAACGTTATCATACCAGATTAGGTGGCTAACGAAAGGTACTAGTACCTACTAGTCTAGTAGGTAATTTTTTTTATTTATCTCTAGCATTCTTATGTCTCGATACAGATATTGACCGATACCAATGGATACAACTTTTTTTTGTTAGCATCAGTTTCTCCGGCATTTTAATGTCGATGGCAAAGTGCATGTAACAGTAAAGATGCTTAGACAAAAAATAATTAAGTACTAAGACAGAGCAATATGTATACAAATAACAAGTCTAAGGTTACAAAAACAGTAGGTCGGCGTGTTTTTTTCACAGAAATTCATTACAGCATTAAAAAGTGTTTATGAATATTTAGCTCTCTGGATTTATTTGCCGAGACATCATTAATATCACTGCCATCACTGGTCAACATAATTCGATTTTTTGTTTCTCTCTAGATTGAGACATAACATTTCTTGTACATATTTTGACCCTGAATTTAAATCTGGCCACAGGATTGCTCTAGGTGCAGGATTTTGAGATATACATTATACCTATCTGACAGTGCTTAGAACACGGTTTGTGTCACGGTTTGTATATTTCAAGTAGTAAATTTTGACGACAGTTCTTCTATAGCTGAATTAAGTTTAGATTAAAATTTAAATATTTACACGAAATCATGTGTCTCGCCTGAGAGTAAAAATGTTTTAGACTAGTGTAAACAGACATATGTATGCCGTAACGTATATTATATTAGATATGTACAGCTATAATCTATTTGATACGCTTATTTGTTGTTTTAACAAAAAAACAGAGTACAATGATTAACACATTTTCCGCGTTGCCCGAACCTTCAGCTTCACGGCTAACGGTTAGAAGGAAATCCAATTTAATTAGGTTTATAAACGCTTTTTGCGACAAATCAAGGAAAAACAACTCGATGCTCTAATCGATTGTGTGTAAAAACATGCACAGCGATAACGCGGACTGAATAAAAACTACATCAACGAGGTCATTCGGCTCTCTGAATAGTGATGGATCCATTTAGATCACGAAGCCACCCACTCAGTTCAAACAGTTTTTATACGATAAAAACAGGCCATAAATATCCGTAATAGCATAACAGTACAAAACCGTCACTGTTGCGAAACCGACGTAAATTTGACGGTCAAAAATCGAGATACATTTTGGATTACCCACGAATACTAATGAAAGGAAATGAGTTAATTAATGTGTACCAGTTCAGGGATCGGGAATAAATTAAAAAGTGTTTGCTTAATAACTGGTATAGGATGGAAAGAGTCTAAGAGCGGAAATGGGGCATTAAATATTGATTAGCCGGCGGACGGTCGCAAGTCGCGTTTCTTGGAAGTAAATCATCATTAGTCTATTTGTAGCCGCCACTGACTCACGGCTAGACGAGACCCCGCTCGCCCCACTTGCCAACGCTTCACTTGCTATTTATTAACCCCAGTTAAATTAAAACGTCAACTAACGCAACTTTCCATTCCGTTTAACATTCTGAGGACGTAACGTACCGTGCGTTTAGAATCAAAGTAAACCTATGATAAGAACATAATTGAAGTTACAAGGAAACTGGTGTATCGCTTGTCTGAAAAGAAGTTGTGTAAATATTGATCCCATTTAAAACTGCGAATTGCGACGTAAAATATAACTACTCAATGGTATTTGCGTCATAATTAGCGTAAGACATTCAATGATTAAAAAGCCTAGGGTTGTTGGCGTGCTGCATAATATTATTATCAGATTTTTTTATCCAGAGAGAACTTCAAAAATAACAATACATTTGTATTTTATTATGATTAAGACTACCGCCGGTTCTATACTTGTACCTAATTTTGAAGTTCGCAGACATTTTATATGCGTAGTTAGAGCAATAATGAATTAAAATTGCAATCCATAGGCGTAAGATAGGTGTTGTCTGACGGTCCACATTTATTCAAATAATATAACACTACACTAATACATATGCGGAAAAAGGGGACAAAATATGATAAACAATATGATGACAACATTGAAGTTTCAATGTCACAGACAGCCTTTGACAAAGAAGCGAATACATGACGATAATATAATATATTCAAATTCTTTATTTTGGAATAATGCTGATACCCATATGTGCTAAAAAAAACTTATCACGTGTACTGTACACATGTTGAATTGGATACTGCCAGACAGGCACATCCATAATGTATTTCTGTTTATGTGTAAGATATTTTAGTGAAACATTCGTATCGATTCAAGGCATTTAATGTTATACGCAAGCTTTACTTAGGGGTGTGATTTTATCGTCTAAATAAAGGAATATATGTATTGTTTCAAGTTGAGTTGCGTAGGTAGTCACAATCGGGTTTAACATTGAGAATAATTGATGGTTGGAATGCCAAATAAGATTCTAATTTATCTTACCTGCACCTCTAGCACAACTGTGATACGCGACTCTTTCTCGCGAGAGATATGTATCTATTTCAGTGCAGTACTGTGAGAGAGTGACAGGTGACGCTATGCCGCGCTTCAAGAATCAAGAGTCACGACACGAAGCATAGAATTTTGCTAGACGGGCTGCTCCTAAAAGTTGAGGATATTACATTTTTGATACATACGCTTGAGCTTAAAAATATGAAGTGTTTTCTGTTGACAGTTACCATCAGGAGAGAGCAAAGTCAACAAATCATTTATCTATAAAAGAAAGATAACCTTCAAATAAAAGGAGATTTGATGTGGTACTGCGCACTTTGGATTTTGAGTAATAAATAATAAATTGCTTTTTCTTCTGTCTTTAGTACCACCACAATATGTATGTCTGTGTATAAATCATGAGATTTATGATACGATATTTAGCTATCGTTATCATACCTGAGTATTATTAAAATTGGAATAGCTCGAGAATAATTCCATGTAGTTATTTAAAACTATAAGCTATATTGTAAATAGGAAAAAAATGAAATGGAATCAGATCAAGGTGGAGGACATTTTATTCCAATTTATACAATTACGTCGGTGCCGACTGGATACATAATATGTGCTATTGACGTCGTTCAGGTGCATAAAATATTCGCCGTCTCCGATACACTGACGTATCGTTGCAGGTAATATCTTACCTATATCAATACTGACTTATAAATAGTTATAAATGATCTCATTATTGATTTAAAATTAAAAACAATACGTATTTGCATACTCGACGCGGCGCTATACCCTGCCAGCCATGAACCAAAATGTAATTCGGAGGCGGCCACAATATTAACAAAGGTCAATAGAATTGAATTCAATGTTCTCCACGTTCCCATGGCCGTCGGAAACAATAACAGAGCAGCACTTAAGCCGAGAACAATCGTTCGAGTGGAAATAAGGCAACGATATAAATCAAGCTAAGCATTGCGTGCACCGGCCGGCCATAGATCCTCACGTTCATGCGCGCTGCCTTCCCGCCGTTTATAATTACCGAGTACTTTCGCCAACCAACGGCCCGACGCCATCTTGCTATTTATATTTGCAAAATGGCCGACAGCGCGCTCCACGTGTTCCTCTTTCTTTTGTTATTTCAAGAACCAGAGTTAGTGCACTGCATTCCAACAATTTCTAAAGGCAGAATGTGATTTTAATGACTTTATTGTTTTGAGAGGAACGCTGTGCTAAATCTTTCGTGCTTTGGAATAGGTTCTGCTATATTAGTAGAGTCGAATCTTGATGTTTTTAGTAAACTGTGTTTAGATCTGGAGTTGAGCAAGAGGTCCGACAAGAAATTTACATTGAATAGGTTGCTGACTATGTTACGGTGCGTGTGACAGGGCAGTAGAGAAGGGCACCTTGACCAACAGAGGAACGGTACGCCTAACAAGGCTTGACTTGGTAACAGAATTAATTGTCCGATTCTAAAACGAGTAACAATTTTAGAATACAAAAACGGAAAGACCTTGTTTTTTTAAATCCAAATAAGCATAACCAGTTAATAAATGTTATGCAATGAATAACTATGTATAATAATAGTGGCTTCACGTAATCACATATGTATTTGCACATGTCTTCGCGATATTCAATGCTAATTTAAAAGGAAACTACGTTACGTAACGTATGGTTGCACAATACCAAACAGTTTGCCTTCAAATGTATAAATAAACATCTTATAAGGTAAACAAGAGTAATTCTAGTCTTAAACGTGATACAAAAGATAATTTGCGTCACTATCAACGCAAACATTGTTTGATGCTAAACAAAAATCGTAGTAACAATGAGTGTTTGCACAGCGCGCCTAGAGAACAAAAGACGTTGATGAACTTGAAAGTCAACACTACACGGTATGGGCACCACTAGTCGATAACAAAATTGCACAACTAATACATCATAGGTACTCGTAACGAATTGATAATGCTTATCTATAACAACTAGGTCAAACTGAATAAAATGATACTAACAATAATACCGCTAGAGCTCAGATAAAGTAACGTTGTTTTGTTACAATTCTACATTGTCACAGCAATGAAAATAATTAGGAGGAATAAATTGTCTCAGTGGTTTCCTGCCGAGCGGTTTACGATTCGACGCTGATCAAATCTGCAAATAATTTCAATGCAGATCTTGTGAAGGTGCCCGCTTAGTATTCAGCGAGGCTTGCGGCCATTGGTGAGTGATTGGCGCAGCGCAGACCACTGCCTTCTGAATATGTATGAGAGAGCACTTGAAAACCAGACACGCAACACTTTAGCCGTGACACACATCCTCACAACAGATTTAACTAATTCTTCTCAATTAAATTCTCGCGTGATACGCCTCGCGCCGCGCGCCATTTCAGATGAAATGCTTCCATTACTTTTAGAACTAATTTAGCATCTATGATGAGTGGTGTTTAAGTCTTGCGATTAATAAATCGTTTCGTGAGTGCATTGATTTGAATGGGTTGAATACAATGTAATCGTCTTCCTAGCGATGAATTACAAACACCATTAGTTTTTGATCAGCTCGTGTAACCTCCACGCCGTGAAACACAATAGACCCTGCTGCGGTAAAGACGTGTTTGTTCCTACCCATTATATCGCGTCGTTATGTCAATTGTAGACCTTTTTTGTAATTTCCGCTCACTATTGTCCTCTAACATTGATTGCCGCGGCGGAGGCAATGGCCTCATTTCAAGAAGCAGTTTAATGTCTCATAAACCTCATCGTGTTATTGTAATGGGTATAATAAATATTTGATTACGTGCGGAATTCGCCACGTAGAGGTACAGAGCTAAATAATGTAAAAAGTAAATTATGATGTTCCGAGAATGATGCGCATGACATCATGCGCAGAGGCGAAGAACAATGCGAAGCCGCGTTAACGGCCCGCGGAACAATAGCTCAAACAATAAAAATGTTAATTAAATGTGGCATAGATAACGATATAAGTAAGAACGTAAAGACATCAATAATTCATATACACCGTCTGTCAAATTTTGCGTTTTAATGGCTTTTAAATTGATGAAACTTAATTCGCATCCTTGCTTAATGATTAGAAATTTTATAAATAAATATGAATATTCAGAATGTTTTCTTTTTTTCCACGGCTTCGGAGTAACCGAGATCGTTAATGAGTCATTTAAACATGTGTTATCCGGTCATTGATTGGTCATGAGCCGCGCTATCCACATCTGCCAAGGGTGCAGTCACACGTGGAGGGCAGTGGCAGCCTGCTCCGCATGGGTTAACGCTGCGCTCTTACAAAAATAAACATTTACACATGTTTATACAACAATCTCAACATTATGTATACTAAGAATTTCCAAATAGATATCTAAATCGAGACGAACGAGCACGTTTTCGTCATCGAATCGCAATATTCGCAATCGACGCAAAAACCGATAATGTAATGGCATGGCGAATCACTAAGCGCAATAGAAGCGTCTAATCATTTTATAGACCATAAAAATGTTCTCTTTTACACGTTAGATTGATGGCTTTGGTGGAAACGAGAATGAAGGCACGCGGAGCTGTGTGCGTAGACGTGGGAAAGCGAATGGCGGGATAGGCGGCCATCTTGGCTGACTGCACGCCACGCGTCCGCCTGGCAACACGCGGCGCTACTAACCGGAGCGGAACAATTCGTGTACACCACGTGCTTTTTTGTTGCAACATTCCACTCCCCCAACCGGTATTGATTGGACCGCGAACCCTTTGGCCTTGGAAAGAAAAACGTTTCTATGCAACATGCGAAATGATTGGCATGTCCAACGACATCAGTGCAATTAAGGTTGGCAACACACAAAAAGGAATGATCATAATAAGAATGTGTGCTGATAATTATTAAAATTGAAGAGCAAATTCCAAGGACACGAAACGAGCGTATCAAAATAATGTTTTTTTTTAGATAAAGTTTAAGAGTTCTACAAAAGGACAGGAAACATTCGGAGCAATAAAAACGCCATTTATATTTCAATCGCCCACGACGGAGCAGTTCGTAAATTTCTACGGCGTAAGTGATCATCTAGTCCGACCTCCTACATGAGTTCTAGAATTCCCAGTTTCTTTATCGTAGACTTCCTCCATAAATTGCGACATTAATAAAAGGAGCAATAAAGCCAAAGAAAACGTCGGGACTATACGAGCGCATCCTATTTTACAATTTACAATAAATTTGTAAATTGCATTCCGTCAGTTAGGGTTTTCGAATCCCGGAATATGTGGGGTGAGAGTGAGTCAGATTGTGATAACGCAAATAAAAATGATTAAGCGTTCTCATAAATACGAGTAACTACCGATACTTAAATAAATTTTCCGCGTAGACATTTGCGACGGTCAGTGAATAATTTAATATGGTAATGAACATACGGTGCCAGATATAAATACTTAATCCTCATTGGAGTAACTCGTAATTGGACAGTAACAACACACTGGTCGAAGTATTGTTAGTGACGTTATACACGAAGTATAAACATAAGCAGATAATGTTTAAACACTGTAAGATGATATTACTGAAAAGCAATTGTAGTTTCGCGTCGATGATTCAGCAATGGCCGACTGGTTATGGTTAGTTGGTTTGTGTATGGTTGTATTTACGACTCCGCCGTTTCCTCGGCGACCCATCGCCATGAGTCACATTAGTGTTACAGCTGTTTCGTTATTATTACGTCGTGCGACGTTGTCAGCTCGACACACTTTTTCTACGCCACCTCGCTTTTTGTGTCCCTTTGTTACGTATCTACCTGCTCTCATCTGTTCAAGATAACGATCGTTCACATTGTTACCAATATAGATCCTTCCTTATTGTTCAATAAAAGCTTATCATGGATATGTTTGCTCCCTGCTAAGATATGGCATTCTTCTTTGGGGAAATTCTAGTCATGCTAAAAGGGCTTTATTAGCACAAAAACAGTGCATCAGAGCGATTTGTAATGTAGACACTATGACATCCTGCAGACCTCTATTCAGGGACTTGATTCTTTTGACTGTACCAGGCATATATATTTATGAAATTTGTTTTTTTGTTAAACTGCATCCAGAATTATTCAATAGACTTAGTGACATATGTAATTTCAATACGCGGTATCCTAATCGTATAGTTGCTCCTGCTAAAAGGACAAAACTGTACGGTAAGAACGCCTATTGCATGTCAATCAGCATTTATAATCGCTTACATGATGACATCAAAGAGTTGCCAATTAGCTTATTTAAAAATAGACTTAAGAAATGGTTAATACGAGAATGTTTTTACTCGGTCAATGAATTTTTTGATTATTATATAAGTTAATTATGATGACATTTAATTATTATTTATTGATTGAGGTATATAATTTTTTTTTTAATTTGGGTATTGATAAGTCACAGATTGTGTTTGACATCACTATGCAGATAATCAATTTTCTCTTTGTTTTCCTTTTGTTTTTGCATGCCAGTTGCTGGTGAAATGTGTGAAACTTTATTAAATATAACCACCATTATGTACCATATTTTTTGCAAAATAAAGATATTTGTATTTGTCATCTAACATATTACTTTTGGATCACATTTCCTTATTATACTCTCTGTGAAGTTTATCTTTGACCTTGATGTCAGCTGTTTGATTGTTCCAAGAAAATGTTTTGTTTTTCCGTTCTCCGTTTTGTTTTTGTTATTCGATTTAACGGAACTCACAAATATGATTCGAGATAAAATTGAGTAGGTAAACAATATTGGATCGGTTATTATCACTCAAGACAACATCGGTGTGTGTAGTCATAACGAATGATAAGAATTTGGTAGTAGGTATGATAAGTAGATTCCTTTTAAGTATCGGTTGGAACGCAGGGTTGGCAATCTCAGGCGAAGTTAAAAGGAGAGTTCCGTTACGGGCCCTTCAGGCCAACATAAACAGCTCCTCGGACCGCATACATTATGCAAAGAGTTTTTATCTCGACCGGCTCCCGCTCCCGGCGCGCCGCTGTTTAGCCTTGCATTCAAATGTGGTTAATGAGTTCAGGACAGCGCTAAAGGGCGACCGTTCAACATAAATCTCGACTGTTCTAAATTCAAACGGTCCCACACAAATGCAAATTACGACGACATTGTAACAAACCGAAGCACATTACATAACCTTAAATGGCAAAAAGATAATTAATTCCGAAACGCAGCTCTTGCTACCGTCATGTAATTCGTGAAACTTTGTAAAAAAAGTTGTTGAAAAACGTTAGCAAAAAAAATTAACGGCAACCAAATGTAGAAGAGGATGGACGTAGCGACTAGCAACAGTTAGAGAGGGACAGTCGTGCACGCCATCTTGCCTGCATCAAGTCTTTAGTCACGCGCAGTAAAGCAGGGTTTCTATTTTTTGCGCGCTCGTCTGACCTCGTCGGTTTATCGTTATCACACGGCTCTAATAATGGATTTCACTCGGCGAGGAATGCGCGCTGCCGGCTCGACAAGCGGGTGTAATAACAAAGATAACCTTCGCCCGCAGTCCATTAAATTTATTTGCATACGTTCGTGCAAACTGAAACTTTGCGTCGCCTTTACTCTCCTGGCTTCTACATAAAGGATAAATAAGTATAATAGTTAAATAGACGACGTTTTTGTGACTTTTATGCTTATACGTATTTTGTAAACTACGACCCACTTAACCCCTTAATGCTAAGGTTCGGAGTCAATTAGCACGCCGATGGTTTTAACAGCTGTGTGCAAACGAGAAACAATTGGATGCTTTCGAGGCTGCCAGCTTTAATAAAGACATGTTATGTTCATTACGGTGGTGTGCAGTTGTTTATTCTGGACTAGAAAGAATGATTATCTGTTTCTGAATGAAAATAACGGTTTTATGAGATGGTCAGGAGCTCAGGATTATAGCAGTATTAGTTCCACGGAATCCATCCGCTTCCAAGGTGATTCAAGGTCAGGTGAAGCATGAACAGGCTAAGAACACGATTAATCAGTCGTGACTGCGAGTATTCTTAGCTGATTGGATTAAACATGATTACTTTGAACTCGGTAATTAGTTTTTCCTTCTTAAACTGAGCTTTAAACATCAGAAATTATAACTGATAAAGCAGGTAAACGATTAAAATTTAGGTAATTAGGTAGGTAACTGTTATTTTGTACCATTAGCGTTTAAGTAGTGGAAGTATTTTGCCATGTGCCTATGTATATATACTTATTCTGACTCTAGAGACTTTTCAGTATAGTTAACATGAAAAAGAAGTAAATAACACAAACATAATAGGCAACGCAAAAGTTTGATGCTAACTAGAAAAGTCCGAGGAGCAAGAAGACCAACTTCCTAAAACACACAAAATTTGCACCCATTGCAACAGCGATGGTCGTTTGAAACAAAACTAAGAGCAATGAATAAGAAGATACTATAAATTAACTCGGGTAATGTAATACAAAGTTTATTCGCAGCCAGACAGCAATTACGTTGGAAACTTTAAGCGGTATTCACCAACACCAAAGAGGAGTTCCCCCTTCCCTCCGCTCCGCCCGTCGGAACCGGTTCAAACTCGCAGCAGGGGGTGAAATTGACAAAGTTCCACCACGCCGAGATCCTATCCGATTATTTCGGAATCCTTCATAGCATAACCTTTTGACACTTACTCTAATCTAAACACAAAAACGTTAACAGTTAACCAAATTAATACGTTTTCGATCGAGCTATTATTGCAAGTAAATTGAAAATTTCGCGTGTTACTTGTCGAATGAAGCCCGGTGAATTGGAAACTTAATTAGATTATGTAAACGTACACATTATTTCCAGATGATGGGATTTTCCACCAATCATTTATGCGAGATAGCTACAAATATTGACGCAAGCAATTGATGATTGATGTTTGTTTACGAATGAGCCGCGTTGAGTAACAAAAGTAGAATAAAGTCCACTAAGCAGTGTTCCGCACGAAACAAAGCAGAAAGGCTAACTAAAGCAAATAAAGACTTTGTTTGAGAGCAGAAAGGTTGAGGAAGTCGCCGACGAGCGTAGTTTGCCAGAGCCGGCTACTTGCGAAGTTGGCCGGCAGTTCTAACTTCAACCGGATGGAACTTTGCCCGTTCACAACTATAATAATGGATAAAAGGAGATAATCAAAGTTTGTCATTGTAAGCTGACTTTTTAGTAAAGCAATTAACAGTAATTCTTTTACGACGCATTGTAATTTATACAGAGGACTGGAACAATGTGAGTTGAGAACAGAAATAGCGGAAAGTAACAACAAACTCTCCATTTTAAAACTAACTTGGTATTTTAACTTCTTCACTCTCTAAAGGGCTGTTTAGCAATAATGCCACAAAGTCCTAAAGAAATACAATTCTATAAATAAGTGTGTTACGGCAACACTCAAGGAATACTGCTCCACTTTGGTTTCATACCAATTTGAGCTCATGGCAAAGAAACCGTACATGAAAAACTAAAAATAAATACGATTTCACCTTTGCTATGTTATAGTAATTTAACATCATAAATAATATTAAAAGCAACAAGTTTAATTACAATTAAGTTCAACTATGAAACTGATAAGTTAGTTTGGATTGTACATCGCGAGAACTTAGTTTGTTAGTTTGCGACTAATGGGAATTAAGTTTGGCAAAGTCCTAAACTCGACAGAAGACAGAAGGCCAATACCAAACCAAAGTCAACACTGTTTTCACTGACTGAACAACTATCATTTAAATTCGAGAAGATGATATAATATTTTCATCATCATTATAAGACTCCTTGGATCTTTTACAGTAAGAGCTAGTTATAGTAGTTGTTCATAGATTTACTTAATAGTAACATCAACAGGTTTATTGAGATCGTAATCGTTACGTTAAGATATGATGGAAGTGTTCATTCTTTAGCATTTCTTACACAGCCGATATATTTAGTTTATCTCTTAGCAAAGCAATTCCTTTGCATAGGAACTATTTTTCAATTAAACTGTCTGACTGACAGAACATTGAACATCGCCCTTCAATGTTGCATATTTTAACGAACATAGTTACTTTAGACAGCAATCACTACTCTCACGAACTCAAACCTGTACACCACCCTTCCCCTAAGTTCATTTATCTGTCAAATATTAGTCAGAATTTAGGACAGACTCAGCCAACAGGCAACAACGCAGGCTGACTGTGCAGCCACGAGGGTAAAACAATAACTGTACATTAAGCTGGAAACTCATTAAAAGCCTGAATAGGGGAGTGTGGGAGGAGCACTCGTTTATTGGGGTAGAGTGTTTAACAGAATCGAAGTTTAATTGGCCCGGTGGAAGTTCCAACGCTGTTAATATATCATGAACTACTCGGAACACGAGATCTTGCTCTCAGTGATGTGAATTAGCTTAAGCATTTGAAACACATTATTTGAGCATATTACAGAGTTAACACCTACATACGTTTAGATCTTAATAAATCCAAGTGATATGAACAGTTCTAAAAGATCTTTCATGAGATATGAGCTATTTCAATTTTTAATATTCACATCACGCACGAATTCAAACTATGTGTAAACGCAAATACGATAGGCGAGCTCAATGTATCTTCAAAAGTCGAGCAGAGAATAAACATCCAATATTTATCGTTATGGCCGGTTATCCTCATTCGTCGAGTTCGACAAGGCGGTCAAAAACTTTTGGCTCTCTACCAAGAATCCGGCGAACACAAGTTGTTTGAAATATGTCACAGGACAGGCATTTACACGGGCCGAGAACTCGTATGCGGTTTCATTACATTGCGGGGTTAGATGAAGCGATTGAATTCGACATACGTCGGTAGCCTGCAATGTAAATTAAACACACACGACATCTAATTGGCTTTACTGAAATTGGCGCCATCTGATAATCTGTGGGTTGACACGTGATGAAATAAATAGAAATCTAAGCCAATGGATGTTGATTGTGTTGTGACGAGGACTGTGTGCCGATCGTAACCGTGTTCCATAATGAGTTACCATTGTACAAATAAGGACGATGGTACGTTAATTGGCAATTAAGAAGCATCTGGTATGTACACTAAATTTAATAACAGTAAGAAAACATTAGAGACAAGCAAATATATTTACATTTGCGTAGTTACTTGTCGTAAGGTTGCTAAACAAACGTTTCAATCGTGTCTTACAAGTGGAACTAAATCATATTTCAAATTGAACGTACGGTAGTTGAATGTCTCCGTGTCCTAGAATGAATAATAACTACAATCATACAATTTCCAGACAATAACAATATTAACTCCTAATACATACAATACCTAATATATACATACAATTTGTTACAATGTTATTGCATGACGCCTCTCCATTCAAATATGCACCTCATAATGTCTGAGATTGCTCTCTAACGCATAAAGGTCAATCTGGTCAGATTCGTGGAAGGGAAACCATCAATCAATGTTTAGCTCAGACAAGCACTTGGAATACAATTATCAAGCACATATCTGGCATTAGTCCAAGTCGACTACCAGTTTAAATTGGCAACTTGGCAATAAAAATGTTATTTATCTACTTAAAACGTGTATTATTCGAAAAACCGTTACCATTCCATTAGGTTAAAATAAAAGGTGTCACACATTTTGATATATCGGTTAAAATATTGAGATCTTTCACCTTCGCCCGGTTTCATCAGTTAAGTCTGTAAAAGGCGATCCACGGTCATATTTATTACTTCCTATTTGAGTGGTTCGACCTTTACGCAGCCATTTATTTAAACAAACGATATAAATACGATAATAATCTTATTCGTGGCAGGCGATGACGTCACGTGGGCTTTAGGTAAGATCCAACGGAATACCCCAATCAACTAATATAAATTCGGCCGCAAAGAGCGAGTGCCCTTGAGTGGGTAATTCGCCATATCTCTGTTGGACCGCAGCCAACTGATTCGCGACGCCGCATTACTTTCCTTACTAACAGAGATTTTTATCGTTTACGAACCTAATATGCTGAACATTTTATTATGCACAGTCACAGGCATCGTTTAATTCCGGTTAGATAAGCGTGGAGATAAGAACAACAACGATTTCAAAACGCTATTGTTCCTTGAGGTCGTTTGACTTGTTTAATGTCAGACAACTTAATAATTTGACGATAACTTCGGAATGGCCATAATCCGGATCCCAGAAACTTGACGAGCCTTTACAATAGGTATTATGATCATGATTGTTTGAATGAAAAATAATGACAAATGGCATCCATTACGCCGGTTCGTTTGGCGTGCCGCCACGGTCGTCGGCCTCGCCTTGACCAAGATCGGGCGCGATCGGAGATGTCCGTCTGCCTGTATGTGCATATTAATTATCGTGTTACATAGCTATTTACATACATTTGCTTTAATGTCATATTGCAACCTTCGGATACTTGAAATCTGGACCGAATAATTCATTAATTTTGCATATTGCTCACCGTTCTCTCAAAATATAGATCAGAACGAAGATAACTATGTTAACAACTGTGTGTTTGACATTTAAATACGTCTGCATGAGTATTATTAATTAAATTGAGTAAACAACGATAGAACACTCCTTATCTGTGTAGTTTAGTTTCATTACTGTATGATTACAGTACGCAAACGGCAGGAAGAAGTACAATTTATCTTTCAATGACCTAATTCACAACGTATCAGTTTGCATGTTATCGTTTCAAGTGATAAATTTATGAACGAGGATTTTACTCTTATCGGTGCTAGCTGTATAGGTATTAAATATCATAACTTGAGTATTTCAAGGCGGTAAAGATTCCACGAATAATATTGAAGATAAAAATTTTGTTGTAAGTCTGAGGCACGAAAAGTCTCTTTATTAATATTCTGTGAAATTCATGAAAGGAATTTAAAATAATCCAGCAGGAATAAAACGGCTCAGATGGACCGGCAGACATTTTGGCATTTCGCCCGCGAGCCACTTTAGTAAGTACTGTATCGATGTATAGCATACTACATCGAGAATTCTTCTTAGCTTAAATTATTAGCTAAGATATATAAAATAAACGTAGGTGCCCCTAAAGTTACTTATGTTAAGAAACTATAGCTTAAGGATGATCATATGTTTTTACATGTGATGTGATGTGAGTCACGTCGTGAACAACACAGGAAAACAGTTTATTTAGCCAATGTACCTATGTTTATTATGTTTAAATACAGAAGTAATTATACAGATTGCTCAGCAAATAAGATGTGACGCAAAGACGGTTTAAATTTAGACTCGGCCGTGATCGATATTTCATAAATTTATTTTCAAGGTAGACAAGAATTGGATCAGATGTTTTGCTGCTATGCATGACGTTTAACTATACCAGTGAATTTAAGGGGTATAGTGGCTATGGATATATCCGAAGAGGAAAAATTATTGGACTATCATAAAAGGAAAAGTTGAAGGGAGGAGAAGAGAGAGAAACGCCAAGGGCATGGACCAATAATGGAACAAAAGGACAACGTCGTTTCGTATCGTATCAGGCCGCCAATGAGAGAGATCTAGAAAGAGAGACATGGAAATTGCTCCACCGTCAAGAGCTAGCCTAGCTGTTAAATTTATGATGATGAGTATATAAAGAACCTAACCTAACTATGGCAAAGCTGTCGAGCTTCAGTCGAATAGCTGTTTAGTGTGATGATTTAAGCATTTTGAGTCGGAAAATTGACGATAGTTTGTTTACTGAAAATTGTATTCAGTTGAGTTGAGACTTATAGAAAAACCGGCCAAGTGCGAGTCGGACTCGCACACCGAGGGTTCCGTACAAACACTTTCCATCCCTAAGTGGTTAAGTTAAGTTTGCACCTGGTATTTATAGCGCCCCATATAAATTAGGTGCAAAGTTAGGTATTAAAAAAAAAACTACTTACTAGATCTCGTTCAAAACAATTTTCGTTGGTAGTTTTTATAGTAATGTACACATATGTTTTTTTTAGATATTTCATTATCTTATTTTAGAAGTTAGAGGGGGGGGGGGGGGCAACTTTTTTCCACTTTGGAAGCGTCTGTCACGCAAACTATTCGGGTTATTAAAAAAATATTTTAGAAACCTCGATATCATTTTTGAAGACCTATCCATAGATACCCCACACGTATGTGTTTGATGAAAAAAAAAATTTTGAGTTTCAGTTCTAAGTAACAGTCTTAGAGCACAATCATACTAACTTTTTGGAAAAAGACGTTTCAATTAGAACGTTAGTGCAAAAATCTGTGGTTTTTTCACTGGCAAAATAATTGTAATTAGTAGGTACGAGTGTGAACTATCGATAGGTAAATTGATAAATGCTCTATCTATATCACCGGTATCAGTATTAACATGAACCCGTTAGTGTTGACATGTACTTGTATGCGCAGGTCGTCGGTAAACACGCTACATTGTCTAAATAGGTTTTATACCGCGTATACTAACAAATTCACTGATTCATTTAATCATTCAAGAGGCTCCGTGTATTCGTCTCACGTTTGATTATTATTCCTCACAATTGAACGATTCCAGAGTCGTCATAACTCATAAAACAACCGCAGCTCTAACGTAATGCACATGAATCATTAGGTGTCACTACAAACAATATCTTCATACGAGTGTACGATAGGACTTTACCTACAATTATGGAAGAGTAACACATATATTATGTTAATTAGTATAATACCGTATAACATACCGTGAATTCTAGAATGTTCTAGGATGTTCTAGGAGATTCTTAGTTTGTTAGCCTGAGCCGGTTTGTAATATATAATTATATACTAGCTATGCCTGCGACTTATCTTGTCTCTTGAGAAGCAGTGTTGATTTTTAGCCGTTTAAAAAGCTTCAGGTTTCCTCATGTCACAACATATTAATTTCAGCGGCATCTGTTACTCTATCAGATAGTCTTGGCACATGTTTGAAAAAAGTTTGCACCTCCTTCCTAAGTAGCACCATAAGATTCAGGTGCAAACTTAACTTAATCGAGTGTAGTGGCTACCCGGCGGCCGGGGAAATATGGCCAAATATGGCCGGGGATTTCCTCGACAGATGAATGAAGTTTTTATTAAAATCCGTTAAGTCGTTTCCACGTGATGCGTGGTCAAATAAACAGATAAACAGACAGAAATCTAAAAACTGTTGGAACGTGTTCTGTTATCAATTCTAAGTATCCCCCGCAACCATTTTTCGAATATCTTCCATGTACTACAGACTTTGGACCCTTTTCAGCTTTATTATAAATATGTATACCTACCTAGATATTAGCAATAAGAAAAACATCTACGATTGTATTGTACGTATATGTCAATTTAAATTTTAAATATATTTTGAGAGAATGGTATTTTTTTATGCAAGCAACAAGATGATTCAACAATTAAGGCACATAGACTCGAAAAACACAATCTGACGCAGTAAAAACAACCGTGGGACAGAAAAGTGTTTGTTTATGACAAAAGATACGAGTATATGTTCCTATATTAGGTAATCAACTGTTTTAATCCGTTGTAAAATAAGTTTATATTGCGTCTTTGATCACTCAAAGGGTATCTAAATCATCTAACTGTAGGTAACATAATTATTCCTATATCAAAGAACACTCCAGGGAAATTCATATTTAGATTACCGAGTAGTCCTAAGTCAATATAAACAAGTAACAAAGGTATTCCCGAGATACGATAGTAGTAGCTCCGATTTGTTGGAAAATAATCGAGATTGAGGTCACGTCATTATCATTAGTATAGGTACCTAAATGTAAAAAGTGCCTGCCAGTTTCTATAGCCAAATTGTTCAGTTTATATTTTTGCGAGCTTTTTTACCACTCACTTTCGCGTAATGACTTTTTGTACAGTCCGTGAACTGATAGAATGTGATTAGAGTTTTATATCTGTCGCTCGCTCTTACGCGAAAGAGATAAAACCTCACTGTTTTCAGTTTCACCTAAACCCGAATCCCAATTTGAGAGCTCACAGTATATAGGTTAGGTTTAAGACATTTATTTCTCATAAGAATTATACAATTCGCTTAAATGAGAACTTAAGTACTAATAAGGTTTTATGATGATAAAAACGTACAATGCAGACATATAAAAAAAAGAAGGGTAAGTAAATTTAAGCACAAACGAAAAACAAATAATAATGAGGGTGCGCTCACATCGTAGATGCCGCGTCGTAGTTATATACCAAACCACAACTGGGGAAAGTTTAATGTTTGTTGCTTTTCATACGAGGTTAGATGTAATAAAGTAGTTTACATTTACCTACTTACTAACAAGATCAAAAAATTCCACTGAAAGGCAGGAAACGCTCCAAAACACTACGAAGGTTACTTATACCTTGTTTATTTGCGATAACAACTATGTCTCCTTTATGTACCTAGTCTTCTCATACCTGTGAACAAAAACCATGAATATATAATAAATTGTCTTTAAACAAGACAAACGGATTTAGTGTCAAGGTTGGCAGAGCGTGGTATTTTGCGGCCCATTTTTCCAATAATGATAACAAAAACACAGTCGGCCCACTTTCGCAAATTTATATCTGACAAGGTTGACTCGGGGATAATTTATCTAAATGCAACGCATCTTAAACATTTTTGTAAAATTAGCTCAGTTGGTTGGAAACACCCAAGATAATAAAATGAGAAAAGGAATAGATAAGAGTCCATGTTTTTTTTTTTCAATCTGACCAAGAGGACTTCAGTGCGCACCGCGAGCCGTCTTAACATCAAAGTCGAAAGGCCGTTATTACAAAACAACCAATAAAGTACCTAGTAGCATACTAAGAGGACCTTCTGAAATATTTTATTCTATCAAACCATAGAATAAATTTAAATAACTAACTAACTAAGTACGAATAGTATTGAAGTAGGAATCTATTTACATCGGCTAAAGAGAGGTGTATCAAAAGGCTATCGCGGGTCAGAGGATATCGCCCAGTTGTAGGTTACAATACGGCCGAGCTCCGGAAAAGTCGTATCTTTATATAAATTCCATAGTATGTTACGGCTTTTCGTCGCAGCACGACAGAATAAACATCGTACGCGCTGAATGGCATAACAATATCAAAATTGACTTGATTTATTCACCACTGAAACGATAAGAAACGCGAAGTTGTGACTCTCGCTATTTGTGTGAACTTATTTTTGAATGTTCGTCGTCGTAGGTAAGATATAAAGTTCTATAACTAGGGCGTTTTGTCACCAAACAGTGATATAGTCGGCCTATACTGGTATCCATTGTGACTGCTTGCACTATAAAGGTTTTTAACAGAGCGTTTTAATTCTATAATTTAAAGAGCAATTAAGTTCTATATTTTAGCTCTTAGAACGCTTACAGGACCATACAAAATAATCTTTAAAGTGTTGCACTTTACTAGATATTAAAAACGCGGCTATGGTACTATTTAGTACTGTAAATGAACTTACTGACACTGTTATGTATCCATTTTCACTGAAACTACGTCAAAATTACTTTTACAGTACTGACACTGTAGCAGTGTTAAAAAAAATATTACAGGATCAATTTGCACTATAAAAGTACTCTTTTCAAGCATTACGTAACGTTTAAGCTTCTTAAAAGCTTCCTCAACATCGCTATGGGGCTAGTTCCGTAAAAGTGATGAAAACTTTTCTATAGTACTAATTAGTACTATAGCGACTCCTTGTGTGTCCTTGTGCAGTTGCTAAATAACATAAATTCTAAATAGCCCTTTAAGTGGGTTTGTGTTACTGCTACGAGACTAAAACGTGACATAAAAGCGTTAAAATGATTAATAAATGGACTAATTAGATCTGTAGCAGTTTATTAGTTTCATATATATCTCTAGTAAAAATATGGCCGCTGTTTACGCCATGATAGCACATATTAGTAGACGGCTGGAGCCAATGTGTACTATAGCAGCCATAGTCTTAATTATATTAATATTAATTTAATTAAAATTAAATTATTATGAGGGCGCATTGTCAAATTTGAAATCAGCATAATGAATTTATCAATTCATTTTTTTTCGCAAGTGTTCATATCCTCATGATTACACGTTACGTTAAGTAACAATGAAGTATAAATAACTTATCGATATTTATTTCTTTCAATACCGCGATGGCATGTCACATCAATAGAATAAAATTGCAAACACTTTTGACGACAAAAAACACTGGAATCGTTTACAGTGCAGAATAGCACTATAAACATGTTTTGGTTACTTTAATAGTGCAAGTTCGTGACATGACAGTTGCTGACAGCACTATTTTAGTACTAAAAAGCGTTTCACGACAATTTTATACTTCAACTACAGAGCTGATTTATCACCGTGGGAGCTCTTATATAATGTTTATAGAATTAATCAGTGATAAAACTAGGGCCTCTTTGGGGTTCTGTAAACATTTACAACTCCGTTATAGTGCTAATCATGAACACTATTTAGCACGTCCAAAAACGTTCCCAGGACTTTTATAGTACCACATTTTGTTACTTGGGTAATAAAATGTATTAAGTACCTATAAGTATTATGTTTTCTAGTAGTTGTGTAGAATTTTAAGGTTTGGAAGAAGTGAAGTGAAGTGAAGGAGAGAAATTCAAAATAGTCTGTAAAATCTTATAGAGTACAATGTACATATGTAAAACAGCAGTACGTATCCTATCCATACTAATATTATAAATGCGAAAGTGTGTCTGTCTGTCTGTCTGTTACCTCTTCACGCTTAAACCGCTGAACCGATTTAGATGAAATTTGGTATATAGATAGTTTTAGTCCCGGGGAAGGACATAGGATACTTTTCATCCCGAATAAATGTAGTGTTCCCGTGGGATGAGCGGGTAACACCGCGGGGCACAGCTAGTAGACTATAAAATGTTTAACTATTACGTAAAAAAGGTTTAATTACGTATCTTTCATGTCACAGATGTATTGAATTAAGTTAAAACTTGGAAGCAATTAAATGTAAATTGTATTGCGTTTCATTCCGATGCGAAGCTGACGAAGCCAAATCCATTTTAAATTTCTCGCTCTGTGCTATAGTCCATTGTCGGTGTATTTAGTTCACATACCATTTCCGTCACCGATTTCGTTTGGCGAAGTCACATTTTTATACAGTATACGTCTATTTACCTCTTACATAAGTCGAACATTTATTCAAATATGTGCTGTCTCTATGTTCAAGCCGCGTGAATATCAAACAATTCAACACATATACGGAAATATCTGCGGAATGTTTCGCAACGTACTTACTCAAACATGTTATCTGGACTGAGTGTCTGATTAGCCGTATCATTATCAAACCCGATAAGAGCAAATTCGAGTGTCTACGCCTGATACACCGTCATCGACGTAGATAAACTGTTATAAATAAGTACTTCCATTACGAATACCGATCTAGATTTCCAGGTTACATATTAATTGATTTGAATCCTTATTGGAGGAAATGTATATATGCCAGATGCTATATTATTTTCTCAATGTATCGTTCGTTATTATTTTGCTTTATGGTCATACCCATGTGAGTTTATTGAATGCTGTATTGTAATACATTTTAAACACTTTCACGGACAGGCGTCAACAAACGTAAATTAGTACTCTCGTAATACGGCACTTTGTCTGTGGACGGCGACATTTATCTTTGGAAAACTGCTCTTGCGTCTACAGCTGATCATATAACCTGTATCCGTGTAACGTGTTAATCAGTCAATAACGTTAATGTATTATGGTTTTCATTTTTGAGTCTCGATTCAAATAGGATGAAATAACTGTGACTCTATCCCATCTATTGCTATTGCTTGTTAATTGTAAAAAAAATAGCATGTTTTATTTGTCACTACTATACGAGACGTGCGAGCATATTTGGACACACTTGTTCTCCTATCCTACTACCGCATTTCATTTAATCTCACTTGATTAATCAGTGTCACGTTCATCCATTGCTTATGCAACAGCAATCATCCCGCTAGACCATGTCCGTTCCATTAAGGGGTCATTGTAATAACTGGTACCTAAATAAATCCATCCTTATTAGCAGCAAGGAGACGCGTACCGAGCTGTCGGCGGGCCCCAACGGCCACAATTGAATATGATAGATGGCCCATTGTTGTAACGATTCCGGCCAGAGATTGATGGCATAATAACATAGAAAGCATGCGAGCTGTTCGCTTTCTACGGTGCTAGTAAATAACCTATACCAGCAAATACACGGCAAAGATAACCTAATGTATTCTTGCAACGTTGCACATCCTGTATTGATCATGAATTTTCCATTGTAATACTTAAAACTGCCTCATTCACCGCCATTATATAAATCTGTTCTGTACAAAACCTAGCACTATTTACCTTGTTTATTCTATTTATCTAGTTAATTTGTTTTATCCCAAAAAGGGCCAATATTTGTGTGATGAACTTTGAATATACACTTGTTCCTGGGTCATGGATGTTTTCTACGTATTTATCTGTATCAGTATGCATATCGTTGTCTAGTGCCCATAACACACTGAACACACGCTTATTGTGGGATTAGATCAATTTGTGTGAGTTTGTTAGAGATGTACCGACTAGTCGCCGACTAGTCGGGAAAGCCGACTATTCGGCCTCATTTGTAGTCGGCGACTAGTCGGCAAAATGTGCCGATTAGTCGGCAGGCCGGCACTTTATGGATCACAAGAAATCGAGACATAAAATAAGTAAACTACCATTTTTTCAATTCCTTTTAATTATATTTTACTCAAATACAGACCTAATATCACATTTGACACTTTCATTGTACCTATACAATCAAACAAATTATAGTATACTCATTACAATTACAAATATCATATTATACCTAGCACGAGTAGTTATTTTTCTAGTAGAGGCAAGTTATGATGGAGAAAAGTTAAAGCCTCTGCGCGGTCAGGAATTAGGCGATTTATTTTTGCTTCGTATATATTCCGCCACAGAGAAAAGACGTTCGCTGTAGGTATATAGAGCTACCCGGGCAAAACAGGTACTTCTTTGCAAGACGAGCCATTTCGGGAACCTCGAACAATGTTTGTGCCACCACACATACGGATCCTTAGCCGAAGTCCACGATCGGCCGAGCCGAATAGTCAGCCGACTAATCGGCCTTTTAGGCGGCCGACTAGTCGGCTAGTCGGCCAAACCCATAGTCGGCCCATCTCTAGAGTTTGTCCGATATTTATTTATTTATAATTTAACTTGTCACCGTGAATGTTTTAACTGTTTTTGTCGTTTAAAGCTGGGCCTATAGAGCCAGAAATATGAATAAACCACCAAATTTTGGAAATAAGAGTCAACCATGAATAAGCTATCTCACCTCGGAATAAGCATTGAAACTTCCTACTTCCAGATTTGTGTAATATTGTGTGAGAGTTAAACAAACTCATGCATGAGTTGCCTCGCTCGGCCTGTTTGTGTTTACATGGTTAGACAGGGTTACGAAAGGCATATACAAATCCGGCTCAAAGCCGCTCGGCCAAGTTGAACGATTAGTATAGTTCAACAAATAATAAGGAACTAAAGTTTAACAGCCAATTAATTAGCGCACTGGCCGGCTGGGTGGAGTGACCCGGGAGTGGTCTCATTAAACGGTGACAGACGATTTACGATGCCGTTTATATTCAAATTAGCGAAAGTTAAATGCACTATTATAGATTGTTGTGTCACCGGACCTAGACTGAATTGATGAGTAGTCATTAGTTTTAAATGCTGCTAAGATACTACTTAAAAATCTTCTACCCACCACGTCGGGCTAAAATGTAATTTTGAAGTCTATAGGTATTCAAGAATTTGGTTACTGGACTTTAATCTCTCGCTCTCACTCATAAATCTGCTACTTTGCCTTTATTAATATAAGTATGTATGGTGCATACGGATATTTTGTTGATTTTAGTAATTTCAATTTCATTGATGCTAAAACTGCGTTGTCATATGCAATTCTAATAAGTATGCATTATAAATTGTGTAATGTGTTTGTTATCATTGTCAAAACAAGGCATACGTAACATTCGAGTTTATTAGCTGGCGCCAGCAATAAAATTGATGACCGGATATTTGTTGAAAATGTTGGGTTAGCGATGTTTTATTTAGGTTATTAGAATTCTAATGAATTCTCGGTTAATAATAATAACTTCACTATCAAAGAATATATTATCATGATAATCAATCACAGAAACTCGTCAGATTCAGACAAACTCGTAACAGACGAAACGTGTCGGTTGGCCGTCAACGGCGTCAACATGCGAAGCTAATATTGGCATGATTGTGGGTTGTACTTTATTCAATATTATTCATGGCCTAATGACTGAAAATACATAGCTTCGTTTGTGCAAACGAGGACATCGCTCAATAAAACTGACAGAGTAATAACACTAGTAACGTAGTATTTATTATCTATTAGACCTTATGCAAACTGACGGACATCAAATTCAATAAAAGTCGACGTAAATTATTCAAATCGATTCTAAAAATAGCTCCCCAGTTACTTCAATTGACCGAAATCACCGTACAAACTTGTCCGTCCTTGCCTTAAAGGAATAAGAATAAAGATGACGATTTACATATTTATAGTTATATATCTTAAACATAAATAACTATAAACATCTTTTTCACTTCTCTCGCTCTAAAAGTTCGACTTTATGCTGTGCGTAGGCGACATAAAGTCGCTTTTTATGCTCTAGAGCATAAAGTAAAATCGTCGTCGAAGGCCAAGGCGATCGGTCCAACAGCCACACGAAAAAGGTCCTTAATAAACAGTAAAAAAAAAAACATAAAACTTCATACAATAAAACCCGTTCCAGACCTTCCGATCCGATCCGATTTATCGGGAGAAATCGGATAATGTGTAGTGTATAAGATCCTAACAATAGCACTACACATTATCCCATTTCTTCCGATTAAGGAGATCGGATCGGAAGGTTTGGAACGGGTTTTAACTCTTTATTTTATTTCGTTTTGTTAGTATTCTAAGACCAAGGCAAAGATACCAACAGCCAAAGTACACAATAAAACTATTTCTCATTGCTATTAGAACAATGAGAAATATTTAAAGTAACATTAAATTTTAATTAAATTTGTTTTTAAGTAGGTATACATGATATGTGTATATGTATATGTTATTTACATGATACAGTTTCATTTCCTCGCAATCGAAGTGAAAAGTAGAGTGTGCAACTCGTCCATAAAACGCATTTTACACTCGACTTTATATTCATCCTCGCTCGCAAGCTCGCTCGGATGGATAAACGTCTCGTGTAAAATGATGCGTTTTATGCACTTGTCGTACAATCTACTATTTTCTGCTTATATTTAAATAACTCGTTATTCCAGCTGCCCGGGTGTTAGGTATTTGATGAAGCAAAGGTCATATCGGGGTTAAAACAACTGGATGTTTTAAGTGGAACGTCGCTCTTGATTTGAATAATGGATTAAATATAAATAAAATGAAATAACAAATGTTCATCAGAATGATACAAATAGATTTTGCAATGTTCCGTGTAATAAATAGGTGCAGCTTTTTAGAGTTTTAATCATTTCCTATTTATTAATGATACTTTTTGCATTCGAAAATTTATAGTATTTAAGTAGGTAATATTTTCAGCTAAAATCTGTTATTTTTATAGAATCTTCTAAACGCAATCCTCAATAACACAGTTACCACAATAACGTTGTGCAAAGGTTAAATACTAAAAGAGTTAACTTTCGTAAAAGTGTAGTAACAGAGAACCTGGATTTTATAGCTCGTACAACTCTGTAAGCGTCTAATAAAGTTATTTCAGTTTAGAAAGAATAATCTGACTGCACCAAAGTATGTGGAAGTTTTTTCCCCAACACAGTTAGCAGGGGAAGTTCTTCCCGGCCGATATAAGAATCGGCGGAGAAAAGGGCATTAAAACTTGGGCATTCCTTCACGAAGTTTGCTCACTCGGGGCTGCGAGCAATATCTAACTAAACTGAGATTTATCTCCGCTTACAACTTCTTTGACAACCGCCTGTTATATATCACGTGATTGAGAAACTTTCCTTTGAGCTGCTCTGATTGTGAGGAAAATATTTTCGTCTGATTTGTTCAACAACTTTATAATAGAAAGTCAACTTCGATTATTTTCAATGCTTCTTTCAATTTCAGAATGAGGGATATAAATATTGACGTAATAGGAAAGTGAAAACTTTCTTGAAAATAAGAGCCCGATAACCCTATTGTATTTTGTACTCCGCAAAGTATAAACTGATTCCTAAACTAGCTCTAACATGGTTATTTGGAGCTGAGCAAGGAACTATCAAACAGCTACAAAAAAAGCTGAGGTTAAAATCTGCATCGGGAATTTAAAAAAAAAACGCATAAACTTACTAATAGTCTTAAACCTACTAACCATGCCCATTTTGAAATACAATAAGTTTTCATCGATAAATTTATAAGGAAGAAACAAGCCCTGTCCTTTCTCAACTTGTAACATCAACTTGTCAAGTCGTCACTAGAGACTGCAAGACATCCGGCCCATTAGTGACGACATCGCTGACCGCGATACTTGACACGTCCAGGACGTTTAGACCGCATCTGCTGATACCTCGGATCTTGTGAACAAACAACCATTCATGCGGCTTTACTTTTTTCTACTTCAACTATCTCTGTTTACACAACACATTTCACAGCATCTTGTAACTTTAGTAATCTTAATTTACATATCTTGTACCGTTTTTTGTTGAGCCTCGGGTTCAATGGTTAATGTGGTGTCGTGGTTAAAGAGATAGCAAAAACAGAATAGCGAAGGACATTAGCTGTCGATGTACCTATAAGAGCTCTTAAAAACGATGACAACACTGGTATTGATGATCTTTTAAATCATTGATCAATATCACTGCTCTTTAAACATATAGATAGAAGTAAAGCAGCGTATCAGAGCCCAGAATAACAAGCTATTTGTAGCATTTGCTAATAGCCAAACTGAATGAGTTTGCGTTAGCGACGGTAGTTGCTCCTGTAATGAGTCGGAGTCGGAGTTCTCGGAAACGTAAACATTTGTCGTCTGTTTGGCAAGTCGCGGCAACGCGTGAATACGACCTTTGTCGTAAAGCTTTCACAAGACGCGTGAAATGTGGAAAGATACGACTGTTTGATGAATCGAGGAGTGAAGATCCTCTTAGCTTTCATGTTCTAACTAATTATGCATGCGGTATTCAATTCACGGTAGGTGTTGAATGTCGCTAAGGTACGTGGACAATCATGGTCGTATTTATAAATTATGTGGGTCTCCAAAAATATCAGTGTCATTGCCAAACCTTTAGACTTGATACTGATTTTCGTATTTAGAGGAAACTATGTAAATAATCTTTAAAACACAATTGCAATAGAAATATTAACTTTAAAGTGTATGTATAGAAATAAACAACCACCCTGCAAACAATCGAATCCCTACAGTGAATTAGCTAAAAGGTCAACTCCCTTTCCTGCAGAAAACAAAGGCGATAAGAAGAAAGCATAACAGTTATAACAAAGTCAGGAACATTATCACAGATCGCCTCATACCCTATGGCTGTAAGATCCGGATAACACAAAACACCAATCTCACAGACGACCCTCTGATCCTGTCGGGAGAATGAATTGTTTACATTTTTTCTGACCAAGAAAAAATACAGGTACATATAGGGGTCGCGTTTAAACCGAAGAATGCCCATTCCCAAAAGAACAGGCAATTTTTTCTATGACAACAAAAACCCGCTTTTGCCCGAAATGCTTTGTGGCCCGTAATTATAATAATAAGAATAACTTGGTCGATTTCTTGCGAGGGGAGTTTTTCTAAGCGGGAACGACCGCGGCAGGTGGTGTATACAATATGCTAGCATTAAGTCTGGTAAATAAATTGTAGTAAAAAAAGTGCAACAAAAACTGTTCGGGGCGAGACGAGCCCGGCCTCTGCTGCTCAATGTCAAATAGCGGTCGCGCGGACAAGAACATCCTCGGCGCGCACGCATCGATCCGGGTAAACAATGAGGACGAAACGTGTCATTAATAAATCATTAGCATGTCATTAACGATATTGAATGCTTAGTGTTTATCGTTTAAGTTATGGTATTTCGCAGGTGCTTAGTAATTGATCCTAATTAACTTGCAGAACAATGGACTGCTATAAGGCTTTCTTTAGCGTTTTTGTGACCTAAAACATGGTTTACTATCATTTTTTTTATTATGTAGTAAAAAAGATAACTAGCGTATTAGACCCTTTCACACAGACGTATGAGCAATACCGGGTTATATCCACGAATCCAATTTCACGCCACGTATGCCGGCGAACACGTTCTACACGCCGGAGTTTAAAGGCCCCGTCTTTGTATTCATCCGGTCGAGTCCATTAATATAATGAAGCCACAGAGCTAGCTCGTCACGTACCTAGGCACAACCCACGTCCGCATGCGCCACAAAAGGAATGCTCAATATTATTCTTACAACGAAAAAAGCTGACACTATATTTTTTACGCGGCATCCAGGTAGCGCAACAAAAACTGGCGGAGCGGAGACCGGTTCCCGGAGTAAAAAACGCTTTGTGAGAGCATATATCATGCAGTCCGCGACCCCGGCACTATTCTCGCGCTCGCGGGAGCCTAATGAGCCTTCAATCAAGGTCGGCTCGCCCGTTCGTTGCCGGCTCAATTATAAACCTGTTTTAATACGACTCTTTATTAAGATTTTTAGTGTGGTAATATTAAATTGTTTCTTATGATGGGTTTCCAAATTATGTAGTTATTTTTAAATCGTGTTTTCCACGATAATAATCACGTGAGCTATGTGCATAACCGCCTTATTAATAATTCATTCCGTCAACGAATAAACAAAACTGATGGAGCGGTTGAATTGAAATGCCCCTGAGACCTCCGCTTGTGTAAATCTATTGCGGTGCGCAACTCGTTGCAATTTGCAGATGAACCAGTTAACCCGTACAAATTCGCATGATGAATCAGGAAGTCTGAATGAGACCGTTAACGAAAACAATGAAGAGTTGAAGACGTCGAAGATTATTATCATGTTTTAAATCGGGTATGCGAGAAGGTAATAATGAAAGCGGCAGTTACTATTGTGTGAAGTTGAAAAACAAACAATTTCTCATTAGGCGAGTAGCGCGAACCGGGTATTGTTCTTCTGAGAGGACATAACGGGCTATGTTGGATTTATGTAGACCCGACCGGCGCGCGGTGGACTCTGCCACTGCCGCAAAAGTGTTCCATTTTCAATTACCGCGACCTTTTGTGCGTTATATTTTCCGGAAGTTTTCATCAATTTACGCACACAAAATAACCCATTTGCAACCGTTTACAAAATAAACAATTTAATTGAAAACAAATGTTGCGTAGCTGCAGAAATGAAGAAAATGAATAACACACCGACATTGTGTAATGTAATCTATCAGCGAGTAGGCAGAGCGTTAACGGTTGGAGTGGAACGGAAGGGTCAACGGCCTGTGGACCTCGGACCAATTCGCGACATGAGATTGAATAATAAATTGATTGCGAGCGGCCCAAGGCCGGGCGCCATTGCTGACTGGCGTGCACGCGGCCATTTTGTAGACGCGCATCACCAAAATGTTTCAACTATTCTGTGACCCACTTTGCCCTTCCCTTCCCACATATTCCTGTTTCACGTCACTCTTGTTGATCAATGAAAACCGAATCTGCGTTTTATTTTGAAGCGCTTTGATTTATACAAACCGATGCGTTAACATTCCTTGTTATTTGTCTCGTCAACTCGTCAACGTTATATAACTCCACCCGATAGGTAGTTTAGAATTTTAAATTGCGTCTCAACCCATATTCATTGTAATAAAATAGACGACGTGATTAGTTTTTACTTTAAAGTTATTCTTAAACCGGGTCGGTAAGAATCGTAAATATTCATTGCATGAATTATTTATTAATCGTGGCAATCATTTACCAAATACAGCTACGACCGACATGTATATTATGCTAATGTTATTTGAATTCTTGACTTTGTTAACTGCAGAACAATAAATACTGTTTTAAACGTCTGAGAACATTCCGTAATTTTCCCTAGTATTGTCATTATCGTCGTACAAACATGGTTACGATGTTGTGTTAATGTTGATATGAAAATTAACGGTGTGGTTATTGTTGCGGTCAGTAAAAAAAACTTACTTCTTTACCCTATTATTACTTATTAAGTAACAGATAAATATTTAACTTACACGAAGGTTATGTATACGTACCTACACGAGTATGACAATGGCATTGTGGGCTCATGTTCAATTGTTCACAGGATAAGCTCTTTATGACAATTCAGACATCTTGAATTTTCTTTATTATAATCTAACTCATGTCACTTTGAAACATTACTTCCGGTGACAAAGTGACATTGACTTAAATATAATCTATCGTATTAACCTTTAATTAACCGAATCTTTCATCGTCCAACAAAAAGCATACAATTCAAACGTCGTAGAATTATTTATTAAAACTCATAATTGCATTACAGTACGATCTGAACCTTTAAGCCGGTCTGGCGATAAAGGCATCGTGTGATAGCGTTCCGTAATCGGTTATTGTTTATCGTCTTGCAAGATTGCCATTCATAATCGGATCTGTACTTAATTATTCGTTCCTAAGCGATATTTCTTCGCCTGCTCAGTTACTATATCGGTGTAATGGAGCGGATTAGTTTGATAATTAAATTTTAACAAGAGTATCCGCCGTCAATGAAATTAAATCCTATTTGGACGACCCTCTGTGGTCTTCAACCCTCCACTATGAATTCCACATCAGTGAATGTTTTCCGAAAACAACTGCACGAGTTATTAAAGACATACCTATTCACGGTAGGCTGCTAAGTGCTAATGCTGGAAGAGTTCCTTCGATTTTTTCACAGTCCTATCATCGGATCGGATCCTAACCTGACTGACGAAACTAGCAGTGAAGTCCATAGAGCCAAATCCCCCAACGGCTTACCCAGATCAGGTCGATTGAGCACCATTTCCTATTGCTACTAAGGTAAAATTAAGCGTAATCGAAGCGTAAGAAAACAAAGTCAGTAAGTTTTGGTTTGACGCCACGCCAATGGAAACTAGGTACTAATACTAAGGTACCGTGTCCTTTCAAACAGAAAAAAAATTGCTCAAGTCAGTTCAGCAGTCTTTGAGTAGGTACTCGTAATCGGGGAACACACATATAAAAATCCGACGAGCTGAGTATTTCTATCTTTCCTGTAAAGTAAAAGGACACTTCGTTTTGCATTACATTTCATCACAACAAATCATCTAAATGACACTACTACTCAAACTGTTTTCCACACGTTTATATTTTACATCATCAGAAACGACGTGAATGTTAATAAACATATTGTGTTACTGTCTGTTGTGTAAATCTAAAACGTCTAATGCAATTTAGTTAAGAATGCGATGACTGCCAGTCGTTTATTGCTACATTTACCGTAACAAATGCTTCGTCCATACTGACAGAAAGTTTAAACTGTGCAAGATCTACAAATTATTATTAGTATTGCGATACCTAAGCATTCAAAGAATGATTCGAGACGCTTGTTTTCAATGCAAAATGCTTAATAGAATGCACCTGTTAAATGCGACTATGTAATATCAAATAAAATATATTACAATCTTTCATTGCCTATGCTGGAACTGGAACAGACTAAGAACGGTCAAATTCTAAGTAAATCAATTTATATGAGCGCTGACTGTTTTTCCAGCTATCTTCTAGCCAAACTAAAATAAAATTTCGTTTTAAAAACAGATGTCTCCCCTTAGAAATGTCTAGTAAACATTCCAGAAAATTCTTTTAAAACTATTCATGCTCAAAACCCAATTAGGTTCATCTAACTTTTTTCAGCTTTGCCTTTAAGGTTGTTTAAACCAGAGAACGCTTTATAGAATTCAGTCCACTTTATGAAAGATATTTTTTTCTTTCGTGCAATACCTACATAAAGATCAAGAATAAAGCGAAAAGTAAATCCTAAGTTATAAGAACATATCCAGACCCATGAATCCTTTGATCGAATTTAATCTGGATTGGAATGGTATGTGAATACGAACCCGTTTAAAATCCTGTATAAGATACAACTATGCGTCTACGGACCAGTCTTACAAATTAAGGACAGACATCTGCTCAATTTAGCCGGCCGTCCGTTACGGCAGTGCACAAAACGCCACGAGTGTCAATCAGCCTCGCATCGTGACGTAACCGACGCCATCTCCCTAGACGTAGCGTATTATGACAGGACAGGACAGTAAAGTAAGCATTCCTAGCTCTCAGCACATTGATTATTATCCAAAACTGGACTAAGAAATCTTGATACACCGTCCAGAATAGTATTATGACCGGGAACCGTCATCTTCATGCTGATACATTGAGCGTTATCCATAACTAGACTAGAAAATCTTGGTGAATATGTTGTAAATTAGATCGTTTATTTATATGCACGAAAAGAAATACATTAAAGTCTTATCGATGTTAAGTAGCGTTATGGCAGGAGAGACATTTGTCACATAGTAAGCATTTCCAGACTTCAGCATATATTCATAGCGTCATCCAAAATTGGACTATTTTCGTACCTATGTAGATTTACTCTGTGTAAGGGAACAAATACTTTTATAGTCTAGTGGTTTCATTCATTGATATATATATCAATCTGAGCCATCTGGCCATATAAATGCCATCGGGAGCATTTCTAGAGACCTCAGCACATATTCACACACAGATTATAAAGTCTTGTTGTGCAATACGTTCTGTATAGTATGTATGAGAAATACATTAAAGTCTTGTCGTGTTGTTGAAGTAGGAAACGGTTTTTGGGAGTCTATAGACTTTGATGCGGCTAACGTGGCCACACCATCTGAAATTGGCTTTGCAAACCAGATCCGTACACATAGGGAAACGGAGATTGTAAGAGTCGCCGTCGTCGGACACGACGAGGACTAAATATGTATATGTGCTTAACTTTAATTTGATTAATAATGATAAATATAACCATCTGAGCAATATATATTTTGCTATATGCGCTGCATTAAATCAACAGCTGTCGTTTAACGAAAATAATAGAGTAAAAACATCTCCAAAGTAGACCCGTCACACAAGTGATATTTCGGAAACTGCGAATCTAAATTTTTAGAGGTAATGTTTATTTATCCTCGTGTCAAGCACCGTTTTCAATTAGTCATAAATAGCAGAAGGCGAGAGGATTGTCTCCGGATAGGCAGTTAAAATATTTCTCATGATGATTCACTGTGTTCATTATAGACTCTGATGCAATATATTACGTTTAAAGATTAATAAACCACGTCTGATAATTTGTAAATATGTAATTTAATTTAGTAACATGTTACTCTTTAGTTATAAAATGACATAAATAAGATTTTCCGCGACCACTATTCAAAGTAAGTCTTGGTCACTGACAAGAGTTTGCGCCACTTATCCCGATTTTTTGCCAAAACACGCTCAATCCTAGTTGCATTCTCAATCAAAAATATAAAGCATATTTACGACGGCACACCCACACATACATGTAGACGATTTCCATCGCCCCTTGAAAGGGTTTGTGATAAATTCTCCCAGAAAACGATTAGGATTCGACAGAGAAATTCTCTTTAAGGGGCCTATGAATCTGTCCTCACACAGCGATTACGGACTCGTGCGATCCGCCGATAGCTCCGGGTCCATATTTATGGACTTTCAGACCGGTTTCAGATATAGGAATGCAAAAGGATGAATTCCTACTACGTAAAATGTTATAAGTGCGAAAGTAACTGTCTGTCTGTCTGTCTCTGTTACCTCTTGAAGCTTAAACCATAATCATCGATTTAGACGAAATTTCATATGGAAATCGTTTTAATACTGAAGAAGGACATAGGATAGTTTTTATGACGGAAATCATTCCTAAAGAGGATGAAGGGGGAATGGCATTACTATGCTTTAAGTACAATATGTGTTTAAAAATGTTTTCCGCTCAATCTTATTGAAGCATTTTATTAATACCTTATGGCTATTAACGTATTTTACGCAGTTGAAGTCGTGGGCAGAACCTAGTAAAAGTCGTAACGGCGACTAATATCACTAACCATTGGCATTAGGGTGATAATTGTTTGAAGAATGCATTCGCGGCGGGAGAAAATGTTCGCTGGTCACGACGACGTCGTGACGCGAGGATTGCGACTTGCTAACACGAAATGTCAAGCGCTACGTAATTGGTGTCAGAAACATGGATTCGATCTTTTGTGTTACTAATGCGTGGTCTAAAAATAGCTGGTGCTAAATAGCACCTGCCATAGCTGTGAAGATGTGAAATGACAGTAACAGAACATGTCATAAAGTTGCGTCGTAAATTAAAATCATTGGGGATTTAAAGCAAGTTGTATGCATTTACTCTGATCCATCAGTTAAATTAAATTTAATGGTTCAATGAATTATTATTAAAAACATTATTCAGTGAATTCGTAATTCTTGAACAATAAACGATTAAATCAAGCTGTCAGTGTTGGTTAATTACTCGTGAACATAAAGGCTGAAAAGCCTATAACGCCTAGATAGCCTCGGGCGCGGCAGGTTATCAAGAGATCGAGCTATCGGAGAGACGGGGAGGCAAGATGCAGCATAACGGTTCATCGGGGTGAAAGTACTTGTACAACGTAATGTTGAGTCAAGTGTGCTTCAACACGTCAACGTTCTAACTGCCTAAGCCACGCTAAAGCGCATCGCACACAAAATAACAACATACAATCTCTTAATTAATGATGTCGTAATATTAGCGTTACTCGTTAGTTTAGAAACATTTTATACCAACAAATTATTATAATTAACTCAGATCTCATTAGCAAAAACGATCGCATCAATTTTAAAAGATCACATAACTCTTTCACACGCTAAACACGGTCGAAAATATGCAAATCGTTATTTATGCAGCGAACCGAGGACGGAAACGGTACTGCCGGCCATTTGCAATTCCACAACGATATTGTATAAAATGGAGACGGCGAGCAGCGCTATGAATAAGTAAAGAGAATAGATTTGTGGCGCGTATTCTGCGGGCGTCCGCGGCCGCGTTCCCAGCCGGCCATTGTTCTTTACGTAACGACGTGACGTGGCGCGACGCGATTTATTACATTATGAAGGTGCCGCGCTCACGTTTCGCGGCGTCGATTTCCCCCGGCCATTCGTAATCTTACGCCTAATGCGAGCGGGCCCGTAAACAAACAACTAGCGTGCGCTGCAATTGGATTCTAATTACGCTATTTTGATTACTCATATGCTCTAGTTACGAGCTTGAAGAACGCTCAATATGACTATCAAGATTATAAGATGTTATAGTTAGCAAATACATATATTACCTAAATGTAGCCCTCGCGAATTTGTTTGGAAATTGCTGAAATTTGTAATTTTTTAAGTTAAACAAAATTTTATTAGGCGAGAACAGCCGGTTAAAGTGGAAAGCGTCCGGACATCCAAACATCCGGACATACGAAGCAATTTATGCCCAAGCTGAAACGGAGCCGTTTCGCTCGCTCGATTAATAAGAAATTAGAGTTCCGTTAACAAGTCAAGTGTAACACGAATGGAAAGACATTTAGAATGTAATTTCTCAGAACCAGGAGGAAGTAATAAGCAATAACGGTAGGTAGGGCAGAGGGAGACGGCCCGACCCGACGGGTTGTAATGACATCACTAACATGGCAGGAAAGGTAACTGACATTCACGATTTTACCCTTCAAATTATATGAAATTAGGGAACGTCCTTTGGATTTCC
The DNA here is from genome assembly GCA_905147355.2 of Apotomis turbidana. NCBI lineage: Eukaryota > Metazoa > Arthropoda > Insecta > Lepidoptera > Tortricidae > Apotomis > Apotomis turbidana. The sequence goes on from LR990292.1 coordinate 7,434,342, forward strand.
TAAGCCGCGTAGAACGTAGAATTAACATTAAACAGGTCATAAAAAGTCTCTATTACAGCCCCCATAAATCTTCCATAACGGTCGATTCGACGTGAAAGGGCTCTGGACCTATTGACGGATCCCGCATTTTTACACTGTAGCGCTCCCTCTCACGCTGCGAGCATTGAAACGAATTGGTTCCATTGGTAAAATAAAACGAAAATGGATCGAGCACGAAAACAGACATTAAGCCCGAGGGCAAACAAAACGCACATACAAAAAGAGCGCTTTAATTAGAAAAACTAAAAGTAAAGTACCTAACGAAATTGTAGTATCTCCTATGTTTACTGAGACGTATCTAACATGCTTTAGCATTACACGCTCTACCACGTAAGTAAACTATTAAATCTACTGTAACACAAAGTAAATAGGCACTTTCATTCCATTATACTTGAAATTACGCAACAGACTTTATTACACATACAGATATGTGTCTCGATGACACCTATGATATTACAATAAACCTCTAACAGGTTATAATTAAAAACATCTTGTTCTCCATTACTAAAAAAAGTATTCCGGATGTAAAAAAACACATCAATCAAAGCATACAAAACAATGGTAACAACAAGGTATCTAATTAAATAAGTTGGCGTGATTCACGTCGTGTCAGTGACCTTCACATGACGGCGGATGCTCCACTGTTCCGTTCCACAGCCTTTGTACTACATAAACAAAGATGGCTGACTCATACAAGACTTGTATATCGCGATGGGAAATGTTTAACGACCAATTTGAGGTAACAACTGACATTAATAATGTGTTTAGAGGAATGTCAGATGATCACGATGTAATAAATACTAGGATACTCGTACTTACGTAATACTATGTTGTTATTGTGCAAGTACTGTACTCGTAAAAGGAGTATACTTACTCGTATATTTAGACTCGCCTGATCCGCCCGCGATTGATTTGAATGAGTAAGTGTAAATAGCTGTAATTACATTGTATACTATGTAAATAGTATTATTACCTTAGTGAATAACATTGTGAACACCGTCAGTTTATAATTTATTTAGAGAAATTATAAACTAACCTAACCTATCTGTCTGTTTACATTAAGTTAATTTATAAACTAGCGGTCACAATTATAAGAGGTCTGATATAAAGGATATCTGTTATGTGGTAAGAGCAGAGAAAAATGTACCACTAGTATTCGCAACTACCCGTTGAAATCAATAAAGCTATTAAAATTGTCCACTTACGTTTGAAGAGATCGATCAAAGCGCTTGCAGAGACAGCAATGTATTTCCCGTATAAAGGGCCACCCCAAAACGTGCCCGTTTCGCCTCCCCGTCGTCGTGTGTCCCCAGTCCCCACCAACATGCAAATTTAATACTGTTATTTTTATTCCAACTTTACAAGGGCAGTGGGGGAGGCAAAGTGTGATAAAGGGGCATAATGTGTCTTAATGGGCACCCCGTTTCCTTAACACGTAGCGCATTCATAATAATGGCTTCTTAATGTTTTATGAAACGTCAAATTTCAACGTAAATAAGTGCTATAATAATTATTGGGTCGGTAGCGTAATTTTGACTGGAAACGTGACGAAACTTATAAAGTATTAACGAAGGACCTTACATTATTTAGAGTCTCATTTCGCCTCGTTTTCGACATGCTAACAAAATAACGTTGCTCTCATGTTATACTCAATTAGCTTTTAGTTAATGGATTGATTAATTATATACCCACGCACTCATTCATGCATTAAATCTCTTATTGATTATGCTAGGAAGTGCGCATTACTATAGCACCCGATAGTTATGGCACGCATGTACGTACTGCATGGGTGCGTTTAACGAACATGCAAAGTTATGCAAAATGCGCAATGGCGGCATGCACGCAAAATTTGTGACGTGCGCCGTGCCAGCATGCAGATTACTTCGTTACAGTACATCAAGATAGCAAATACATAAATCTTTTATACATACAGACATTTGGGAACATATTCACGAGCGCAAACTGATATAAAGTACGTACACCGTACATTGTACACCCTAAAATGTCGTAAATTTGGCAGTGAAAAACCAGCAATGTAGTGGGAGCTCGGCGAATGCCCCCAAGAGGGCTCCGTTTCTTAAGAATTGTATGTTGTTGAGCAAGGCCATTAAGTAAAGAATGCAGTATCATTATAAATTCCGTTTAGTTTTTAAATATTTATAAGGTGTGATGCATAATTATGAATTTCCTTATTTAGTTAAATTGAATATGTTGACAAGATGCTGAGTTAATCATTATTAATCTCACGTTCTATCCTAATCATAATGACATTTCTATTAAGTGTATAAATATGAACTTAATGGCTTAAAGTTTAATGCGTTATACAGTTGTATTTGTTTATTAACAACCATATTATACGAATCTAGCAAGTTTAAAACGTGTTATGAATTAGATCTTCTAGTGGCAGCCATCAGCAACTATTAAAAATATGTATATATATAATCAATACCTACCACACAAAATCATCACTGCATTTGTATGAAAATAAAGCATTAAGTTTAGTCAAAATCTGATGAAAAACTTTACATATAAGGATTAAGCTGATAAAAGAAAACAAAAACATTCAAAAAACACTTCTACAAATAAATAGTTATCAATCAACCAAATGCATTAACCGCCAACCCGCTAGCTGCAATGCAAATAGCCCAATCCCCTGTCGCCCGAACGCGACAAGCCGAAAGCAATTAAAATCGGAATTAAATTGCACAGTAACTCTGGTATTGAGTACCCCGCACCGACACAAAGGACTCGTGACACGTGTTTGTGCTACGTCGTGCGTTTACTGGATTGCGGCGGATATTGGGCACATGTGCGATGTTTGGCCTAGATAATGAGCTAAAACAAACCATTAGAATTATGTGTAAAAATATCTATTACGCTCACTGCAATCTTGTAAGCATTTCAGGAATTTATTACTGACCTTAAAAAAAGTAAAAAATCTACGTTCAGTCGGGGGCATGCGTGCCATATGAGATGGGATAAACGCACCTACCTTAAAAATAATGTAAATTTACTTGAAGTTTCATCAACGAGTGTGAGTTTGCTGAGCACTTTCTAATCTTCTGGCCTAAAGAATTTGTTTTGTGAGCCTACCCGTATCACAGCCACCAGTTCCACATGTATTGATAACATATTTAGTAATACGGATGCAATGGATAAATTTATCATTAACAAACTAAGCTCAGACCACTGCGGACTACAAGCATCATTCAGTTTCAGTAAGAAAATTGAAATTGATACACAAGACACTATGTGCAGACCTGTTACTGAGCATCGCTTAGATTTATTCAATCGAAATATTCAGGAAAAAATGTGTTATCTTTCTTTTCCTCAAGAGGATGCGGACGACATGTGTAAGGTCTTGTTTGATTGCATAAAAAAAGAATTTGATTCCTGTCTCAGTCTGAAAAAAGTGCAAAGCAAGGTTAAAACTATATTTAGCGACTGGGCTACTCCAGATATCCACGAAAAAAGACTTCGTCTCTACGATCTTTATGATCAAAGATCAATCGATAAGAGACCGGAATTTCTAGAGTACGTGAAGAATTTTTCTAAATATTTCAAACAAATATGTGCAGCCGCTAAATCTGATTACTTATCCAAGAAAATCATTAATTCTAGTGATAAAGTGAAAACTGTTTGGAAGATGATCAATGACGAAACTGGGAAGACTAAAGTCAAAGATCGTCATTATAACCTACAAATTAACGATACATTAGTAACTTCCGATCTTGAAGTTGCGCATCACTATGAGCGGTTCTTTTCTAATATACCTGTGGAGACGTAGCAGTCATTGAATTCATCACCAAATTTTGCTGAATCAATATTAAAAACGAATGTAACAGAATGTACAGAGATCTTCAAATTTACTCATGTTACCCCTAACAATGTTATTAAAACCTTCAGGTCTTTAAATTTGAAGATGACCGAAGATCTGTGGGGCCTTTCTGTGAAAGTGTTACATACAATTGTAGAGGCGATTGCACCATATTTGGCCGATATTTTTAACAAATGTATTGATAATGGAGTATTTCCTGATTTGATGAAACCCAGCAAGATCATACATTTATTCAAATCGGGAACTAAATCAGACCCCACAAACTTTAGACCAATATCAATACTACATACAATAAGTAAAGTTTTTGAGAAACTCATTCTTAATCAACTTACATCTAATTTTAATCGAAATAACCTTTTACATAGCAGTCAATTTGGATTCACTAAAGGTCGCTCCGCTACTGATGCAGGGGTGGTGCTAGTTAAACACATCTTTGATGCCTGGGAAAAGGCTCAAGATGTTGTTGGAATTTTTTGCGACCTATCTAAGGCATTTGATTGCGTTGATCATAATAATTTAATACGTAAATTGAAACACTACGGAGTAAGGAACAGTGCACTTGACCTTGTCACATCATATCTTTCAGGCAGAACGCAAATCGTAGTCATCAACGGAATGCAATCAACTGGATCAGCTGTTGCTATGTGTGTACCTCAGGGCTCAATTCTAGGCCCCTTTCTGTTTCTAGTGTATATTAATGATCTACCAAACCTTGTGCAAGATAAACATGAAATTGTGTTATTTGCAGACGATACTTCTCTCCTTTTCAAAGTGAAAAGACAAGAAAATAACTTTGTTATTATTAACGACGCGCTGTCTACTATTGTGGATTGGTTTACTGCAAATAACCTACTTTTAAATGCCAAGAAAACCAAGTGCATTAAATTCACATTACCGAATGTGAAACAAGTAGATTGTGCCAAGGTGACATTGAAAGGTGATGTACTAGAATTTGAAGACAAAACAGTGTTCCTGAGTGTACTTTGGACTCAAAACTGCAATGGAATGCGCATATAGCCACTCTTGCAGGTAAGCTTAGTTCCGCAGCCTATGCAGTGAGGCGAATCAGACAGTTAACAAACGTCGAGACGGCAAGGCTTGTGTATTTCAGTTATTTTCATAGTGTAATGTCATATGGTATTCTGTTGTGGGGAAAAGCGGCGGACATCCAAACCATCTTCGTGCTACAAAAACGAGCCGTACGCTCAGTTTTTGCACTAGGAGCTCGTGCATCGCTAAGAGAAAAATTCAAGGAAGCCAACATTCTCACCGTGGCGTCTCAATATATCCTTGAGAATATTATGTATGTCCGGAAAAATCTACATGCATTCAAGCTCAACAGTGACATTCACCAGCATAATACAAAAAGGACGAATAAGCTTCTTATGCCTGCTCATCGTCTCCGTAAAGTTAGCTCTTCGTTCGTGGGGAACTGTGTACGTTTCTATAACAAAATACCTACCGAAGTAGTGAGTTTACCTTCCAGCTAATTCAAGTCATACGTAAAACGTCATCTAATAAATAAGGCGTATTATACTGTGAATGACTTTTTAGATGATAGGGATGTCTTTAAGCCAGTGGTTTAGTCATGTGAATGTAAAGTAAGCATTATTTTAGTCGGTAATATTCATTTGTTTTGTAATGTAACATGAGAGCACATTATGTTGTTTCTCACCGGGCAAATAGCATTAGTGATGAATGCCCGGCAGTGTGAGCATGTCATGCTCGCTTAAAGGTCTTTGCTTACGGTGGCGTCGTTGATCGGGTCGCAACCTTCCCTATAATATGGTTGAGGGAGGCGATGGCTGAGATATGCGTCATGCTCGTGAACGGGTGCCGTTTGTGGGGTCCGGTCTGTTCATACTAGCAAGGGCCAAATTAATTGTGTAGTAACTGCTTTCCAGTGTTTAATGAACTGACGTGAGAGACTTCATCATGTACTCGATTGAAGTTATTTTTTACTTAGAGACATAGAGACTGTATACATCTCTAATAAACTTAGTGTACTGTACAATGACGCTCAGAGACCTTATACATCTCTGAGGAATTTAACTATTATCATATATTTATTATTTATATTTTTTATTTTGTAAACTGTGGCGCCTAGAGACCATATATACATCTCTAAGAAATTTAGTTTAATTATTTATTTTTTTATTTTTTCTTTTGTATATGTATTTTCTAAGGATTTAAATTAATTTATTTTGTTTTGCATGTTGTGACGCCTAGAGACCATGTACATCTCTAAGAAATCTAAATTAAGTACTTAATTATTTGTTGCATCAGTGCCTTAGTTTAATCACTGTAATGCTGTGTAACTAATTTGAATAAATAAATAAATAAATAAATAAATCAGTTATTGATTTTGACCCCTTGAGACGGAACGCATCTCAACGGAATTGAATTATTTCATTAATTAATTATACCAATTTATATTGCGTGTCGTGACGCCTAGAGACCTTCTACATCTCTGAAAAAAATCACTTTATTTTATATAATTTTTAGTGTAAACAATGATTTGGAGAAACTTGTACATCTCCTCTAACATATATGTTTCAATTACCTAGTTATAATATAATTGTATTAGTTTTTGAGTATAATTTACGAAAAAATGACTTACTGTTGAGTTTCTTTCGGCTTTCTTCTCAACAGCGGTCTCCTCTTGCGAAATGACGGTAGACTCACAATCTGACTTGTAAAAGTGCCCTTGTGGCCTACTTACTGAATAAATTATTTCATTTCATTTCATATCGAAAAAAAAAGTAAAAAATCTAAGTTCAGTAGGGGGCATGCGTGCCACTTGGGATGGGATAAACGCACCTACCTTAAAAATATCGAAAAGTACAAATGTTACACTACTACTACTACTATGTTTAGAAGTATATCATGTGTACTATTCGATATTTTCATGGTAGGTGCTTACTCCGTGTGGCGCGCTTGACCTTTCAACATGGTGAATCAAAAAATAAAGAAGAAAAAAACTGAAATCACTTAATTCAGTACTAAGAGAGAATTAGAAATGTAACACGTTTTTAAAATAGTTACATTAGTATTTTTCACTTCGTTGATAATAGGTACATAAGTACATTGGTTAAGTTTTTCACCTACAAGGTCACTAGTTTAAAATAACAACTAAATTCGCGCAAAACTATGAAGAAACCTATTAAACGAGTTGGGTCACGTGTCGAACTTAGTTGTTAAAGGTCACTCTAATACTAGGTAATTAATACCTATACTATAGCTGCTACAATACAACAAACCAGTAATATGGCGCTTTAGCATTCCACTTTTTTATACGATTTCGATAACTTAAGTTTTGACTCTTTTGTGTGCCTTAGTATTGTCGCTTGTCAATCATTCTTGTTTAATTTTATGCAATGTTTTTTCAAAATCATAATTAACATGTTTAGAATATAAACATGATGGGTGTTCAGATAATAAGTAAAACTTAGATATTAAAATAGTAAGTCAAAATAGTGGTTTGATTTTGGTTAGAATTTGTTTTCCCTCAAATATTTTTTGTTATTCTTCTCAAAGAAAGAGGTGGTGTATTCTAAATTGAAAGCGGTTATAATTATATTTTTAATACAGTTGCTCAAAAAGTGGTACTTTTCGTAGCTGCAAATCGTGCGAAAAGTTGGTTATTTCGAACTAGTGCTTTTTACTTTTCAATTTTCTTTAATTTTCTGTTGTACTAACACGTTATACCTCATACATCCAAACAAAGGTCAATCAGTTTCTGACTTTATTTATTACGTCATGCAGCATTGCAGGTGTATATCTCATAATTATGCTTAAAATATTTAAATTGCATATTGGATCAATCAAAGGGTTATATCTATTTAAAAAAAACTCAAAAACGGTGTTAATAATTTGTTTGAGTGACTATTATTTAATGAGCAAATGAGTATTATGCGTGACCTAAAAAAATTAAAAAGAAAAGTATTGTCACAGATTAGAAAATACAGTATTAAGCGTGACCCACGCGCTGCTTTATAAATTCATAATAATTATGAATAATCGCTATTTTTGTGTATTAAATAATATTTTTATTTACAATTATATGAAACGTAAAGAACTAAAAACAGATTCACGATGTTCATTGTTTGGAATCATTGAATTACTGTGTAACATTATCATATCTGTTCTGAAATATTAAAACAATTTCTTTTGATTTGGCTAAATGATGACAGCCAACGCCATCTTCAAAAAAAATATTACAATTAAAAGTAAAACTTTCTTTTTCATTCAAGATTGTTTTAATTATGTGTAAATAACACGTAAGATTTATAAAATAAGAGTTTTTGATAGAAAATGATGGATTCTGATGTTACCAGAATAGATTTAACACCGCCCTATATACGAGCCAAGGCAAAAATTGCAAGTGAGAGTATTTTACCCGCAAAATCGAAAGAAAAATTACATTGCCGTCTATGAACATTTTATTGGCTGGAAACGAGAAAAAGAGAATTATTAACAAATTGAATAAAACTTTAAACTTACCAGCAAAGGCCTTAAATGCGACCCTTGACAATTGCTCTAAAAATTGTAGGTATGTACTCTTAATTTTTATCATACAGAAATAAATATAATTGCCCCTTTCAATTACTGTTTTAAATTTTGTACTATTGCAATTTTTCGCAAATGTATTCAAAAACGTTGTTTGGTTGGTACACGTGTGGAAGTGTCATTTTAACTCGTCCCGAGTCTTGACTTGACCCTCGCCTTGCGGCTCAGGCCAAGACTCCTTGGGACTCGTTCAAAATGACATACTTTCCACACTTGTATCAAAAACTACTATTTTGCTTCAACTAAATCTTACATCAGCATATGTATCTTATTTCTACTCTCATGATCGTACTTACATGGTGAGTGAATTACCAATAGGGAAGAACTATTTGTGCGTAATGTGTTTTTTAAACCTAAAATAAATGAGCAACATTTTAATAAGTAATGCCCAGAAAGGCCAAATAGAGCTCCCAGAACATGTCCAATGATGTAAAACGGTATTGTTTACCAAGTGGCCACTCGCGGAGTCGGTGCCAACCTTGGGAACTTGCTAGTTTCACATTCAAAAGTTGGTCCCGTCCCTCGCCGGGTAGGTCGCGAAATGTTCACAAAAGTGAGCAAACTTTCGACGATGAACAACAATGTGAACCAAGTTGGAACGATCCAAGCTATATTTGTTGCGATTCCGCGCTTTGTTCGCAACTTCGCAGCCAATACGAAGTTTGTTAGTCTCTGAATATATTAACAATTGCTTCACAGCTTACTTGATAATACCCATTCAAAAATATACCTACTTATTAGAAATAAAACATTACAGCCGGGAATAGCTGTTGTAGTGTTCCAGAACATGAAACCGCACAGTCGTTTCAGAAAATTATGCAAACAGTTCACTGCTTACTGCTCGAGGATGGGAAATGCCGGCTCTTTATTATGTAAATGCAGTGGTCCCACGTCGACTGACTTTATTAATATTTGAATTATTCAGGAACTAATCAACGGTTATACAAAATTAGGCGAATGTTGTAAACTGTTTGAATCATTCGTGGTATTGCAACTTGCAAGCAATCGAAATGTCGAAATAGCAAGCGATGACTGGCAGACTACCTACTGATAATAAGATGACGTGTCAAGGAAAGGCATAAAATGCATTCAGGAATCCTATTACGCAATTTCACGACTCGCTGTCGCCTACAAGGATGAATACATCACATAAAAAGGCGGCGTTAAAGAGATTTAAAAGAATAAACGCTTAACTTTGTATGGAATGTTTAAGGAAAATAAATGTATATAAATATCTTTTTGGCCGTCAGCCCGTGGCGTTCCCGGCTGTCACATACAGTTCCAAACGCAGACCTTCTGGCAGCTTGTATCGCCAACATTATTCCAGCCAAAGGACAACTTTCTAGTTATCTACGTGGTTTGACACAAAGAGAACGCTATTTCCTATGTTCTGCGCACGTTTCTGGTTTTTGAATCAACAATTGACTTTTGAAACTTCGTTACACATCGTAAATTTGCTGTGTGACTGTAGTTTTCTCGGTTAAATGCTTGCTACAGCAGCTATTAAGAGCAATTGTTAGATGCCAATCGCCAACGCCGCAAGCAGAGATGAGCTGGCTTTCACTATATACATATGATATTCCTTTATTATCCTTAATAAACGACCACAGGTACCTCTATCAAACTACGGGTAAGTAGACAAGCGACTGTCTTGAATCGTGTCTTGACCTATTACGGTAATTGACTTGCGGATCCTGACTCGCTCCATAAATTAAGTCAACAGTATTTTACGCAAACTAATTTGCATTATCAGCATGAGACATCGGAGCTAAACGCAAATGAGATATACGCGGTAAAGTTACCCCGACTATAATTATAAAGCCTACGTTTATGTGCTAAACTTACATGAAACTTCGACCGTAAAGCTAAAGTAGTTCTTATAAAATAAGGGTCATATGTTTAAGTAACTCGTTCACTAGCGTTGAGTTGGCACTGCGCCAATTCTTGGCGTACCACGGCACATAACCGCATAGAACAAATATACCTACGATATTTCATACTGGAAAAGTGCGACGCCATTATAAAATATTTCGCTAGAGAACCTAGAGAATGCTTTGAGAGTTTTTTAACTTGTATCTCGCTCGAGGAACTTGTAACTTGTAAGGATGCCTTTAATTCTACAAAGACCTTGTGAACTACGTTAATTGTCTTGCTGGAAGAAAGCGTTTGGTGCACGCTGTGGGGAATTAAATTGTAAAGCGAAAACTGCTTAGTGTTAATTAATGTAATTTTGTTATTGGATAGTTTTTATGACATTATCCTTTGATTAGGGTGTCATAGTAGAGTTGCTAAGCCGCGAAATTGTGCGCATCGGGTTACAAGCATGAAATTTCTACCACACATAGAACGTTCTACGGTGATTATTTTCAGATATGGAGGGAAGTCAGATTCGTCCCCTGTGTAGTGGGAGAGCGGGGTGAAGAGGACCAAGTACTGCTCTTTTTCTTTTTTTTATTACTGATCAGTTAAGGCTATTAGGGCTTGCACGACATCGTTTTCATATCAGCTATTAATTTTTCATGTTATTTAAGAATAGTTTCCTATTAAAATTTGGGTTTATTGCCGAAAAGGTAAAAATCACAACAAGTTTTTTTTTATTCAGAACGATAAATTAGTTATCTATCCTGAATATTTACAATTTAAAAAAATATTACTAAACAGCAAATTTAATGATGTTTTTAAAAATGTATACATATTGGGCACATCTGATACAAAAAGTACCTTGAAAAAAATGTTGTTGTTGAGCGTAGCCTGCGTGTTCTAGTACATTTTGCTAAGTCGCGAAATTGTGTACATCGGGATACAACCACGAAATTTCTACCACAGATAGAGTATTCTGCGGTGATTCTTTTCAGATGTAGAGGGAAGTCAGATTCGTCCCCTGTGCGGCGGGAAAGCGGGGTGAATAAGACAAAAGAGGCCTCTATTTCTTTTTTTATTACTGATCAGTTAACGCTACTAGGGCTTGTGTGGTATCATTTTCGTGTATAACAGATATCAGGAATTCATTTTTCATGCTATTTATTCATAGTACCATATAAAAATATGGTTGTATTTCCGAAATTGTAAAAATCACAACAAGTTTTTTTTATTCAGGGAGATAAATTAGTTATATTTCCTGAATATTTACAACTAAGAAAAATATTGCAAAATAGCAAATTTAATCTAGTTTCTAAAAATATTGGGCACTCTTCATACAAACAGTAACTTAAATAAATTGTTGATGCTGAGATTAGCCCGTGTGCTCGTGATACATTAGCAAAAAAAAATCGTTTTAATTACATTAATTTGTTTTTCTAGGACGTATATAGTAAATATTATATGTAAAAGCATGTTAATAATCATTATTTAATGTATTTAATGAAGCGAAATAGGATGCGTTCGGAGATTTACGTTGGTTACGCCGACGTAAAGATATATTTTAAGCTACTGTTTGTATGAGAAGTGCCCAACATTCATATAGTTTTAGAAACCAGATTAACTGAACTTTTTAAAATAATAATAATAATTTGAAAATGTTCACGAAATTGAACTAATTTACCTCACTGAATAAAAAAACTTGTTGTGATTTTTACCTTTTCGGCCATTACACCCATATTTTTATACAGAACTATACAAAAATAACATAAAAAATGAATTTATGATATTTGTTTTACACGGAAACGATACCAAACACGTCCTGGTAGACTTAACTGACCAGCAATAAAGAAAGAAAAGAGGGATACTTGGCCGTATTCACTCCGCTCTCCCGCCTCACAGGGGACGAATCTGACTTCCCTCCACATCTGAAAATAATCACCGTGGAACACTCTATCTGTGGTAGAAATTTCATGCTTGTAACCCGATGCGCATAATTATGTTAGAAAACAGCGGACTAACAACTCTACTATCATTTTTGTTGATGTTTCGTTGTTGTGTTAAAAATCTTATTAATCTGTCTTGCTTAGATATAGTATATAAAGAAGAGCCAGAAAGGTAAAATGTTCACTTTTAGATTTAACAGAACTATTTCAAACCAAGATTGAATTACAACACAAAAGGAGATCAAAATAGGTAAAGCAATTTAACCGAAAATCTAGTGAATGCCGTATTCAATCTAGCAACGCAGACAGGTAGGATGAAGCCAGCACGGCTGAATGCCCTGAATCCCATCCTATTAAGAGCCGAGTCGGATCGAGCCCGGGGGAGCCTAACTACCCGTTACCGTAACGTACGGTACGAGTTTCGTGTATCTACAAAGGATACCAGCGGAACTATTTTTTAGGACTAGATGCACAGTTTCTAATGAGCAAATTAGCCGAAACATTCGCTGAAATTGCCAGCCAAGTGTGTCGGCTGTAGAACGCGTTTCGTAAGTATAAATTTGATACCCTTAATGTTTTGAATACATTACTATTTGTCTAGATGCTGATAGCTACATGTCGAAGGACGAACTATCTAGATTCTAAGTAGGTATAGTACCTACCTAGGAAACCGGTCATGGTTAAAACTAGCCCTTATGTAAACATAATACATAACTATAAATAGCGCGAATAATCAACTCAAGCATGTTTTTGTGACATTATAAGTTCGTAATTTAATGGACGTAATTAATATTTTAAAGTAATACACAAACTGACCGGCGTTTGACCTCAGTATCGCCTGATGGTAAGACGGGGTCGAAGATGTGATGTAGCTCGCTGGTTCAGGAACATTTAATAGCAACCATCGATTATCTATCTGAACTACTCTTTTCTAAGTTCCAGTTTACCCGTGCTGCCTATGTAGGTAACAGAGGCTTTCATAGCGAGGACGATAAAGTGCATACTTCAGACACGTTCGAAGGGAGCGATATTGAATAGAAACTTGGCGTGAATGACACACGAAAGCTTTGAGTCTATCTAGGTTGTAGTGAATCAAGGGAATATGAGGATTCCGAAATCTCTCATATGCCACCTTTTGTGTAGATCACTTTAAGGTTCACAACATCGACATTACATTACAGTCACGATAAAAATTAATCTCAATTCAGCTGGGAATTCGTCCATAGCCGAGAGAATAGAACAGGTCTTTCCCGAAAATTCTGGCGTGGCTGCTCGTTAGGTTCGATGTAAGTCATTAATTTACCTATTTTTAATTTTTTATATGAAAGCTGAATCCTATCTTGCCTCGGCTGAACAAAAGCAAAAGACAACGTCGAGCATCGAGCACCTATGACTATTAAGCAGATGACGGTGCGTAGTGCCTCCTTCTTGGCACTATTATTGTCTTTAATCCGTGAGCCTGGTGAAATCATTGCATTTTTTATAATATAAATGAATTTACCTGAAGGTTGCGAAGGAGGCTCCACCGACGTGATCTGTCCGTTGCTGCGCACCGCTGCCTTCTTCCTCCCACCCGTCGTGGCTGGACTCTTCGCACTCTCTCGCTCTACTCTCTGCAACAGGAGAACACAAAGTCAGTCTACATACCCAAGGACATCGACAATCAATAGAGATTGCAGGTAAGAACCAAAAAGTTTGGGACGACGTTTAGGAGTAGTTAGTCAAGCAAAACGAGAAAATAAAAGCGATTGGATATATAGGGTCCGTCGTTCGACCAAAATTAAGGATACAATAAAGAACCTTAAAATAAAAAACTTCTGGTACTACGTTATTCTGTGGTAAATTGTCATCGCCCAACGGAAACTTTCATACATATTTGAATTGAGGGAGTAGTGGTAAACTTTTTGTTCTTCATGCACCTTTGTATGATCTAAAGCTGATGCGCTGTTGCCCGTCAATGAGTTTGCGCTCCGTGTAATAATTAATGGTATTCATTATTTCAGGCACTACCTAGATGTAAAAGTGTTAAAAAACATCGACATAACAGTCCTACCTCTCAGTGAAGGTTAACACCTGTCAGATTTAGATTAGACGGTCTCTGTTGAGACTTTAGCCTTAAAGTCTCTAAGTAACTAATATTTGAGATTCATGTAAGTAAGTAATTTAATTCAGGAATTTGTATGGCATAATTTTGGTCACTCAAACTGAGACAATTGGATTTAAATATAACTCCTTAAAAGCTAAAGAACAAACTAAATTGAACGCGACATCCGTTTTAAAATTTAACAAGCTATAGGTACTTGAATTCAAATTCCCTATTAAAAAACATAAGATGTCTCACGGAACACAAAATGTGAACATCGTTAATGGCCTAGTAAAGCTTACACTATTTAATAAAAGACAGAAACATTCTTACAAAACTGTTGATCTTGAAAATAAATCGGAAATATTAAACAGAACGTAAGCCTTTACAACATCGTTTGTAGTAATGGCATCACAGCGCTTTTAAAATGGATTCATTCAGTCGTGAAGCAGCAATCCACTTATTTCGGCTGACGACGATCCCGAGTCCGAATTATGTTGAGTCATGGACTCACGCCGGCTCATGCTGAGTCACGGCCGAGTCGGCAAACGCCGCGCCGCGCCGACTCAGCGCCGCACCTCGCCTCAGACTCAGATGTGAGTCGGCGGAACAGTACGATCACCATGCACTAATGCTGATTGATATTCGATAACGACTCAGCCTGTTAATACACTCCAATAGATTTATTATCATTAGGTACTCTGAAACAATATATCAAACTCTGTCTCCGAGATGCATTAAGAAATCTAAATTGAGCAAGAGTACCTAATTTAGGAGCCCAATAAATCGTAGAATCAGGCGACGGAACGTCTAATAAAAACGAATGGCCGCCCAGATAACAGACGTTACAAAAGAACGTTTAAATAAGCAGTGTTGAAATATAAAATTTTGATTTTCAAACAAAAGACGTCATATTCGATGCAGACACTTGACAAAACCGACTTTCAAACAAAAGAATATCACGCGAATATAAAATTTAACGTTCACGCTTCCACGACCTCTTTGCTACGGTTAACTTTAGACTGGAACGAGGTCGGAATAATTTATTAAGTTAATTAATCTAGTCGTTAAACATCAGCTGATCTGTTCGTGTGTTGTCATAACAACATTTTACTCGGAAAAGGCGTGACAGTAACTCTGTTGTGGATTGCGGGTATCGGCAGGAGGAAGCACGCGACGCGGGAACTCGTGAAAAATGGGGCAGTCGGCGGCAGGGGGACCCCCTTCGATGGGGAAAGTGGGGAGATAGGAAGCCGCCGGCGGGCGCCGGTCGCGACTGAATTGTTTATGTGCACAGCGAACTCCGTGCTTTGACAGCCCGCTGCGTCATCGGAAATTGACAAACAACGCTCATACCAGCTTGTTTGCGTTGGTTACTGCTAAATCTAAATTTTGTGAATAATTTTTGATTATGTATCATGTAAGCATATTTTAATACCGAAGCCAAAAACAACATAAAATGCCAATTATAAAGGTTGGAATAATTATGCCAAAAATATGCTATTGACTTTCATGTCGTTTATTTAACTACGAGTATGAGCTGGGGAATTCTAAATTACGTCAATTAAGTTGCGAAACTGAAACAAACAACACGCTGGAACTTTTGTATTTGTAGAAAGTTTAAAACGTTAATTAAAACTTGGTTCGTATCGCACGGCGAAAGCTATGAATGACTCATTACATTTATTGATTCTCGTATTGTTTCTTTCTTTTTTGATTTGACTAATTACTGATGTAAATCTTAGTCAATCATTTTGAACTGAACAATAGATGTGATATTAGGCTTATGAATATACATACCTACTATAACTACATAGCTGCAGTTTTTGCAAAACTATTATTTTAATAAATAATAGAATGCGCATATTTTTGTTTGATTAGTTAATCATAGTTTTGCAAAACTGCAGTAATAGAATGCACATATCTAGCGAGTTATAGACACAACTCGTTAATAGCAAGTGTGAATCGAAACGGAATATTGCTCTGACGAAAAGTTAAACTGGTTTGAAGCTCAAATTTAACTTTGCCGTTGGAATAATGTTGTCCCCATACACAAAAATATATAAATACATTTATTGTAATGTAACTACAAGTTAGCGATTGTTTTTTTTTTTTAATTTACTAGGGCTACATGATTTTGCTTGCCAAATTTCATGAATCTTAGTCAACGGGAAGTACTCTATTGGTTTTGATTCCCTATGTCAACAAATGCACCATAATCGCTTGTATCTTATGATTGCGTTGACTTACAAATTTTGAGTTTTTCATGGTTTTAAGAGGTAGCAAACGGGACCTAATTCGAGATTGACATTTGAGTGATCGCCAAACGTCAAATCTCTATTAGATAACAGTTATATCGCCATTGAACTGTCATTTAAATGCGATGAGCTTAAAAGTGACATATCTCATCTCAATACGAAGGCGATAATGATTGTCAAAAATGTTATTCATGTATATAAATTTCTGTTTTGAACGAAACGTAACGGACTAATTTCACGTACTACGCGGTCAATTTAAAGTATGCGCCTGTTATTTATGCCGTCATATACAAAGGAAGCGAAAATTTTGCGCGTCCGAATTGACGAAGTTGCGATGTTCTAGGGATATCGCCACTTGTCAAGTAGGCACACGTCAAAAGTGACGGATGGCGATGAAAAGGAGAGATCTACATTATATCTCTAAAATTGGTCGAATGCCCCCCCTGAGTATATAATATAAATTTGAGTTTGATATCACCCCGAGTCCCTGAGAAAAAGTTCTTGACAGACGGACAGGTCGGACAGACCCTACAAATTAACGACGTTATAGAAATATGCATAACAATATTGAAAGTATTTGACAATGTTGCTAACGAAAATAATGATGTCTAATAAGTTTACTAACAATTTAAAGGAAAATACCGACGCTATTTAATTTGATGCGGATGGTCACCGAGTGTATGATCACTCAAGCCAGTTATCGTCCAATCAAAGATCTTGATCTTCAATTACTATCGATGACCAAGAATTTTCCTCTGATAATCATTATGATTATGACTAGATAGATCTAATAGCTATGCTCCAATGTAATTTCCTTAGGT
Organism: Apotomis turbidana; assembly: GCA_905147355.2. Classification (NCBI taxonomy): domain Eukaryota; kingdom Metazoa; phylum Arthropoda; class Insecta; order Lepidoptera; family Tortricidae; genus Apotomis; species Apotomis turbidana. Next base: position 7,451,753 of record LR990292.1, read on the forward strand.
AGTAGTAATGTGAGTGAAAGTAAAAGCGAGGAAAGCACTTGACCTACGCAACGCGGTGGAATGTAGGGCACGTCTTATACTTTACCTAGTTGCAGAACTACAAATTCTGTTCATATTAATTTATCCCGGTATGATAATCAACTAAAATTAGATGAGCACTTTGATGATTTGAGTTGATGTGCTAGTGCACTGTAGATGCCGTTGCTGCGACAACGTGCTAACTAGCTACCCTGACCGATTGAAACTGTTCAATACGTTAGAGTAGCTAGGTAGTAGCTAACTTAGACACAGCTAAAGTAGTCACATTTAATGATGAATTGATGATTGTACGAGAATCGAAGGCTAAGAGCCTAGTCAATTTCCTTTCAAAGTAAAAAATAACGTAACGAACGGAAACATTCACTTCTGACGTGGGTATCATAGTTCATCATCATCATCATCATATCAGCCGATAGACGTCCACTGCTGGACAAATGCCTCCCCCAAAGTTCTCCACGATGATCGATCTTGCGCCGCCATCATCCAATTTCTACCCGCGATCTTAACCAGGTCGTCGGTCTACCATCATAGTTATCACCTGAGATCCCCACATAGTGTATTGAAGTTGAAGAAAGTGCAATAATATTGTATTGAGGTTGAAGAAACTGCAATAATATTTCCCGCACTGTTTGATACAGTAAAGCGACTGATCCATTTTGCACTCCCCTCGCTTGTCGTGTAGGGGAGAGGTCATTTAACCCGTCCACTTTATATTTTCACTCGAACGTGTGCTGTATCGATTACAACTATAAATAGGACGTCAAATTAATCACGCATTTTTAAAAGTGGCACACTTCATCGCTAATTTTATTAGAGGAAAAATGGGATTATCCTAAGAATACGTTACACAAGGATAGGCATACGTTATTTTGAACCTTTATTACAAATTATAAATAACGAGAATAAATATATTGCCTCTATCTCTTACAGAATGAGTTGTTTTTGAATTTTATAATATCTTAAAAATTATACTACATACATATGCTACTGCTTGCTTTTGCTTGGGGTACAATACAATACAATACAACAATACTTTATTGCACACCAAAAAAGTTTACAAAAGGAAACAAGATAAATACAATTTATAAATAACGGTAGACAACAGGCGGTCTACCAATATAATTATCCTTAAAGATTCAACTTGCAACCAAAAAAGGCATTGTATTATTTAAAAGTTTTCATAGTAAAAGCACAATAAATGTAAAATAATTATAAGTAACATTTTGACAGGAAATTTTTTGACACGAAATACAGATAACAGATCTGTGGTTCTAATTATCCTTGAAATGCAAATATTTATATAATATATACATATAAATGTTTGCATCGCTCAAATGTGGAGATTAGTCGAATTAAATCCTATCACAATCGATATAGTCCAAAACGTGATTCATGATATCATTGCAGTGTTACTAAAAAGGAAAACATAAATTTAGATTTTAGATCAAAGAACGATACAATGTCTTTATCAAGATAACAGCCCACTAATCTTATCTAAACTTCAATTCATAACTAAGAGCTATTTTAAGATCTCTGATAATATTACGAATTCGCCAACAGATTCGCTGATAAATAACAATGTCTACATACATTAAATGTCGATCTATTTCAGAAATTTGGTCGAACTGGACAATTAGAATTACCGAATGTGAATTAGATTTGAACCCATTCGAGCGTACTCCTCAAAACCACTCCACAATCAACTTTACCGTTGCTTGAAATTAAACTTTATTACCTGTACAGTGAGATTATATTCAAAACTTGTCCAGTAAGTATAATACAAGTTTGCTGAGGCTATCTAATATACAAATTGACGTAGGACGGTCGATGCTAAGTTTGTAACTCAGTAACCAATTTAATGGGTTCCGTACAAGCCAATTTACTTAATATCGCATTGCTGTGCTTATCATCATTAGATCCGATTAAGGTTGGGATGAGTCAATTATGAGAGTTATGAATACATATTTGAATCAAATGTGATCATTATTGGGCCGAAAATGGTCTAAGTTATATAATTGCATTCTATCATCATCTTAAGATGGCCAAAATGGGTCTTACTTAAAGCATTGCTTATACTCGCGTGCTATAATTATAATTTCACAGACAAAATCACAACAATGCACTCTTTAAACCTGTACCAAAGTTCCATACTCTATGGTACCCGCTACAGAACTTTAATATTCATAAGATATCTCTCTACTTAACTCAAATACATTCAAAAATTGAATTTGATAAAAAAAAATCACGCTGCTGTTCCCTGATTGGTTGAAGTTACTTGTAAAAAAAAATAACAAATCACTATTACCATCGCGATCATGTTTTTAGGGTTCCGTACCCAAAGGGTAAAAACGGGACCCTATTACTGAGACTTCGCAGCGAAGTCTCAGTAATAGTAGTTAGGGTCGGACGGACGGACGGAGAGCGAAGTCTTCGCTCTCCGTCCGTCCGTCCGTCTGTCACCAGTAGGGAATGCAATAACCGGAAAAATATCGTATCCGGGTTTCCTATCGGTTATGATCGAAAAATAACCGATAACCGGTTATAACCGGTTACAACCAAAAAAATATTAAAATAACAAATAATGACGTAAATATTGGGAAAAAAGCGGTATAAATAAAACAGGTACATCTCATTAATATTTTAAATATCTTTAACAAAGGATAATAAGCTTCTATCATTACCTAAATCAAGAGTCAAAATAAAATCACCCCAGAACTCAGATATCTAACACAAAAATGTTAAGTATATTTATATTCATTACAAGCAACGATAAAATATCTCAAATTCTCAATCGAAAATGTTCAAGGCTTGTTTTGTTATTATTTATGCTAAGAGAACAAAAAGGACGACACTTTTAACGTAATTTCTGCGTGTGTTGATGACTATTAGTCACTAGCTACGTAAGTTCACACAATGTAATTATCTTTACTTGACGAGGCACTATACCATACCATTCATACCGTACTCGTATTATTTAATTAAACATCCAGTTAACGTACTTCAGCATGTAATACAGCATCATCATCCTCCTAGCCTTTTGTCCCATTTTTTGAGAATGAATTTTCAATCGGGGTCGGTTACCTAAATCCCAAGATGTGGCGTAGGCACTAGTTTTTACGCAAGCGACTGCCATCTGACCTTCCAACCCAGAGGGGAAACTAGGCCTTATTGGGCTTAGCTTAGGTGGTTTCCTCACGATGTTTTCCTTCACCGAAAAGCGAGTGGTAAATATCAAATGACATTCCGTACATAAGTTCCGAAAAACTCATTGGTACGGGCCGGGTTCGAACCCACGACCTCCGGATTGAAAATCGCATGCCCTAACCACTAGGCTTCCACCGCTTTTTTTTTTTAGCATGTAATACAGCATTTAGAGTTAAATATGAACGCTGGACGATAAATAAAGAGATCGTGTTTTTGAAAATTTTAAGTAAGCGTATGCTTATTTAGCATTAGAAGAAATAACCGAAAAATAACCGTAACCGGTTCTGTTAGTCCCAAAACCCGGTTACACAATTAGACCAACATAACCGGTTAAAACCGGTTTTTACGGTTTCGGTTATAACCGGGTTGCATTCCCTAGTCACCAGGCTGTATCTCAAGAACGGTGATAGCCAGACAGTTGAAATTTTCACACATGATGTATTTCTATTGCCGCTATAACAACAAATACTAAACATAAAATAAAATAAATATTTAAGGGGGGCTCCCATACAACAGACTTGTTATAGATTATGGTACGGAACCCTTCATGCGCGAGTCGGACTCGCACTTGTCCAATTTTTTTAATAGGTCAGTTTGAGTTGTCCGAAAAGGTTACATCAAAAATAAAAATTCATAATGGAAAATGACGATGACGATTAAAGTAAAAAAGGTTTTGCTGCGTTTTGCTCGTATAAAAAGTATTGTATGAAATAGTTACACAATTAGGTCTTAAAATCTAATACCTTACGCCGTACTCGACTTTAAGAACCTTCATTGTGAAATGATTGCATAAAATACTATTAAATATATAGTTATGCAAACAAAGCTGTTTTTTTTCCAAGGCCAAGGCAAGTAATTATTACCATTAGTTAACCCTTACACCTATTTAGAAGTGATGCTGTATACTTTATACATTAGGTATTTGTTGAACTTAAATAACTATCGTTTATCACATTACAGAGTTCAGTCGTTAGGTGATGAACAAAAATAAGACATTACGGTGGTTTCTCAAAAGTAGTGATATTCTTGCACAATGAAAAAGTATACTTTTTTTGCAATATTTTTTGCGAAGAAAAAACATGCCGGTTCTACATGTTATTGTTTGTTATCCTTTGGGATATCTGTAATAAATCGTTCGCTTTATAGGTACAGGCCGTCACTCAAGACCTGCAACAACATAACTCCAACTTGGCACAAACAGAATACAATGGAGACCACACGTATGCATATGGTACGGTGTACACGGCGGGTGCACTTTACGTTAACGTGTCCTTTGTAACGTGGCTTTGATATACACAATAACCAGTATTGTAGCCGGAATTGTGTACTGTTTATATATCTAAACCGCCACTAGAGTACAGCGATGGTTTACGGAGTAACAACATTCACGTATTATATTATGCGAAGAGGCTATGTAGCGGAATACACAATTTACCTGTGAATTTGAATATTCCATTTCTGGGGTGTAACTTGAAGTAACATTTTCATCATAATATGGATTGATAAAGATAAGTCGCGCTTAACTCTAGGATTTCAATGAAAATATGCATGGGATTACTTTATTTAATAATATTCTATTTTATATTGATAGAAATGACATCAAGAATATTATTGATAATAAGATTCCTGACACCCGATGGCACGAAACATATAGGTAATAAAAAATACCTATTTAAAATATCCGGTGCATTACGTAGCGAGGTCCTTTCAAACGGCTGTGAGAGTAATTTTCCTGGAAGGGATCTATACGAAAGTGTAGGTAGGTTTGTACCCTGAACTCGGGAAGCCTTTGAGCTCGGCGCCTGGCAACGGTGCTCCTTTGCTTTATATATTCCCTAAATAAAATCCCACGAAAACGAGACTTCGTATTTTTCTTATCAAAAGCCAGTAATAATTAGATGTGTCTACTGAGCTGAGTTTTAAGACTTTCGACGATCCAAGCGAATATAATTTTATAATAATAGCTGCCTTTGAGCGTCATAATAGTCTGACAGCCGACAGTTAAGATATTTACGTTGTTGGCAGCATTTAAACAAAACAGCGGCGATAACTGAAGCTTATGAGTTATGACGCAAGCGCGTTTACGCTTACGGACATTTCACTCAAATACATATTAATTTACACGTTGACATAAAGTTTTTAAATCAGCAATTAATCTTATGAAACATACTGGCAGGTGAACGAACAGAGACTACCTACAGGATGATTTATTTGCGTTTATCCGGGTTGGTGCCCGCCGCGCCCTACAGGATTTACTTTGCCAATATCAACGACCCATAATAAAATGACCCCTCCTTACCCTATTCCACTAAGGCTATAAAGGCGTTTCTGCGAAGAGGCCGGGATCTTGATTAATTGGCTGGCTTGTAACACAGGAGGTTAACGGTCCGTTGGTTGAAGGCACTCGAGTTCGTTAGAAAGACATCACTTTATACTGGAGAAGCTAGAGGTATTTTACTAGGCACAAGTACTTTTGTGCACTCAAACTAACGTACATATGTAACGTATGTAAATTTGTAAACAATGTAATAGGTGTTTACACATCATGCATGAGAAAATCGGGTAGAATTATTCAAATAAAAAACACGCTCGGGCAAAATCCATTTTCTCGTTCTTGTGTCGAGTTACCATGTTTTATTCATCGTTTCGTTTACATTTACCGTTATTATGAGCCCTACAAAAAGTTGAATCATGTATTATCTGCAACCGTTACGCAACTGACCTTTGTCGTCGATTAAATAATAATCACTCTTTGTTCGAGCCCACGCACAAGCGGACACCGAACGATACAATTGTTATCATTCGTTACGTAAATAGTTTTTCACAGCCATTCAATGAGATTACACAGCTGCCATTCAATGTAAAAGTAAGAATGTTTGAGGCTCTTACAGTTTACACCTGTCTGGTATGTAATACGGATAATACCTCTAATCGCATTGAAATTATAACTTTTACATTCGTTAAAGTAAAGGCCAAGGTAATAGTGTTCCAAGCCAAATGGATTGTTACAATAATATGACTTCTCTACTTGACAAATGACGTGAGGATTTAAACAATAATTTTCATTGACTTGACAAATTTCTAGGTTGTAAATGTAAATGAATTCAAAATTTGGTTACGCCGCGTCATCTTTAATGTACATGACTATATATTACAGCTATCCCAATATAACGCTTCGTTATCTCACATAATTGGATTGTCACAGCATCGACCTACATACCCAACATGATCCAATATAGAGACTATCTATCCCTATACCTATGCAGCTATTATCGCAAGCCTTTCACAAGCCCAATTAAAAGGAGGCAGTTACTGCGGAGTTTACGTTATACTCGTATATGTTCCCGGTACATTTATCTCTCAATCTCGTAAAACCGGAGGAGTGCCTGAGGCCAACAGTGCAACGAGAACCGGTATAAAGCCCTCGTGTCTCCCTCTCACCCGGCTAAACCAAAAAGATACAACATCCATACGAATTTCACGACCACTTACGCCCTTTTTCTTACCCAGGAAAATGCTGGTCGATAGGTACTCGAGACCGGTATTTCTAGACTCCTAGCCTTTACTGCTGTAACTAGATTTAGTGAAACGATATGGCTACTCGTCGAATAAAATACGCCGTCGACCGACCATCTTTTACGCAACAGCAAAAAGTAAATTATGGCAGTAAAAGAGCTATACAATTATATTAATACGTCCTTTAATTTATAGATTTTGTTACGATTGGATTACTCTAAGGATATTATCATTACGCGGCAATATCAGCTGGGTACTTGAATGTTGAATATGTACTTAATTTAAACACTTAACGTTGCGACATTATACATTATTTTAAAAAGCTAAAGTAATATATTTAAAGTGAAAAAAATACGCAGTTTATACGCGGAAAAAGATTCTATAATTGAACACATAATCATTGACCTGACATTTACAATTCAAATATACTCCTATCAGCTGTTCACCACGATTAGCATTTCAATAGCAGAAACCAGCGATGTATTTAGGCCTTGACCCAACGGCTATTGTCACTCAATTTTTGATAATTATCGGCATAAGTTTAAATCACTTCTAATAACATTAAACATTCTAATTGACCATTCAATTCATTCATGATTTATTTATACCTGTTTAATTAAATCCTAATTGGGAGCGCGCGTGTCCAATTCCATTGCGCTTTTACAAAAAGATAAAACCCGATGTTAAATAGAGAGGAAGTGTAGAAACCATACCCATAGACTATAAACAGTTTACCCACCGTGCCAGCTATAAAGTGTATGTAGTAAAACATCGGGCTGGCAAATAGCCAGGCTTTCTTTTATTAACGTCCTATGCAGTAGCCATAACTAAAAGGAATTGGTAATTAATCTACGCGAACGGAACGACAAAACTGGGTCGTGCAGTACGATAAAGACGAGATTAATTGCGTATGCTTTCAAGAAGAATAAGTTTACTTTGTCATTGAACAGGATTGTTAAAAAGATTTCTAACTAATAGTTTCAATTTTGTTTCACGGCATTTCTTCATCCAAAGAATTTGTTATCTCAGAACTCCGTCCTTTACGAACCGGTTTGAAAAAACAAAATGTATTTATTTTTTGTTCGAGGACAAATTTTCAGATTAATTCCATACATTTTTGGTGAAGATATTATGACGAGATCTATAAGGATTCGAAGAAACTCTTAAATAGGTATTATAAGCAAATCTAGGACAATTCGGCGTCACGTCACTTTCAGTTGTCCTTGGAAATAAGATGAGAGTCGAGAAGGATCTCGACGAATTATATTCTTTTTTTGTTAAATACAAAGTTACCATAGGACGGGATTGTTTCAAAGACGTCTAATAGTTACAATTTAGTTTCTCAGCTTTTCCGTTCGCATAAGAGGTATTTTTCTCAAAGTTATTACTACCTAAGTAGCTGCATAAAATCTATTACGCTTGCCGGTAAGTGGAAACTCGGTTCATTATTGCTCAACTTCTAAAGCCTCTTACGTTGAGGTATAAAGATGATCAAGCCAAGTAAAGTTTGCTTAGAGCGTTAGACGCTTAGATTTCATAATAGCAATTTCAGAGTTTAATGTTTGCTATAGGCGAGTAATAACTTAGATCGATTAGGCTCATAGTATTGATTACTTGGTTATTTAGTAGCGAATACTTACAAAGTAATTATATCAAAATATTAAAATAAATTCATAGGATGTATCAACGAACTACAAGAAGATAAACAAAAACGACGAAGACTCTGTTTTTGGATTTTTGTCATAATGGCTCCGTTTTAAAGATATCCATCATCTTAAAACCTCACATTATCCGCAAAACCAGACTAAGCGACAATTGATCGATGGATAGAGTCAGGAGGGCTACTGCGATGTTCGAAATTCTAACTACGTAACCTAGCTGCCGTCCCCCCGTTCATTCAAATATTGTTTGAGGATAGGTATCTAGAAGGGCGGCACGGTACAAAAACACCGAATTTCACGGAATATAATGTAAAAGAGGATATACACCATATCATGGTGGAATGTGCACGGAACGAACCTGAAAAATACAATTTGATTTGTTCGAAGTAGGCGAAATTAACTCGATTTTAACAGACCCTAATTCGCGGAAAGCAAAAGAGTTAATTCAATAGGTCTTAATCGTAGATGATATTTAAGATTGTGTAACTTTTAACAATAAGGGTGGCATGATCAACTGTGGTCAAACCCTTGTTTTTATTTTAATAAAGAATTAAAAAACAACTTCTAATTTTGATCTTTGGAGTAGCCTTCCAGAACACGGGATTTCCAGCGAGGCGGGAGATCCAGATTTAGGCATTAATCATACTACTAATATTTGCAGCGAATAAACGATTTAGCCGCGTTATTAATTGCCTTTAGTATGTTTTTGAATAGACGGCACGCCATTAATTTTCAGTCGTTTATGCTAATGTTTACTATGCTGTGTAATACTATGCTAATGTTTTAATCAAATGCCATGTCATGGAAAGTTAAATGATAGAAAAGTATAGGTACCGCAGCCGTTGATACATACTCTGATTGACTAAATTTGTTCATCATCTATTTAGGTAAGTACATTTTCAACATCCTAGAATTAATTGTTTTCTATAAATCGCTCTACCCTAGTGATTTTCTCCTAAGTGATCTTAAGTGATCACACTTGATCTAGAGTCGTTTAATTAGGTACAGTCTTATCCCTGTCCTGTCCATAGAATTTTATTATACCTATGTCAAAACCACACCCTTTAAAAGCAAGCCTATAAAAGCAAATAAACGAGAATAAATAACCCCCGATACTTCGACGTTAATAGCTGTAGGTATAGCATTACAGCAAAATCACGACGAACGGAACGTATTAAATCAAAACAAGACATTTGCATAATAGCGCATCTCGTTCGCCAATGGAGGTTTACTTCGATGTTCAAAATTCGATATCGTATCGTGCCATCCTGCTCATTCAAATATTGTTTGAAGCAAGATCGAGAGGGATGGCACGGTACGAATTCGAATTTCAAACTTCAAAGTAGCCCTGCAGCGCCGCATTACCGTAAATCGAAACGCAATCATGATACAATAAAGTTATTTCGTTGTTCGATAAAGACGAAACAAGTTATATTCGTCGTACTATTATAACCGTCGGTCGAAGGTATGTTTTCGAATAAATATACTGTTGATAAATAATTATCATCTAAATCTATTATTGTTGTAATACTAAAATAGCAGACACTGTTGTTGTTCCATTGTTGACCTTTATTTCACATACTTTGTATCAGATATCAGATTAGGTACAATCGCGAGAATTTCTGAAGGATTCGCCTCTATTCATCCATCAATATCAATATCATAAAGGGAACCTTTATACAAAGTTATGGCTGGGCTCCGATGAGTTCAAGTATTTTACTTTTACGTGGAATTAAAGTATTTACCAATATTCTTCACTTTTCTCCATAAACAAGTTTTCCATCGAACGATCAAAGTACAAAAAACGGGTTCCAATGAAATTGTTCAAGTATTAGGCCATATTATCCCTAAGCCCACAAGGCCCGTCCTAGGGGCCCAGCTAGTCCCAGATGTACTACTTGCACCATACTTATATTCTTCTTATTTATCTTTTAAGTACTACTACCTACTATTTAATTTCCTAAAAAGCGTTTTGAGATAGGGAGGGCGCCCCAAATGCCAAGTGCCTAGGGGCCCTGGGCCTGAGTAGGTAAATAAACCGCCGTATAGGCTAGTCGTAGTTGTCAGGTGGGATTTATTCACGCCGCGGCGTGTGGGAGTACCTACGTGGGCAGGCGACAGGTGTACAACCGCCTTTATTTGGTCTGGTCTTTTTACTCCATTCCGAATCCGCAATCCTTTGAATTCCAGCCAATCCTTCATCCTAAGTAGAGATGTGCCGTGAGTACATTTAGAACATTCCGATTTGTATGAGAAATGTTCTCGAGAACGTTCTTTCCCGATACAAATCGATTTTCGAGAACGTTTGTTCTCGAGAGCGGCACATCCATCTCTATTCCTAAGTCTGGTCTCTATTGTTTGCCATAAAATTGATAGTCATAATTTTCGTTTGTCGTAATTTGATTTTTCTCCGAAATACTTTTTAGAATTGTTAAAAAACAAACCTAACATATTTAACCTATATTCTACTTGATAAGCTTTTAGAAAGCCTTGTATGTGTAAGTTTCACTAATTTTGACACTGGAATCTCGCCAAAATCATTTGAAAAGTGACAAATTGTGTAATATTAATCGGAGTTTTGAAATGTGATAGATAGTTTTGATCTGATCTGAAAGTATATGCCAAAATGTTTACCCAATTACCTAGACCTTTACGTAAATTAAGAGTGGAGTGAAGGACATGTTGGCATTTGTAATACGGACAATACGGTTTTAAATGTGATTAAAATTTCAACTTTACCTCGACCGATGTTGTGATTGTAATAATTGAGTGAAATATAATTGCGATAGTTGCATGAATAATACGTGCACCTGCAACTGTTCAAACATAATTGCCTGCATTTAGAATGCGCACTGGCCTTCGATACTGTAACAAGGAGGTACTTTCATTGTGTTGGCTACACAATGCTTGTTTTCCATAAACAAATGCAAACTTTAAGATGTTACAACCAGGTTAAAAGGTTACTCATGTTTTGGAAGCCACGGCCCGCGGTATGAAAACATCTAACGATACAAGTTTGCTAATAATCATAATATTACTCGTGAATAAAGTCCTTATTTGTCTCTTCATAATGTATATTGTTACGAAGAGGCCAGAGGCTAATTTAAGCAAACATGTGGTTATATAGAATCGAATAGCCTCCGCTTGGCTATTACCGAACAAAGAAGCTCAAGAGTACTTATGGGATGAAATTATGAGGAGTGACTGGGACACAGTCGAAAATGACGTTTCATAACATAAGGCTAAATTGCCCGACATTACTTGAAAGTGTAGAAATTACCAAACATGTACAACTGTACATGTATAGCAAAAGGTTGCTTCTAAAGATTAAATAGATTACTAATGTAGTGTTCCTTATGAACCTATAAATAAACAAGTATATATTATTAAAGCGAAGAAAAAGCAAATTTACGGTTTTCACCTAACAAAAGAACAATAGAGAAATAATATAGATGATTCTTTCAGAAGACAAGATGGTATTGTAATATTATTGGCAAGCGAATTCACTAGCAGTTACGCAAACAACAAATTGTGCGTCACAAATTAATCTTCAGACAATGTGGTTTACTTTTTGAACTACATAAAACATCTATACATAGAAATAAAGTAAATAAAAAGCGGAAAATAAAATATCCAAGTAAATAGGCCGATAAAAAGGATTCGGTACAGTTTCAGTTCGTCATGATTAATTTGGACAACATAACCCAACACGTTTGAGCATAATCAATTAGTATTCGTTCAGTGAATCGCATACCCCTCGACAACCAGGACCCTTAACGAGGGGACGTGAGGGTTCAACTTAAATAATATAAAAAAAAAACTGTCTTATTATTGTGAGCTTTGTTCAAGTTGAGGATGCGTAACGAAGATGTTGCGTTAATTGACAAGAGTGACAGAATAGACAACGCATAAAGAACTGTAGTAAAGTATGTTAATCGAAAATCTGTAGCACGCGCTTACCAACAAAAGATTTTAATCAAGTTATCTGGCAAACTCAAGTCCGTAAGTATCTAATAAACAGTGTTTTAGACTTAACGGTGCGCTAAACTGCATCTGTGATAAACAGGGACAACCAGACACAGATCTGGCAGGTGCGACAGGGAGAGCTACTAACGGGGTGTGGCTATCTCAAGCTACTTTATATGCTGTGCAAGTATACATAGTTGCACGCGAGCGTAACATATAAACAGGTATATATACTTGTGCTTGTATTAGGAAGTCTTGCTCGTGCTATTATATGCTAATTAGCTTTCCGATGCTCGTTGAGAACTACGGGTGAAGTATAAAGGCAAAGAAAATACAACAGCTGATATAGAGACCTTTTCTCAGGACAAACAAGCTAAGAAGAGAACTAGAGATCAACAGGGCAGGAAATAAATACAATACGCTAACACAAATTATAATGACGTATCACGAAAGTATTCTACATTAAGGCCATTTAGAGGCCTATAAAGTTCGATAAAACAAAGTTTCTACAATTACCATAAATAAGGAAATAACAGGCGCTATTTATAGCAAAATATACAATAATAACAGAGTAAACATGTACCGGTGCGACCCGCGTTCGAGGGTCTTCGGATAACGCTCACAACACCAAAAATGTGATCACTTCGCGTCACAAGTATCCGGGAACGCTTCGGTGAAAGGTAAAGGCTCCTAGCGAAGCGAGCGGACGCCGGGGCGAGTAGCGCAAACTGTCGCCCGGGAGGGGCCCTCCACCACACAGCGCGGGGGGCCCCCGCGCGCACCCCGCCAGACGCCGACTCGCATAATTACAGGAATTTCACACACCTTCCGCACAGGCAAGGTCACTTTTTGAAGTGCCAATGCATTCTTTATGCACTCGGAACCATCAATGGTGCATAAACGCGTGAGAATCTGAGAACGTACACTTATCTTCAAGATTCAATGTCGATTAGATGACTGTCTTTTTTAATACAATTTCAGCATGCAACAGAGGGCGATGTTTTTATATTCTTATTTATGAAGAGTTCCGGCAATTTCTCTTTAAATAATTTGGGACGCTCTAAGAATATTAATCACGTAGTAAGTTAAGGGAGGATGAGAGATATTAGTCCTTAGTCCCTAGTCCCCCTTTTCATATAATGTGAAACAGACGATTAATATAAGGCGGATGGATACATGTCAATACTCAAGTTTGGCAAACGTGTAAGAAATATTTACTCTGTTAAAGCTATCAAAGCTGCATAAAAAGGTTTCCCTCCTCATCAAAAATAGCCAACCCGGAAACGAATACAAAAACTCGTCCGAATCATCGCAAAAGTCCAACTGTCATCCGGGTCAAAACGAATATTAACCTTCAAACGAAACAAGAACAAAGTAGTAGGGTGGGCGGTAATGGAGAGTGGGGTGGCCGGTTACCGGGCGCGGCGTGCCAGTGCCAGACGGATCCCGCACGTCGGGATCGATACCGTATCCGCTGTAAGGGAACTCGCATTAACTACCCGATAGAGGTGGAGAGTCGACCGATGTTGTTGCAAACTTTACCGATCAAACTTGCCGTTCGCTCGCCCTCCGTAAATGAATCAACAACTGTAGCGGCAACATCCACGCCCTGTGCCGCTAACGAACCGTGTAATTCTATTATGTCCTACAAACTTCCTTTGTTCATAGAAATTACTTTTGTAATGTACTGTTAATTCTCTTACCTATATTCATTAACATTCAAAGGTTGCGAAAAAATGCCGCTCGTTTTCTTCGGAACGGAGATAAAAGTAACAGACGGTTGAGGGGAGAAAGGAAATTGATCTTGTTCCAATTATTTCCTTCGATGGCTTATGTAACTTGTGATAACACGAGCGTTTCAAATGTATATTACATGGTATTAACTCGATATATAACCACTTTGAAGCGTTCTCATTGTACAAAGGACTAGTGGTTTCACGTACTTAATTAATCACAATGATAATTTGTTAAATAACAATGGCAGGCACTCGACACACTTGACGGGATTGTCAATTAGGTACTACAGAATGTTGGAGCATATAATTTGCAGATGAAAGCAGCCGTACAATGTGTAATGCTCGTGGCGAACACTTGCGAGCGATGATAATGATGATAATGACATAACACGTTGTCGGCATAAATCATCATTACGCTGTCGCCGATTGATTCTGTTCTGATGTCAGGCAGAAAGGATTTCCCACGCAATTTGCATTGTGAACGACATTAGGAAATGAGCTGATCGTTGTTTCACATCCAGAGATTATTATTGTTTGTCGACCTCGTCTATCAATAACAGAACATTCAATTTAATGTTTAGAAACTACGTTAGTGCAATTTAAGTCTGATATTTTTCCTAGAATCTCGCTGCAATATCGCTCTGAACAGTTCCACATTGACGCATTATTTGCTCGTTCAATGGATTCAGGCTTTGTGCTACATGAAACCAGACGCTCAACCAATTTCCCGGGCAGTAGAAAAAGTTGGAGTCGACTAGGTCACAAGTTTGCATTGCGAAGTGTGGAGCGACGGCGAATCGAAAACATACTGTGTCAGCGATGTGAATTATGCAGTTCCTATTTTCCAATTTGGAATATTACACGAGCATGAAATAATGATTCATGATAAATGGAATTGTGCTTCGCGTCCCTTGGGTTGTTGTGTTGTGCACGCTTATGAGAAGCTGACATCATTATGGCCCAATCTACCGTTCAAATTACAATCAACATATGGATACGGAGAAAATGTGATGCGTGTGTAATCAAACGCTCGCGCCGCAATAATTTGAATGTAGCAAAATAACATAAATGAATACTATACTAGTTTCCACGGATATTAAAATAACAAATTACGCAATGTTGGATATTACCAGCACAATAAATCGCAAATTTAATGCCGATCAGTTTGCAGAACTAACGTCACGTGGTCGTATTTCTGCATAATTCCAACCTGTTATTTAGTTAGCGTCCAGCACTGAACTACGTGCTCAAAATACGTTAGTTTCTAGTCCCACTAAAATGCTGTTTCTATCGGCCGTCTGGCAGGGCTTAACCTAAATATTTCAACTAGTATTAACTGACGTAATGCTAAACAGAATTCTTAGGCTATTAATCGCCGACAAAGGTCTCTGGTCTGTTACTGAGTCACCTCATTCAACTTAAAGGATTTAGACGGCCGAATCTCGGCGTGTACCGGTGCGAATAAAGCCGTCAACGCAGGCTCGGTTCTGAATATCTCGAGATCACATCAAATATAGGATTACCAGCTTAATTCTGTTGCAGTTGTTTATAAACAGTGAGTATGAACGGCAGTCGCGGCGGTGGGCGAGTGTCTGGCGCGCGGCCAACGCGACGGCTTCCGTGAAATGTTATTGCGAGTGTAGAGATCGCTTCCTTACGTCTGCGATCCTGGTCCCTACGAGATGAATAATTTATCGGCTGCCGCACAAATCTACGTACTCGCTTTGTGATGAGTAACCATTTGTTCCATTGCAATACATACGTTAGAGTAAGAGGTAATATCTATAATTCTTAACAATGCTGTGGTACTCAATAGGTAGGTGGTATCTAAGTTGTAAATACTTACATTTGGGTAATTGGTAACTCTCGGTGCAAGAAATTATACTTTAGCAATAATGTATACCTATACAGACGTTGCACGATAATAATTCCTAATAACAATCATAACAGTTATCCGCATCGGAGAACAGCATAGCTAAAACGAATATATTTCATGTACGTAGATAGTTACGCCGACATAAAAGCAATACATGAAGATAATTAATCCGGCATACGACATCAAAGAGGTAGGTAACAGCGACAATCTCGACCAGATCTAGGAACATGACATTTTGCGACCTTGCACCAGTTGCTCCATATTAAGACCCGTCCTTGGTTTCTAAGTAAAATGGATAGGTAAGTAATATTTTCTTCTGTTATATTAATTAAATTTGAGGATTGTGAATCTTATATTCTCAAAATCAGAGTACATACGAGTAAGTAATATTAACTCGCATTACTCGTTGAAGAGAAATTCCAGAATTAATTTTCAAAAACTGTATAATACTAGGACACCTCGGCTCAGATAACTTCTAAATTTTCGATTGTGAATTTAGAATAATCATTTGTTAAACTGATAACAACAGTGGAGTTCAGATGATAGTAAAATTTCAAGAATAGAACAATGAACTAAAACAAAACTTCGTTCAGTAGGTAATGCAAGCCGATAGCATTAGAGCCCATTTACAATGTTATTACGAAAGTTTGTACAAGAAACCATTAAACTAATGCGAAACTACAGACTCCACTTTATCTAGGTCGTTTATGACAAAAAACCACTTTTAACAAGAATGTAAAATTCTGAAAAGTCAATAGAAAAAGAGCCCAATAACAGTTTCAAAATTTCGGAACACCTGAGCGCCAAAGAATGGCTCGTTAAACTAATACTGGGTTTAAGTAGACAGGAGAAGGTCGATTATACTGCACGGAATATCAAGCCAACTTGAGATAAGTTAGGATCACAGGTTAGCATTCTGTTCGCGGGAGAAAAGAGTCGGCGAAGGGGAGGGGAGGGGAAATTGGATGATTTGTTGCGTGTACTTTGCGAATCGATAACCGAGGCACATTTATAATGCTTCTCGAGATGACGTTTATAGATCAGAACGCGAATCAGACACAGATTACTTTTTAATCAAGTAAAGGATTGCATTTCCGGAGTTAAGGGTCGTTTCAGTTTGGAGATATAAAATGCACATCATCTTGTTTTTGCGTCACTGACTGATTTGCCTCGTTGACGTAATAAAGTATACTAAGTTGTCTATGACAAGTAAAGCCTGACCAGAAATATATGAGGATTGTCAAGAGGGCGCTATTTATAAGATTTATATGGCAACAATTTTTAAACCAATCGCGACCCACTATAATGACATTAGTTTAAATCCCTGTCAGTTCCTATGGTTAACCTCGAAAAATCATTTAATGGAATGCACTGTTTTCCTGACTGTTTTTCGTGTAGTAAACACGTATACATATTATTTATAATATTACGTTCACGACTGTGAATGGTTTTCGGCATTTTCAATGGATATTTTTAAATATTTGTCTTTTAAAGAAAGCACCACGAATGACATTGACATTGTTGACAAACCGTTAAAAATCATTACCAGTGTAAGAAATTAGTTCCAGTGAAATTCCGCAATATGGCGCATCCTCATATATTTCTGGTCAGGCTTTACTGTAAAATGACATTCGTTTTATATTTACAAGAACAATGATAAATGATATAATGATGAACAATGATGATTGAGATCAATAAACTAAACTAAAGTGTGAAAAATGCTCAAGCATTCGGATTTTGGCCTTTGTGTTGCATTGCGCGAACAAATGTCCCCTCATATGATTCGAAAATTAACTATAACAACTATATATGTAGTATTTTTAATGATTTATAAGCAATACCTAAACTAATAATCCTTTCCTCAAGGAAATTATCTATAAAGCCATTCGTGTCACAACAAATGCACTGTGTAGGCAGATGATTAATAATCTGTGTAGGAACAGTAATTTGCGGAAAATATACTAGTTATTATACAATGGCATGTCAAATGAAATTGTCATTAACATACTCGTAAATATTTATTCGAGCAAATTAAAGGGAAACAAATCAAATGGGTGTGTCATTCATTACTTACATATATTTATAACATCACAGTCGTATCATACCGGTAACAATAAGGTAATTTAAAGTAATACTAAACTTAAGGTAAAATAATTGTCCGTTTTGTATCTCCTTCGTCTTTGTCGGAATACTTAGAAACCTCGATCTGAACCAGTGGACTGATATGCGGAGGACTGGGGGTCCAGTTAGATTTTGGTGATGTGCTGGCCATAGAAAAAGCATGAGGCTGTGAAATCGAGCTCATCTCGGTTTCAAAGATCAGCTGATTAATCTTGTGAATCAGGATCGCACTCGCTGTTGGGTTGAACAGGTTCAACTTGGCTTCTAGGTACCTCGCGAATTTTGCCGTTGCATCTCTTCGAACGCTTTCATTGGGTGTATACGGGTCCCTATGAGAATATTCTCGCTTTGGTTGATATTCCATGTGTATATTTTCCTGTTGTGATGATCTGGATCTTTTTCGTGTGGATACTGGGATAGGCTTGGGGAATTCGGCAATGATTGTCTCCTGTATCATATCTGAGCCGGTTATATCTGATGTGACGTAATCTTCAGAAGTTTCTTCATATTGTGCCTCGATTGTTGTATTATCATCGTATTCCTGGAGCAAGAACATAATCTATAATGAACAGATTATAAAGTGCGTAATTGAGTATGTATCCAGCAATTAAAAGAGAAAGTTACCGGTTGATCCTCAAAATTGTTCGAATAATCCAGCAATGTTGGTGGTGGTGGCGGCCCTGTTTCTAAATTAACACCGTTGAGTGCTGGATCCAATAAGAAACTGAAGGCTTTGAACGCAAACCAATCTGACTTGTGTTGTAAACAGGCTGGGTCTGAAAATAAATTACAATAATTTTCATTTGTCGCCACTCGTAATGCCGAGAGGCCTGTACGTATAAAACACGGGGACCTAAAAGCAATAATAACGTCAAGAACATCTCACCATTTGCCTTCTTCCCTTTAGCTCTTTCTCTTCTAAACGATCCAAGCAAACTAGCCATCTTTCTTCTGGCATTTTCTAAGTCAACGCCGACCGCATCGGCCACAGTCTGCCACGCCTTCGTTTTTATGGTCTTATTGAAGTATCCTTTATGATTCGTGTCCCAAAGCACCCTTTGGTCTCGATATGCGTTTATTAGAGTGAAGACTTCTTCTTTGCTTAGCTCCATGGTTCAAGAAAGGGAATTTATGAATGAGTTATTACGTTATTAGGTCGTGCGGCGAGCGATACGCAGCGCACGTACCGTACGGGCGACGAACGCCGAATGGCGCAGCGCAGCGCGCGCATGCAGCACGCAGCACGCACACATTTACGTCTTGTTCGTGTGTGCGGCCGAATTCACCACGTGCGCCACGAACGAATGATTTTCCTAATGGCTACGTCGCGTGTTGTTTGCCTTTAACGCAGATGCTGGTCGTGCCTACTGCGTATTTACATACCTACGTAGTAGGTACCTACATAAGTTCTTATGTTACTATGCGACGCGTATTTTATTACGCTTATGTGTACATTATTATTAAGTACATACATCACTTCATACACTCCTAAACTATGTTTACTATTTAGGTTCATATAAGCCGTTTTCAACGTTGACTATAAAAATAAACTGTTGCGAAATAAAACTCAAGATATTAGTGACAACAGCCAATTCTAGTTTAAGTGATACAGTTAACTACAAGTACGAGTACATATTCGCCTACGCTTACGCTGGCAGTTTGCATACTAATACTCACTAAATGCGGCTCTGTCTGTCATTCATGGGCGGCTTCGATGCGTACGTACATTAATATAATATAGTATAGCAATTTATGACAGGTCAAATTACCTACATACTTTTTAAAATGTCAAAAACGATCCATTATGTATGTATCTACTATCTAGTATGAAGTTCCTAGGCAAATACTATCTAGTTTGATATTATGACGTTATGAAAATCGTTTGTCAAAATACGTCTTCTTTGTAGTTTGTCTAGTTGTTTGTACCTAGGTAAAATACCAATTTCACTGGTATATATATATATATATAAAAGAAGAAGTCCTGACTGACTCATCAACGCACAGCCGAAACTACCAATGTTACAGAGTTGATCTTTGCACAGTAGGTTACTTTTATAACGTGGGGTAGAGATAAGAAGGGATTTTTGGAAATACTTCCCCTAAGAGGTTTAAATAGGGGTGCAAAGTTTGTATGGGGTACAAGTTTTTTTTTAATCTAGGAACTTGAAACTTTGTAAAAAGGTATTAAAATAAAATGGAAGAAAACTAATTACAGCGTTTTTCAAAATTCACCCCTAAGGTGGTAAAAAAGGGGTTAAAAGTTTGTATGGAAATTAAGTATTTTTTTGAGCGCGGGACTTGAATATTTGTGAAAAGGCATATTATTAGAATACAAGAAAATTAATTTCAGCGTTTTCAAAAATTCATCCCCTAAGAGGGTTAAAAAGGGGTTGACAATTTTAATCCATTACAAATTCTTTGAAATTTCCCAGAATGGCATATAAAAGATTAACAAAATAACAATAATTGAACGTTATTAAAAATTTAACCTCTAAGGGGAATAAAAGGGGGATGAAAATTTGTCTTGGGGTTCAAATTTAATTTTAAGCTAGGAACTTGAAACTTCGTAAAAAAGTATTAAAATAAAATGGAAGAAAGTTATTTCAGCATTTTTGAAAATTCATCCCCTAAGATGGTAAAAAAGGGGTTGAAAGTTTGTATGGAGATCAAATATTTTTTTGAGCGCGGAACTTGAACCTTTGTGTAAAAGCATACTATTAGAATACAAGAAAAGTAATTTCAGCGTTTTTAAAAATTCGTCCCCTAAAAGTGTTAAAAAGGGGTTGAAAGTTTGTATGGAGATCAAACCTTTTTCTGAGCGCGGGACTTTAAACTTTGTGTAAAGGTATATAATTAGAATACAAGAACAGTAATTTCAGCGTTTTTGAAAATTCAGCCTTGAAGGTGGTGAAGAAGAAATCTCAGCCGAAACTAGGTACTAATGTTAGAGAGTTGATTTTTGCACAGTAGGTTACTTTTATAACGTGAGCTAGGGATAAGAAGGGATTTTTGGAAATACCTCCCTTAAAAGGGTTAAATAGGGGTGCAAAGTTTGTATGGGGGAGACTTTTTCTTATGAGCTAGAGACTTGAAACTTTGTACAAAGATTACTTATTAAAAAACACAAAAAGTACTTTCAGCGTTTTAGAAAATTCCACCCCTAAGGGGGTTAAATAGGGGTGCAATATTTATATGGGAGAAACTTTATTTTTTGAACTAGACACTTGAAACTTTGTAGAAAGCTTACTTTATCAAATACAAAAAAAGTAATTTTAGCGTTTTAAAAAATCTGCCGCTAAGGGGGTGAAATAGGGGTACAAAGTTTGTATGGGGGAACTTATTTTTTGAGCTAGAGACCTAAAACTTTGTAAAAAGATTATTTATTAGAATACAAATAAAGTAATTTAAGTATTTTGGAAAATTTCACCTCTAAGGGGGTTAAAAAGGGGTGCAAAGTTTGTATGGGGAAAACTTAATGATTTTAGCTAGAAACTTGAAACTTTTTAGAAAGAATAACTTATTAAAATACAAAAAAGTAATTTCAGCGTTTAAGAAAATTCTATCCCTACGGGGGTTAAAAAAAGTTGAAGGTTTTAGTAGTAGGGTAGTCATTTTGTTTGTCAACAGGTGGCGTTAGTGTACGGATTGAATGGTTTTTTCAAGTAATTTTCTTAATTCTTACTTACCTGTTTTCACGTTATTTGGTGTTCATTTGATAAATGACAAAGCATAATATCTTATGTTATCATTTGATTTACACCTGCTAAATAAAAACAAAACAAAAAATAAAAATTCAAGGCTTAAAAACAGTAGTAAAGCTATTTGTCGATAGATGGCGTTAGTAGTACCATTTTTTTTTTTCACAGAGAAAATCTTCTAAAATTCTTTAACAACTGCGTATCAGTGTCTGCAACTGTTTGAAATGTAATATGTCTAGACCATTTTAAGTCAGAATAAATTTCACTTACCTATTTTAATATCTTTGTCATCATCAAAAATGTACGCGGACGAAGTCGCGGGCGGCCGCTAGTTCCTTATATTTTAGAATGTAATAAGATTTTTCGTAATTTTGTTTTGCACGATATGTTTTTGTTTTTATGTAGGAGTATTCGAGCCCAATCTCACCCGTCGATAATTTACGTTGATATGCTTGCCTAATCCGATAACTGCGTTGTAGATTTAAAAGTGAATCTGTCAATATTAATGCAGCCTGAATAGCTAAATGGATATCCATCTTTTAAAATTGGACAATATTTTTCATGTTATACATAGATAAAATTGAATAGTTCACAAAAAGATAGTACATTATGTATGTAAAAAAATAAAATATACAAAATTGATACTTAGGTAGGCAATACGCACACTCACAGTAGCAATAAACAAAGAGAAACAATAAAAATACGAGGAAAATACGTTACAACTAACAATCTAAAAAATATTAATTACAGAATGTACAAGAATTACAAACAATTAATAATATAAATGTCAAAAATAACATTGGTCATATGGCCATTATATGGCCGATACATCATTCAATTGGCTGTAGGCTGTAGGTATATCAATATCAATGGGATAAGGCATGCATGACATCAAATGATGCACTGCGGCAATTGGTAAATACCGACTAAGTAATAAAATCATGTGTATTACAAGAAATACCTCACATTCCTCAAAATACGACATACATAAATCTTGAATCGTCGTCTAATGCTATAATTCCATTACGGTTACCTAAGTCATTAAGGACATTTTCTCAAACATGCAAATGTCGTCATAACGTGCGTTATAAATAACAGGCTTCGAAGTAGGTATCACGTTTCGGGAGGAACTCGACAGAACTGTAAAGGAATTTCATACAAAATTGAAAGCCTAGGCCGGGAAGTTTTTTTAAACATGGCGTCTGTATTCATGAACAGGCTAAACAGCTAAATTATATTTTTTTGAGTGGTGCATTTTTTTATTTCATTGCATATGTTTGAGAAAAGCACAGCACGAGCACTTCCTTCCCGGCGTGTGCAGTTATGTACTATTACGTAGGAGCCAACTTCACATAGAATAAATGCTCATATCCTTTAAACCATAAAGAGACAAAGGCATGGGAAAGCGCGCGTGGGTATCGAGGTCAACCTGTAGATATTTCTGTACCTTTAAATATCTAATTGGATCTATTTTGTTCCTATAAATTATTATCGTGATGAGTGGGCTCGTTTCCGTCTTACAAATAACCATTCGTTGATAGCTTAATGGCTCTTTCGCTCGTGTATAAAACTGCCTGGTCTTTTTCCGAATTTATTGCACGATTCGGACAGCCGCACTATGCGTATTCTATAAATAAGTTTACATTCTGCACATTTTATCAGTGCTGCAGTATCTTTCTGGTGATATAAAACATTTGCGTGGTTATTTCTACTCGACGTTAAACAACGCCTGTCGCGCATAGGATACCTACGTTTTATTTTTATCTGGGGGCACAAGTCATTACATTTATTATGAAGATAAATATGTTTAATATTAATGCGGGCACTAACACGGTCATGGTAATATGTTTTTAGTTATGTAATCCGGTGAAAATGTATGTCAAAGTTGTCATATAGGCCAAGGGTCACTTTGATAGGTACTGAATAAATTAACCGACTTGGTTTTATATTGTATCTCACAACTTTTTTGGTAGAAGGTTGCGAGACTTGCAATTTTTTTACATGTAATTTTTTTGATGGGATTTTCTTTATTCGGAACATAAATAGTAAGAACAAAAGTAGGTATAGGTAACTTACAAAAGTTATAGAGCTCAAACTTGGTGTAGAAAATATATTCCCTTTTTTTTTCATCCGAGTAGCTTTAAGGCATTATATTTGGCCACATGATACATAGGTTTCAGAACAAACAATATGAAAATCCCATATAAAAAAAATTACCATCCCCTCCTACGAGTACCTCTACGAAGTGACAACCGCACTTTTAGTGTCTAAAGAAAAATTGGGCAAGTGAGAGTCCGACTCCATGAAGGGTTCCGTACCAATCTATAACAAGTTTGTTGTATGGGAGCCCCCCTTAAATATTTATTTTATTTTATATTTAGTATTTGTTGTTATTGGCCGGGTGCACGACGTGAGCGCCGCCTAGCGTTCGCAACTTTGGCGGAGCTGTCAAAAGTGTTAAGTAATGGACGCAACAAAATAAACGTAAATAATTGAAAATATTGATTGTAGAGCACCTAACAAGTGTAAAATCTGTTTGTATTTAATGTGAAACACATTTGGTTCCTAGCTTTATTGAAGAAAGTAATTATTATAAACGTGTTTAGTATTATTATGTCAATTGACTTCTTTGTTGTTTCCTTACAAATTAAAGGAAAAAAATTATGTTTTATTATGTTTGTTTCCAGATAATTGAAAAATTACTACTATTTTCAAAACTGGCTTCCAAAGCATCGGTCAGAACATAAGGTTTCAGCCTCAAACCGAGAGTAAAGGGAAGCTGTTCGTTTTGGCACATTAATAATAATAAACGAATAACAACAGTAACATTTACAAATTATAAGTAATTCTACATTTCATATTTTTGAAACATTGTATAATAGAATGATTATAATATTATTATTGCAGTAAATTGATAAAAATGTTCAGTTTAATACACTTACTTTATTTTCTGATCTTGTTTCCAACTCGGTGTAGGAAAGCATAACATTTGCAATTGCTGTTTCGTCCTGTAATTGCAGTTTACCACACAACACCTATCGTGACCCATTTTATTTCAGTTTATTATTTTATACCTAGTAGAAAACGTAAGGATTATAACTGAAAAGTATGACGTTTGACAGAAACAGAGAGGCCAAAGTTACCACTTTTGGCCACATCAAGCGCTGCGATCATTTTCGCTTTCCCTACGCGACCTCTGCACCCGGCCAATAGCGGCAATAGAAATTTCAACTGTAGCTAGTATCACCGTTCTTGAGATACGGCCTGGTGACTGACGGACGGACGGACGGACGGACAGCGAAGTCTCAGTAATAGGCTCCCGTTTTTACCCTTTGGGTACGGAACCCTAAAAACGTACCGAAGAAGTAGGTACTTTACCATATGGCGGAGCTAAGTCCCACGGAAGTAAATTTTGTGTACATTAGGTAACGAGGTATTATAATTTATAATGTACCTAAGTAAACAATACAATTCTACCATGTAGTTCTTTCTTATTAAAGCGACATCCATTAACAATATAACGACAATATGAAAGCTATTTATATGAGGTAAGTGCGCAGTCGATGACTTTCTCTGTCTTCGGTTCAATATGTTATGTAATAATTCCTATAATTAGCACGTTTATAGTTATTTATGTATAGTTTTAATATTTATGAATAAATGTATCGGTCTTCCAAAGGGAAATGCGTACCTAGGTACATTACATTCAGAATATAATAGAGTTACTTTTAAATAGGAATATAGTTGAGTTACCTTTTACAATACAGTCATCTACAGTCAAGGGAATGAAAACACGTACCTTTTTCGCTCTTGTCACAGTGACAAAAAGGGTCAAAAAGGTACGCGTTTCAGTTCGCCTAACTGTACCTATACGAGTATCATACACACGGTCAGCTTATGTCGAATTGGATACCCAAGTAGTGAGCTATTTTTGATGCTGACTTTACTAATGCCCTTGGCAAGGATGTTCTACAGCTGATTCTACATATATCGAGTGTAGGTAATAAAAACATTATATACATACGAATTATGCTAAAGACGGAAACAACATTGTATCTGGTTGTAATATCAATATAAAAAAACTTCGAAACAAGAAATGTTTTAGTGCCGTAATTATTACCCTTTGTCGTAAAGAAACGTAAAGTTGACCTTTTTATATGTTTTCTTTGTTTGATTAATTTTAATTGAGTTTATTTGTAAAAAGCAGACCTTTGAATATTCCAATAATAGAATGCTCCATTTATTAAAGTACCTACTAACGGACTGTGTTATTTATCTCAGAACAAGTAAAACGTAGAATATTTCAAGGATATCTCCATACGTCGACAACGTCGTCCTTCGAGAGGTCGCAAAGACCTTGCTACGACCGATCCTGGGACCTTGAGTCTAGGTACCATGCAGAAATAACTGCTCTTCAATTCGTTTCTATCAGCCTTTGTATACTATATTCAAGATCTTTTATCTATTCATACATTATTAATGTGGTTTCTCTCGGGACAAGTTTGCTGAAGACAGCGAAAAAACGACGTAGATAAAAATACGGACAATTTATGCGTTTTGCGGTCTTGGCGATACGGAGACATTTCGTTCGGCATCGCTTACGTTTGTCTGACTACTGCTTGCTGAATGAATAAGAACAGTTGGCATTTAAATCACAAAACATTAGTCTAGATACGCATTTAATTCATTTATTTTCCAAACATTTATAAATCATGTTAAAGTAAAAAAATAAATATCGGCCAAGTACGAGTGGGACTCGCGCACAAAAGGTTCCGTACCATTATCTGTATGTTTGTTGTATGGGAAAATATTTATTTTATTTTATTTTTAGTATTTGTTGTTATAGCGGCAATATACATCATCTGTGAAAATTTCAACTCAAGAACGGTGATAGCTAGCACCGTTCTTGAGATACAGCCTGGTGACATACGAACGGACGGACGGACAGCGAAGTGTCAGTAATAGGGTCCCGTTTTTACCCTTTGGGTACGGAACCCTAAAAAACTAGGATATTCGAATGGTCACAAAGAGATTATCTTGTAATCATCACCCCATAACGCCTTTGTCTTACTCGTGTATAGGTATGCTCAGTGCTCACTTTAGTTAGAACAAATGGAAGCAACTAACAAAAAACGCAAACTATTATTAGTTTTACTGCCGTAAATTATACTTACCCTTTGTCGTAACGTAAAAGTTAACCTTTTTATGTGATGTTGTTAGTTAAATTATATTTATATTCATTTGAGTTCAGTAATTTTTTTAATACTATAACTATAAGACGATAAGAAAACGGTCAGTTTATGTGTTTAACTGTCTAGCCGAGACGTAGATATTTTGGCATCGCTTGCGTTTGGCTGAATACTGATTGCAAATAAAGTAAGAACTGTTGGAATACATAAACGGGTTTACTCACGTACAGAAGTCGGATATCGCTTGACATGTTTCGAACCGGTACGCGATTCATCATCATCAGGGGAGCCGATCAGTTGCGGCGGGTGGCCAACCGTGCACTACTGAGTGCTTGTGTGGCCGCCGCCCGTTGTCTAATTGACAGGGCTAGTTATATTGTTTTTGGAAACTCTATGAAACATATATCCACATTCAATATACTCTATGCATATATCCTTATAACTAAACTATTATTTCCAATGATACTACAAATCTGGGAAACAAATTCATATTTAATTTAACGAAGTAAATGAACATCAAGATTCTTTGCCAGAAAAACATCGAAGCCAAGTAAACAAACGAACAGCACGTTTTTCATTCATAGCGTGTTTCATTAAGAATTTACCAGAAGGGTCATTATCCGGTTACCGAATATACCTATACACGTGGCGTTGGATCACGTTCAGCGGTCTGCGACTTTTATTTTTAGCTTCTATTAATCGATATTTAATTCGTTTAATTGCAGTATTGGTTTTTGTTATAAGAACAGTGCGTGTTTTTCCCGTGATTGTAAGTAACATAAGATCGTAGTGTACAAACAGTAGGGCTAACATCTGTAGGTATGCGAATTCGCTTGTGCGACATAGTAGGTACATATCACTTTTTCGCACGGTATTATAGTAGGAAAGAAACAGACAATGTGTATCGCACCACTAAGAGTTGTGCTGGCCTAGAATATATGAACAGTATCTAGATAACCAAAAGTCACGTTATTGTTGTAAGGTGAAATCCATTGAGGTTTTCCCGTGGATCAATATGTGAGACTTGTAAATTGATTGAACAGGTTACAAAAACGTTAGTATTTATTACACGTATGAGATCAGCGCGCTAGAAGGATTAATAGCTACAAGGCACACTGTAAAATGCAATGCACCGCAATTTGAGGATTCTCTAAAATTTTAAGCATGAGTATAGTTCTAGTTTAATCGATAGTCCTCTAAAAGTTTGAAAGCCGGTACGTAAGGTTGTTCGGGAAATAGTTACGTTTGCGCCAAACTCACAACACCCCACGATTAACATTAGTTTCAAACAATGCTGCCAGGATTAAACTAAGTTTGTGAACAGCGCTAGTCCAATATTCAAATGAGCTCAAGTGGTACAGAAACTCGACCTCGACGTACAACTCCCAACGCCCATCGCCTATGGCCAACTCGGTCAAAGCGGGAAACTTTTCACCAACTTTTACTTACTAAATTATCAATTTGTCATTATGTTTGGCCAAGCGAGACTTGATTAACATTCTCATGGAAATTAGCTAGATTTATTCAAATATTCATTCTTTAAATTTTAATGTTCGGAGATGTTGCATGGTTGGTTTACCCGGTCTTGTGTAGAGTTATTTTCTCTTATCCCACCCTCCCCTTTCCGTCATAGAACCACACGTGCCAGCTTGCGATGTCATCGCCTCACCGTGGAGAATATTCCCACCCGTACCAAGAAGTTTGGCAATTCCTTCATCTGCCGAACTATTAAAGTATGGAACTCCTTGCCGGCTCATGTGTTTCCTCCTTCTTATAACTTGGGACCCTTCAAACGAAGCGTGAAGAAGCATCTCTCGGGCCAGCATGGCAGTGTCAACTGACTTGGCACCGTTGGTTTCTCGTCAGTTGCCATTGCGACTTGGGCTCCCCTTTTTGCTTACCATCAGGCGAAGTGGAGCCACTATGTTGTGCCGTTATAAAAAAAAAAAAAAAAAAAAAAGTCACAATGTTGCAAAACGACTATTCAATGCTTACAGTGTGTTTGATATTATAACAAACATTTGACAGTTCTCTGTTGATGTTTGTAGTGATGTAGCAAAACCATATTGTTTGCCAAACCTAACGATTATGAATGGTTGATCGAATCGATTTTATCGACGAACTTTTTTCAAACCTGAATATATTTTTGTTTATTTTGTGTAAATCATATTTTTTTGAGCTACGAGCCGCCGGACTCACTAGAGCTTTCTATGTAAAGTAATAGTTGGTTTTATTGTTCTTTCTTTAGGTTATAAACTTATCGATTTAATCGATTTTTACCAATTTACAGAAATAACACATGAATCGAAACGCAAGATTTAGTCACAACACAACTTTAAAAAAAAATAAGACGTAGTACGTAACTGTTTGAGTAATGATTTATTATCGTTAAATACTTCAACACCGTGATAAGAAAAAATATAACATGAACTTAACAGTATCAAATAGAAAGTGAAAAACGTTTATAGATACTTGAGAAACCACTATGTCATTCCTTGTTTTTTTTATGAAATTCAATGTGTCGCGCAGATTTACGTTGTATGGGTCCTGTGATGTGACAAATGTTTGTTATAATATCAAACAGACTGTAACTCCGTTCATTGCTCGATGTATCTACAATCGTTGCGCTCCATCTAATCCGATAGGAGAAATATCCTCTTATAGCCTACCGAATTCGTGCAAATGTAACCGACTTCTATATACGGTTATAGTTAAGACGTTTTAAACTGAGATTAGTCTACCGCAGATCGTCTTGGATATAGTTAGCTAGCAATAAATTAGTCACGAGTTCAAAATTAGGCTGAGCTTGTCTGTAACAGAAGAGTGTATGTGGTTGCCAATTTTAAGGAGAGTTAGATCATTTTGGATGAATCAGGTTGAAACCCTCAGGATAAAGCTGGCGCATGCGTCAGGCGCCGTCGACCTGTCGCGACTTGTTATACAGAAATAACCGACGGACAGACGTGAGTTGACTTCTCATTACTTGACTGCTAGCTAATCAAATTTATTCGGATAACATAAGGAGCAAGAACAAAGACTAGCTTTAGACAAAGACGTGGATTGTAAAAGACCGTCCGAGTTCGTAACATTCTTACATTGTCTCATACTGCACGTCACATCTAATCTAGATAATTGCGGTAAAATATTCACAAAGGACGAAGTTCTCGAGTAGTGCTCGACTGCCGGTAACTTTTTGACG
Organism: Apotomis turbidana; assembly: GCA_905147355.2. Taxonomy (NCBI): domain Eukaryota; kingdom Metazoa; phylum Arthropoda; class Insecta; order Lepidoptera; family Tortricidae; genus Apotomis; species Apotomis turbidana. The sequence continues at coordinate 7,481,958 of LR990292.1, forward strand.
TTAAAGATCAGTTCCGACGTAATTGCGAAAGTCTAGTGCAGGCAACTCATCAAAATCTAGTTTGCGCTTAATTCAGACTTACTTGTAGATTGGAGCGCGACCGGCGGGGCATGACGCCCACCACCTCTCCCCTCATTATGGATTCGATAACTGTAACAGAAGATAAATGTCAGAATGAGCAATGGCATAGAAAATAAGAGAAAAGCATCATTAAGTTTGAGGAGAAGGTCAATAAATTCAATGAAACAAATCGTTCTGTTTTTTATCTCTTCCGCTGGCGGCGCCAGACTGGATCTAGATAGTTATCCCATACATAGACGTTCAAGTAATATATTCAATGATCCATATGCTGATACCAAAAATAAAAAGCAGAATCAAGGTTTTAACTGACTTAATTTTGCATGTACTGCATTTAAAGTATGAACGATGTTTATTACTGAGACCTACTTGCAGACTGCGGTATTTTTATAGCTAAACTCATTAACAATGCTCTAGTTTCATCTCATTTCGCATATTTCTATTTAAGTAATACAATTAGTTACGTGTGATTAATCTCGGCAGTACATTGCACGCGTCGCAAAGATTCTCAGTTACGTCACAACAATGGCTTCTTGCATCCAATTATGTTCGGAATTGAGTTACGCGTGTCATGTTGCATCTATTAAACGTGAGCACTGTTTACAGTACCCGATGTACAGTAAAGAAAACTGAAACGCGGACCTTTTTGATCCCTATTGTCATTGTGACAATAACGAAAAAGGTACCTGTTTCAATTTCCTTGACTGCACATTTATAATGGTGTTTGTATAACTTATTCCCATCAAAAACATAAATTTAAATATGCATGAATGCAAGAATGCCAAGTTCGCAAACGATTTCTTAAGCGTCTCCGTTTCAGCTATAGCCTCCTGACGACCAGCAATCATAATTTGTCAATTTAATTTTAGCCTTACGACAAATAGTTGAAAGTTAACTATTAATTGAAGTTTATGTACTATGTGTAGGACACTGGAAGTCAGGAGGATAGACCAAATCTTTCTTAATCCGTTCAAAAATGCTGTTTTTTTTATCGTTTTTTTTCTGTATGAACAAAAATGATTCTTAACATATTATCAATGTTACTACTTAGAACTTGGCTATTGCGATTTATTGCAATATATTTGAAACCAACAATTTGAATTTTTCATTGATAATTTTTGTTTCAAAAACTCGATATTCACAAATATTCACGCAGAAAACAGTTTTATTTTTCAATTTTATTTTCGACTGCACGCAATGAACGCATGCAATGCAATAGCTATGTTACTTTCTAACACAGGGAAAAGTATTATTCCCTTTAAATATATTTGTAAAAAAGGAACAAACAACCTCTTAAGTTTGTCCGGATTTCAAGCGGTTCTCGCTTACCACTAGCCTAGCGATTATCTTTCGAACTTAGCAAGTTTTATCCACCATGAGATTTTAGGTTGTGGGGGGGTAAAAAGCGGCCCGAAATGGTTCGTGTAATTCGAACTACTTCGGCTACAGCCGGGGTGAAGCCTTATTTTCGCTTCGTGAACTTGGCTGACACACTGCCTTTGTCTAGATATTTAATTACATGTGCAGATATCTCGTCCATTGTTCTCGCTGGCGGTGGTCATGATGAGTTCTGATGTAAGTTCAAATTACGATAGCTGTGACTTTTAGGTACAAATCTGAATCAAATTTATTGATACAATAGATATTTATAGTGCTTACTAAGCATAAGTAAAAAGTGTGACACGAATACATGTAAAAACGATTAGATAATCGCTATTACCTACTTCATTTAACCATTCGGTATTTTTTTAGGATTATAAATAGTTAAGAAGCTTTTGCTGCTACATTCATGGTTTTGACAATGGCTACTTTGTGAAAAGTCGTTGTTACATAGTTTCATTCATTAGATTTATTTGCAATTTTCGGATTAGCATTGCGGCTAATATCATGATATCCATTACCGATAAACATTACTTTAAGCTTCTGTGTCTATATATTTGAGGAGCCTCGACACAAAAATGCGCCAGTTTTGTTTGCACGCGAGTGTACTCACTATATTACATTACAATACAATACAAATACTCTTTATTGCACACCTTTATATAAGGGAACAAACAAAAACATGTGATCTACCACTACACTACTATAAATTAGAACCAGCAGCGAAAGCGTACACATCGTGCCACAGTCCCCGATGCGCAGCGTGAATCGTGATTACGCAACGGAATGCTCCGATATTTCTGTTCTGAAATACTAAAATGTGTATCTCACTATGAAATCTACACAAAGATACGGCTTTTTGCTTCTGTACGGTAGATTTGCAGCGACACGACTGACCCCACTAAATCCAGATTATCGAAGCGCCACGCGTCATGAACAACGGGTTTTTATTAGAGACGGGCCAACTAGTCGGGAAAGCCGACTATAACTTTTATAGCAAAGCAGCTAATGCTAATGGTGCTCTTCACAATATTTTTCTTAATAAACCCGGTCTTCCTATAATATAAATAAACGATCTGCATTTCAGAAATAACCAGCCAGTTTTGATCGAAATATATAACTGCTGAAAAAACAACGAAATTGTTTTGTGGTACAAGCATTTTTTACCAATTAGTCGGCTAGTCGGCAAAATCCATAGTCAGCCCATCTCTAGTTTTTATAACTTCTGTCATTATCGAATGCCAAAGCGTCCGTTCTTGATTTAAGTACTGTTTTCGTGCTACTGAGTGTCTGGAGATTCAAAATACGATTCAATTGAGTAATTTTGGATGAAGTTCTAAATTTATATTTTGTTTCAAAATATCACTGTTCATAATTATCCTTATTTCATGGAATACATGAGTAATATTACGTATACCTTCTCCGGTTGCCTAAATCCAAGATTTTTATTCAGTGGTCTACTCTATTATCGATGTTTTGTTTTTTTTTCTTATAGATGCAAAACCAATATTGATGTAGTCGTATTGAATTCAGTTCGGGAGAGCTACCAAAGTACCAAACATCCGGTCATGTTTTATTTACAGTTATCAATAACTCAAAAATACCAATAAAGCCGAGTTTATATAGTCATATAAGCCGAGTTTATATAGATATTTGATCACACGCGGAATCAATATCTACATAGCATTATGGTCGAATATTTAAATATCGGCAATCAAAACAAAATGAACGTGGATTAAAATACATTTTAAATAAAATTTAAAATATTGAGCTTTGAGAGCGTTTTATTTCAAAACTAGCAAAATTTAATCAAATTGTGATGACGATTAAGGCTGGTACCTACTTTCGATCAGTTAATTACACTAGAAAATTACTTTTACGTAAATCGCTAGAGTGAGTAGGAACTGGCATATTCTTGGTAAGCAAGCTCCATTATAGACCTTGGCCTCTCTTGTCATCTCCTAGAGCTAAGGTCAAATACAAAGCTATTGTGTACAAGTGGATCTGTGAGCTGTATGACAGCTGCACGTGAACATTTTTTGAAATGACTGAAATATGTATTTTTTTTACGTTTTCATTTTCAATGCGCCGCCAAAAAAAACGAAATATGAATCAACAAAAAACTAGGTAATCTTAAAGTTTTAGTTGTTAAACAACAGTGAACTTAATTGTGGACCCTGTACCCTTACCATGAGTAAATGTGACCGTAGTGGCTTGCGACGGCGTAAACGATTAGTATGGGTACAGCCCCTGGCGGTTACTTTGTAGAACTACAATTCTCCATACAAATCGTTTACACACACACAGTCGCTAGCGAGTACGGTCACTATAAACTCATGCTAAGGGCACAGCAGCTGAAACGGAAGCGTTTCGCTCGTTTAGTCAATAATAGTCATAAAAAAAAAAAATATATATTTATTCCACAGATAACAAGGGCCCAAAATAATTGTCAGTAATCCATACTAATATTATAAATGCGAAAGTGTGTGTGTCTGTCTGCAGTCTGCACCTCTTCACGCTTAAACCGCTGAACCGACTTAGATGAAATTTGGTATGGAGATAGTTTGAGACCCGGGAAAGAACATAGGATACTTTTCATCCCGAATAAATTTAGTGTTCCCGTGGGATGACCGGGTAACACCGCGGGGCACAACTAGTAAATAATAAAATAAACTCTATGTGTCTCACCTCCATCACCGAGGAGCCGCATCTGCACGAGAGCTGGATCCTCGCTGTGCTCCTCCAGCACCGTATCATCAGTAACAGTCAACTCCTGAAAATAAAAAAGAAATACATTTACTACTAATTCATCATTATCATCAGCCAGAAGACTGGACATATCATCACTATTAAATCACATACACTGGTTAATTGTTACTTCTTCTCGCTCAAACAGCTGGATCGTTTTGGATAAAATTTTATGTGGTGGTAGCTGACACCCTGGATTAACAAATAGGCTATTTTTTACCCCGAAAAAAATAGCGTTCCCGTGGGATGAGTGGGTAACTCCGCCGGGCACAGCTAGTAATATTATAAAAGCGAAATTTTGAGACTGTGTTACGTTTCTTACTTCTTCACGCTCAAACAGCTAGACCAATTTTGATAAAATTTAGTGCGGTGGTAGCTGACACCGTGGACATAGGCTACTTTTTATCCCCAAACAATTAAGTATTCCCGTGGGTTGAGAGCTAGTTCACAATAACTCTAAAACGTCACCACTTCATTCTAAGATGTGGTTACGTGCCGCAGGTCTTCTAAATATGTTTGTATACAAAATTCCCCAAATCTCCATTTCAACTTTCCCACGCCGGACGCTTTCTAAATATGAGCTATAAATAACAGGAGCATCTGTTTTATATTGCTATCGTTTAAAACAACAATGGTAAATTTACGTCAGCTGTACGACTGAAGTATGTGCGGATTTCAACGAAACAGGTGCCGTCTATCTATTAAACTTCGGTAAATATTTTTAAAACATCATTCCACGCTGAAACCGTTATGAATTACATAACAGAAACAAAGAGCTTAATAGTTTCCGTAAGTACACGATGGTATAATGATGTCGTTAAAAATATCGCCGAGCCAAAAGTTGAAGTTGAGTAAAACTTTTGAGAAACAAAGAGGAAACTTCTAGAAAGTTACTTAAGAAACCGGGGAAGGGGGGACTGGGGGGTTACTCAAAACTTGGGCGTCGCGGGCGCCAGTAATACCAACCTCGCCAAGTTTTCCACTCGCTAATTCGCAGTATAAATTTGTTTAACGTCTCAACTTTTTAACTGTAATTACTTAGGAAAGTTCAAGATAGATTGAAGTACTTCGCAACTCTGACAGCGAGTCTGAGGAGTTTGACGGGTAATTGAAACAACATAGTTTTCAAACTTTAGTCTTGTTTCAGATAATGTACCGATATGTATGAGCATATTAATATCGATTAAATTAAACTTAAACCTGTCGGGTTATACTCACAGGGCACAGATAATGTTCATCGCCAGAATACGGCCTCTGACGATATACAGTTTGAATTTGTGTTACATAATGTTTAATTATTATTTTTATGTAGTATTTTTTATAGAACAATTGATCAACACACAACGCATAAAGAAATGTTCAAGAGGCCTCTTGGCGTAGGGGCAGTGGAGTGGTTGAAACTTGAAACATTGGACCGGTAGTCTTAGATGAACCGGATTCTAGTCCCAGTCTCTTCCACCAGGTTACGAATATAAATTTTTCCTTATGCTTTGATCTACTGTATATCGCAGTTTAGTCTGTATATCAAAAACAACGGAACTCAATGTGACAAAGAAATAAAAAGTTATTCTCCTGTCTGGGAACATCAATCTGATGGCATAAAAGTTCAGAATTCATCACATATAAACAAGAATCCTCCCTTCTGGCAGTCAAAAGGGGTGATGAAAGAAAAACAAATTGTTTCAATAACTTGAAACAAGAAACTTTGTTGCGAAGTGAGAACGGGTGAAGGGTGGGGGTGGCGCCCGGGGAGTTTGCGATTATTGATACATTGTTGTACTTAATATTAATTTAATATGGGGTAGAAGCTTAGAATTATCTTGTGAATAAATTAGAAGGCGCAGATTGAGTATATAATTCAGTCCTACTTTACCAAATCAAGATAGTAACAGTAATCTATGTTAATATACTTAGGATAGAGCTATATTACTCAAGATAATTAATAATACTGGTAATAATAACATAAATATAGCTTATAAAATGAATTGATACGAGGAAATAATAACAAAATGCCAACAAACCAAACCGTTCAATTAAAATTCGATCAAAAGACATTCAACACAAAAACTTGTTCTTGATCGCTGCCATATCACATTGTAAATGGCCTAGGCAATTACCCCTTTTAGGGCGCAATTAATAAAATCGAAGGCAGGTGGAAAGTTCAGACCTTTTCGGAGTTTATGGATTTATGCAGCATTCAGGCGGGTTTCCTTTTGCGCGGTTAAGGCAGATACTTAAACAGGCCCATATAAATCCGACATCGTTACTGTATCGCCGGGATGCCTCCGCGTTCAATAAACCGAACTGGTTTCACCTAGAACTTCCCGCTACGGAATTATCTTGTAGAATGTTTTTACAGTTACTTGTAAACGAATGGGAGTTTTTAATGCTCACGTTCTACATTATTCAGGACGCTGTTCCTTTATAAGAACAACGACAAAATGCGGAGCAGGTTGTTTATTTTCTGGTGTTTACACGCCGCCAGATATTTACAATTACATTATCTCCGTGTAGTTGTGGTAAGATGTTTCTTTAAATTTTACGTGACGGTGTTTTATTTATTTAAAACAACTGAATTAATTTTTGTTTCCCTAAAACGAAATTCTAAAACTTAATGATTTCACATTGTTCAGGGTACATGGAACAGACGATTCAGGAAGGAGTTGTGTCGACTTCGATATCATGTAATATTGTGAAATCAAAGTCCTTTTAGAATTAACTGAAACACGCCTGTTCGCCTACATTATGTTCTAGAGAAGAGGTTTCTAAAGTTTTCATTAAATATGGGATTATATTTTTTTTTATCAGAACTAAGACTCGAGTAAATCCACACTTTTTTCCAGTTTGCGTCGCTCTTAAGAGGGTAAAGTATTGGTCTCGACTCGACGCCCTGGCTAGTTAAATTAGGATATCCAATGTTAACTAAGTTTACACGTGTGAAGTGTCGTAGGTACATACTGATGTCCAATGTTCAAACTGAATCCTAGTACTTACTCCAGTATGTTCGTTAACACCAACAATCACCGCCGTGTACCACTACGAGGCGCCGGCCGCGCGGCATACCAGGGCTCTGCAGCCGCACAGGACAAATAGCGTGGAAGTGAAGATCCGCTGGCTATCCTGGATGGTGCACCATCCCGCCGCAAGCGCAACCAGTGTCTCAGAGTCGGTGCTCAGTGAATCCTGGCCAATAGGGCACTTACTCCAGTATGCTCGTTGACTCCGACGGTGACATTGATGTACCATTACGTGGCGCCGGCCGCATCGTACACCTTCGCCCTGCAGCCACCCAGGACAGATAGCGTGCTGGTGAGAATCCGCTGGCCATCCTGGATGGTGCGCCATTCCGCCGCCTCCGCTTGTAGTGCGGTCAGGGTCTCAGGGTCGATGCTTGGTGAATCCTGGCCAATGGGACACTTACTCCAGTATGCTCGTTGACGCCGACGATGACAGCGGTGTACCACTGCGTGGCGCCAGCCGCGCGGTACACCTGCGCTCTGCAGCCACCCAGGACAGACGGCGTGGTGGTGAGGATCCGCTGGCCATCCTGGATGGTGCGCCACTCCGCCGCCTCCGCCTGTAGCGCGGTCAGGGTCTCGGGGTCGGTGCCGGCATCCGCGCCGGCCAGTTTGGCGTCCCATTCCTGGGGAATGAACATCGTATGAGTTTTATTGTTGTCTACGGAAATAACTAATCTGTTGTGTGGCGTCAAGGAATATCCTGGGCTATCAGTGCCGAAATGGCATAAATCTTCTCTAATAGCATTATAGAAGTGTGTTTACAATTATTTTGCCAATGACATTTAATCCAGATAGAGTTGTGCAGTAACGACCTAATTGAAACTACTTTTCCGAAAAGTTAGTACGATTGTGGTCTAAGGTATCGATATAATAAAAGTATTGTGTCACAGAATTATTAAACATCCATGTAGTAAAATTGACAGCTGGATTCCTGGATTCAGAAAGCCAAGTCTTAAAACGAACATGAGCTAAATAGCTAGCTAGTTCTGGATCATAGTATTTAAGAGGTTTTAAGGCAAAGAGTACAATGATGTATCAAGTAGCCAATTGTAGCAGCACATTTCAATTGAATTTAAACTGCATTATTTCTGTCTGTAAGTAGATTCAGTCACACGTATTAGTCTACAATTAAACTCTTAAAACTAACGATGTCGATGTTTCTCCTCAGTCATGTAGGTAAGGCCCATTCAAAATTCTAAACTCTAGATTAGGAAGAAAATAACAATAGATTTCGCACCAATTTTTATCTGCACATCTTGGTACCTACACAATAAGAGATCAAGAGAGATAATTGGAAACAGTACACTTCACGGCCTTATATCATGTAAACATGCCCTACATTATCCCACACACAAACACACACACACATACGAAAGATAATCACTAGCGCTCTTCACGTTTATCGCATTAAGTGCAACAGCTCACAATATTATGTTTTAATCTACTATCTGTCTTCAAACTATAACAGCAGGTTTGAATTTGATCCGCTGGGTTCATACATCCGGGTGCAATATAAATATGGACACTATGGACATGTCTAATGTAACAGTACTTAACATGTCCTATTATGTGTTTGTTTATTAGGTCTTGCTGCGTAGCGTAGGTAACTTGATATTGTTTAATAAACAATGGGTTCCATAAAACTATAAAATGAAACCCTTCGATACCATGAATGTAACATCACGTTCGAAACGTCGAGGTAATTAAATAAACACTTTTTAAACGCGATTAAGTCCCGTTTTTTTTTTTGACGATATACATACTTATATAGATAAATAATTATATACTTAAATACATAGGAACAACCATGACCCAAGCACAAATATTCGAGTTCATCACACAAATATTTGCCCTGGCCAGGACCGCCGCTCAGTAGGCAGGTGCTTGCAAACTAAGCCAACAGCGTCGTCAAAGTTTTGTTATACCTAATCAAAATTTTATAAGCCAAGTTCATTGAAGTGCTAGGGCTGTCACTGGTTGTCATACGTCATTTTAATGTATTTAGCTAGCATTTTACGATCCCTGGTTAATAAGCAAGTAATAGTCTTGTAATCTAGCACCGATTACAAAGTGCGGCGATACTGGGTGGGATGTCTCTTCCTAAATATCTAGTTTTAAACTAGGATCAGTAGAAAAAAAAAATAAGCCTTTGCCCAACCGCGGACCAATGCGGGTTCTCACTATTATAACGATATAAACATTATCGAGTACATGTCTTAATATTACAGAACAAAGGGGATTCCGCGCAATAAAGTAATCCAATTCTTATACAGGCCAATTTATATAAACCATCCACATTAGCACACATGTGCATCTTATTTATGTCAATGTTACACGATTGCACTCACACACACCTGCGTTGTGCACGCGACGACAGACGTATCCGGTACGATGAACTCGCCCCACCCTCCCCTTAACTAGTGTATGTGTAGTCCTCGCCGACCAACTTGTATGCGAATTGCATAGCGCGATAATACACCTTTAGTGAAAGCAGTAAGAGGAAATAGGTTGGTTTTCGGTATGCTTTTATCGCGCGTGTAGGCATAAAAAACAAATGAATCCTAATGGTGTTCTATTTTTTGAAAGTTCTAATGTTTTGTTTGTTGTGTTGAATGCGGCTATGGCTAGTTGTTCTTTTGTTAGATATAAGTGAGTGACCTGTTATTCTCCGTTTGTATATAGTAATTATAATCGAAATATCAGCGAAAATCTCTCCACTGAATGTGGGCAACGTTGAAACCCTTTTTTTCATTGGTCCACTATTTCCACAAACCAATAAACGAAATTAGAGGAACGATGCACGTACAGCCAACGCCAGTAATTTGCAACCGGCCGTTGAAAATGGTAATACTGGCTTGATTGAAAGCCATTTCAAAGCCTTTTCATTCCGACTAGACCAATAAAACGTGCATAATACAAATTTATAGTCATTAAACCGGTTTTGTCAAAGAAGAACAGTTAAAAACGTGCAGAATACATATTTATGTCAATATTAGACCCCTAAAGATACCAGGGTCAGCGAGAACATGTTTGAACAAATGTTTTTTTAAGTAGAGCATCCATTAATACGGCTTTTGTAGTTACGTCGGACGGATTAAACAACATTTGTCATGGTCTAGTGCCAGATTATGTCAACGAAACAGAACAGTGCAAATATGGCGTGACGGGTGGATACAAAACAATATTCAACGCCAGAAAAACTTGTAGTTGGATGTAACTAAGAATAAGATAAAAAAGACACTTGTTAAGAAGTACTGAGAATTTAAACTTGTTTTTTTTCTGATTCTTCAATGAGATTTTTTCATTAATCTATGTAGCTTGAAGCTTGAAGGTAATGTTTGTGAACAAGTTTCTTTCCTAACAACGTAGACAGTTTAATTATGCAGGTTGAAAACTAAACTGGCCTTATTACCAACTTTACAATCCTGTAAGAAGTTTTTACCCCAACTCTTTTCGTCGATAACATAAATAGAAGCTGGGAATTTTAAATTGAATTATGGAAGCGAAGCGGGTGATACTGTCTAAGATTATCTATGTACATCAATAGATGGCATTATAGTTATAGGTCATTCTCAATACAACGAATAACTTATGAAGAGTGTACAACGAAGGTCACCGATATACCTATTGATTTATTTGTTCCATTCCAAGCCTTAAGCTTAATCTTTCTTAGGCTGGATTCAACCATTAGAAAAAGACTTACTCGGCGATTAAGATTGAGAAACAAAATGCCATATAAACTTGATATTTATTTTAATAATAAATGCTTAAATCAAGCCTAGACTGTTGCACTCGATTTAATTTCTACCATACTCTTTGAATTAGTTCACAGAACATTATGTAACTTCAACTTTGATGATTAATTAGCATTTATTTCAACCGTGACAAATTAAGTCACGCTAAAATAATAAATCATTGCGATGCAATTTCATGGTGTTGTTTTATTTATTCTTGGCACCGCTTTCCTAGATACACTACAAAGGCAAAAATAATCTAATAGATCACTCGGAATGAGAATAATCCCCGGCCACTTGGCCCCGCGAGAACCCGTAATTAATCACAGAACCGCTCTTTATTCAGCTCGGGTTTAATATAAAAGTATTCATTACACCTATACAACCTGCCTGTCAAGTTTGCCCGCCTGGGTGGCCTAGGTATAGAAATACTAAAATAAGTTATCTGAAAGGTATTATCTTGCTCCAAACTAAATATGAAGTTGATAAAGAGTAGCAGTTCTACTTCTTGAAACGAAATTGGTAAACATTTGTTACGATTGTACGAACAAAAGTGCAAATGTTAACAAGAGAGCTACATATTTTTATTTTAAACTACAGTTGATTTCCAAGTATCTCTTATAGATGATATCAGAAGTGGGATAATAATGAAACTTGTGTCTCAATCCGACCGGATTAATAGGTCACTACCTATACATTCGATTCGAATGTGAGAAGTTTAGGTTATTATTATTATTTAAGGGTTTCACTCTTGTCGGTGCAGTTCTCTCCAGTCCGTTCTACTTAACGCCAGTTCTTTGACTTCCCGATACGACCCGACGTCTGCCTTTTTCTTGATCTGGTCCAAATAGTTAATCCTCGGCCTTCCTCTTCCTCTCCTTCCTTCAATTTTCCCCTCCATTATCTTTTGTATTAGATCGTCGTGTCGTATCAAATGACCTATCATTTTCCCTCTTCGAGTTTCTATTGTATGAAGTATATGTCTCTACTCCTTTACCCTTTCCAATACTTCCTCATTGGTGACTCTTTCTGTCCAGCTTATTCCCTCCATCCTTTGCCAGCACCACATCTCGAACGCCTCAAGCTTTTCTGTGTCCTGCCACATCTCGAACGCCTCAAACTTTTCTGTGTCCCGTTGTGTCATGTCATAATATTTTTCAACTATATAAGCTAGTGAGCTTATATAGCTTACCTTACCTATTGTTATAATTAGGCATCGGGGTTCGGATGGCACGGTAGGGCTTTGGAGAGCTATAATAATAATAACCGTACCGTGCTGTCAGAAGTCCGGTCAGCGTTGCAAGAGCTACAGAAAAATCCGTAAATCTACGGAATTTAGGCTTTGTGCCCAGATCTACGGAAATTATTGGTGAACCTACGGAAATTCAGACTGCTTTTATTTACCACCAAAACATGACGTAAACGAATTAATGTATTTTTCTGCGAATAATGAATTGTAATCCTGGCTGAAACACTCGCAGACTAATCATACGATCTGCGTTTCATTACACACAGTTCATGCACGTGACTCAGTGATCCGTTTCGCTAATTGAACTTTCTTACTAGCTCAAAACGATGAATAACATATCGAAAAGGTGTTCAAAAATATTAGATTTTTATTGCTTTCCCACCCACGTTATTGCAAAAGTCACTAACTATTAATAACATTTTAAGCTTCAGTACAGTCAAAGGAAGAATTGGAAAGAAGTCTGTAGAACTACGGATTTTTCAAGCGACGGTCTACGGAATTCTACACTTTTCCGTCTCAACCTACAGATTTCGACCTTCAGAGTCCGGTGCCTAGTATAATAAATATTATAATTTCATGCACCCGACCAGATTCATAGACCAACGATTGGTTTAAAAGATTTAGATATACATTACAATGACATTTCTGCTTTTGTACAACTAACCTTTACCTTGTCATGAAGATTAATTTTGTTTCACAGGTATAGTCTTGCATAATTCATCTGCGAAACCGTCGCAAAGAACATTAGGCATGGCTTAGTATAAATTTATAAAATTGACTTACTTTAGATACGAAATACGTATCTTAGCTTGGCTTATACGTAGCTTAGTGACTTAAGTAATTGATAAAATCAGACAATACTTAACGAAATACTAGGTATATTTAATTATTGAAGTTTCTTTGCAACTACTATAGTTACCTACTTTGCATTATTCAAGTTCCAACTCCCGAGAGATACGGATAGTTCTGGGTGGAATGTTCTCAAAGATTTCACTGTTACTTAATTAATAAGGTGGGTGGGTGTTGAGTGGGTGGTGTACATCACTTCCCAGAATAATCTCTATAATAATAAAATCACCTTAACATATAAAAAAACTGAGACAGACAAATAATAAGACGAAAGCGGAATAACGAAAAGCCCTACAGCTTCTTTGAAACAGTTATCCTTTTACTATTTCCTTAAGCTTGTATTGCAAATAAAATAACAAAGGCTGAATGGAAACAATGCACCCGAGCCATCGGACGGAAGAAAAGTCGGGGAAGACGGCGAGACCGGGCAGGATTATAAATATGATCTTTGTAACAACGCCATCTATTGTGATTGTGACCGTGGTTGACAACAAAGCTTAATCTTGGCGAGTTAGATGATTGTTTTCAAGTCTATCGAAAAGATTGAAGAAATGGTTTCATATAAATAAGCAAATGAAGTAACTATCCTATCCCTAATATTATTTAAACTATCATGAGACGTCTTTAATAATTGCAAAAACGGTTAGCTGCCCCTGATGCAGAGCCCCATATAAGTTCGAAACATGTCGAACCGTTCCTGTAAATTTTTACGGGTTATTTTCCTATACCTAATAAAAAGGCTAAAGTGTGATCGTTCGTTGGTCCTTCGATAGCGTAGTATACTTAAACTCATCCCAAGCCCCGATTTCACTTGCGACTACACAATGAGAACCATAATGTTTATCTTTTGTTGACTAATTGCCTGATCTCAGCTTTCAAATTGACACGTGTCGATATTACCTTATCTTTTGTTCCATTGTTATCGCCTAATGACGTTCTCAAGTGGAATTGGGCCTTGGTATATGAATTGACCTAATACTCGTAATAATAGATCCAAGATTCGATGTACATACATAATAGTAAAATATGGACCGGTAAGACCGGTAAGACCGGTATAAGCAATTTTTTAAATCCCGATGGTTAAGTAGAATGCCATTATCATGTGCGGAGAACCTCTAGTAAACCGGTTTTAAATAATTCTTAATCTTTTGAATTTCGGTAGCTAATTTTAATAATTTAAGCTGTTTAAAGCGCATATATTTATTTCGGAACACAATACGGTATTTGATGACAGCTCAAATCAGCTACTTTTTAGGGTTCCGTACCCAAAGGATAAAAACGGGACCCTATTACTGAGACTTCACTGTCCGTCCGTCCGTCTGTCACCAGGCTGTTTCTCAAGAACGGTGAGAGCTAGACAGTTGAAATTTTCACAGATGATGTATTTCTATTGCCGCTATAACAAAAAATACTAAAAATAAAATAAAATAAATATTTAAGGGGGGCTCCCATACAACAAACGGGATTGGTTGCGTTAATTTTGCACCTCATTTGTATGGAGCGCTGTACATACCAGGTTCAAACTTAACTTAACCACTTAAGGATGGAAAGTGATTGTACGGAACCCTCGGTGCGCGAGTCCGACTCGCACTTTACCGGTTTTTATTATGAAATGTCAAAAACGATCGGTTAATATGAAGTTTCTATGAAGATACTGGCTTGTGACGTCATATAAATCAGTAGTCAAAACACGTCTTAAAAGAAGAAGTTTTTGTGAAGAAATGCTAAAATGTCCAAAAGTTAGTGGTAGTTGGTTTGGTTCCGTGTATTTTTGAGTGTGTGTTTAGTCGTTTCAATACTAATACAATTTATTTTCACTAAGTATAGTCAAATACCGTATTATGTTTGCATTTTTTGATGTCGGTAAATTATTAAACAACACTCTATTACAAATTAAGACGTTGCACCAGTAATACAAAGATATCGGGTTCGATTCCTGGTGTGGACTGTGGAATCACAATTTTATATAGATCTATATATAACAATGCTTAAAGTGCAATTCATACATTCCCATTCAGCAAATTAACTGAACTCATTAATCCGCTATAAAAGTGAGCTAAATAAAAGCATTATACACCGATTTAAAAAGAAAATACCGCAACATACGCACCAAAACAACACACCATCATATTTCTTCAGTCACCCATTTTATGTCTTAATCTCCATAAAATACGTCAACGGATTTCCCGTACCGTACCCACTTAATAAAACAAGCAAGATCAGTTATACGAACACACACATACAAACGCCCCCTCCCCCCTCGGGCCGGACAGTGGGGTAAAGCTAACTGAAACAAACTTTACTCGTTTAAAATTTGCGGTACTGTTTCCGCCATGCTGCGTGCATATAGAAGAAAGTCGTGAACTTCACCCGTTGGGTTTTTAATGGAAAGTGCTTTTAAAAGTAATTACGACTGTTTGATTGCAGAGTACTAATTACGAAGGTAGGAATTTATTCTTGTTTATATTGCTCTATAATACTGAAGATATGGATATGAGTAGGTACGTATCTATGTCGTCCTGTCGACGATGCGGTTGGCGCAGTTTGTAGTTCACCTGCCTACTGAGCCGACGGTCCGGGGTTCGAATCCCGATCGGGGCAAATATTTGTGTGTTGAACTCGAATATTTGTTTCTGTGTCATGGATGTTGTCTATGTATGTAGGTATACGATTATATTCTGTATATTGTCGCTTTGCTTAGTTTGGGACTAGGTTGATTTGTGTAAGTTTGTCCCTTAAATAATAATAAACAATTATTTATTACGCTCTGCCTCACATTCGTAAGTACTTTACGCATTGAATTGCCTTTACATAAAAAAAAAATTACAGTCATACGAAGTATGAATATACTTAGGTATACAAAAAACCATCTCTGTGTTGCGTTTTCCAAAAAAAACAGCGTAGCTGAGCGAAATGTGGCTATTTAGAGCGGATTTAAAGTGATACAAGAAATGTAATAAGAATATATAATCAAATCAACAATGTTTTTAGTTATTCGTATAGAATCTTTTTATGGATTCATATTTTTTATGTGGTAATACCACATTTTTATTATCTTTTTTATTTTAAATGTTTTTAGTACCATACAATTAAAACAGTCATTTTCTTCCACGTTTATGCTGTATTTTATCTCAACGTGCCTACTTACTTAACTTGTTTCTCATAAAAAAATTATTTAATGTTTAGTTCATCCATCTAGCGTGCCTTACAATTGCGGTTTCAACCATGAATAATTGTATGTCTCTTAGTAGGACATAATTTGAATAACAATTGGAACTGTACATTAGAATCACGACGAGCCCACCCTGTCTTAACCACTAGAACAATTATTCCAAGTCAAGAAATATCTTATTCTAGAAAGTTGCTCATAAAGGGGAAAAATTACCTCGTTTCAATTTGCTCAATAGCCATATCTCTTCTTTTTACGCAATATTCCGCAAATGGTATATAACTATATCACATCATGATTCATCCAATCTCTCACACCTTGAAATATCTACACGTGTTCACAATTATTATCTCAGTCACGGGAAAATGTTTTACCTTCAGCGAACACGTTTCGTAGAAAAGGAGGATTTTAAGGCCTCCGTGGAACTTAATAATAATATAATGGCAGTGAGCGAACAAAAATACGCCTCATTTATGATGAAAGGAAAATTAATCTATATTACAGCTTTCTCGGAATATTGTACCTGTATATACGTAATATAATTCCCTACTTCTGTAGCGGGTAAATAAATATTTCTTCAAATAATGTTCTCTACAACTGTATTTACATGAAAGGAAAATATAAATAGAAATGAGCCAAGGCAACAGCAATAATAGCAATTTATCTCAAACGGCAATCCAATAAGAGAAATCACCCAAACCTGTCAACTAAGCCAACAAAACTCATTTTAAACTTTCGTTACTTTTGGATAAAGTTAGTAGTCGTAAATTCTGTTAGTGACAGTCGCCATGTTTAAAACAAAGTGCAGTGGACGTGGCAAACGAGTTGATTAAGATTAGTCGGCATCAATCATCGTGCGGCTGCCGCCAGGAGGCAGCCCGGCTCACCGAAAATAGCATGACTCGACGTGAGCACACCACCACCTGGCTCAGATATTATAAAGGGGCAGCCGGGTGGCGAGGGCGGAAAATCAATAGAGCGGGCGAGCATCAAAACATACCGCTCCCTCTCCCCACGTCCCCCCCGTCCCCCCTCTCCTGCCTCCCGTCTCCCGGGAAAATCCCCCCCTTGTTTGGCAGACACCGTCCTTGATCTCCCCGCCCGGGCGCGCAAGTTTGGATAAACACTCGTAACGTCTACTTGAAATTGGGTCGCTTATGCGTTTGCTTTTTGTCCCTTAACACAACTCAATCTAACGCTTCCTTACATTGTTATTAACACATGTTTCGGCAAATCTAGAATAATGGGCGATATATGTTTATAGATATTATTACGTTGTTTATTAATTCAGTTTACAAATGAAGATCGCAGCTGTTGCACAAGAATGCTTAGTTATATTACGACAATTACGGTCTTAGTCAAGTCGCAAAATGTTACTACATAATTATTCACTGTATATAAATGAATTTCTAAGAAATAGCTTAGGAATCCCATTTTCACGTGCGAACTTCTCAGAGCAGAGATGTCATGTCTCGGCATGACAGTGATACGTGAACGCGAACAACGCACAACTTCGAAATAAAAGTGTTTGGCGTTTGTTTTACGGCCCCACAATTCATTGATATTTGCCTCATACACAACATTACCTAATAAAACACTTCGGTATCGGTGTGTCAGTCTATTAGACCTACCGTCGGAATAAACATCAACAAATAGCTTGACATGCTACTCACGTCGAGCCTAACCTTATTGAAGAGCGTAAAATGAACTAACGTAAATCAATTTATGTTTTATTATAGTAGCACGGTCGATGATCAATTGCCGAGTAACAATGGAATGGTTGCAATACAATGCAACTATCCTATTACCACACGAACATTAACGTAATACTGGTAATACTAAGTCCGGGTAAGAAAACAGGAAGAGCGTGAATGTAACTACATATACAAAGCATATATACTAATTATAAACTAACGAAGATAAAACTATTTAGCGTATAAGCTTAATAACTCAGCTCTAAATTTAATTTCACAGCACTTAGCCTCGGATTGATGATATTGCCTGCTATGCTAACAACTTTGGTTTAATCAAACCCCGAGTGTTATGTTCAACTATTCCGCTGGGGAACCTCTAAAGATAGCACAAATGTATCACACATCGGTTGGTAGGTATATTATACTATGGTTAATCTACACCCACGTTGTTAAATTACTATAACAAGGTCAGATACAAGGTAAAGACTTACATTAAGTACTTGAGGCAGCGACGACGATGGGACATTACCAAAATTGGTGGGTTCGCTTAATTCATTCCTTCATCCCGCGGTAGTAACTGGTAGTACTGAGCATTTCATATCTATGATATGATATAATGATGAAATATGCGTGTAGATAAAGCAGTGTATGCATACAATGTAATAAAGCTTCAAAACACTCACATGGTCACATAAATAACACAAATTATAACGGATCTATCGCGATATCACCGAAACATTAGATTATGAAGGACAATAAG
This sequence comes from Apotomis turbidana, assembly GCA_905147355.2. Taxonomy (NCBI): domain Eukaryota; kingdom Metazoa; phylum Arthropoda; class Insecta; order Lepidoptera; family Tortricidae; genus Apotomis; species Apotomis turbidana. Next base: position 7,500,639 of record LR990292.1, read on the forward strand.
TCAAATAAGTAATATCGCGATAGACCCGCGAGAGTATAACTGTGTCATATACCTACCCGTATGGTCCTATTAAGCCGCAATCTTGTTTTAAGTCCTCTCGTTATGTAACAGTTGCGTAAACTACTATTTAAAGATTATATATATAAGTATCATAACTTCATAGACACAAACGCCATAATTATGTAAACAAGACAACTAAAAATTTAAGAAATTACGGGGTAACTATCTACTCAAACTTTACAAGGAAATTTGGTAATTTTACTTGCATTACCTACTTCCCAGTTACGTTCCTTTGAAAGAAAACCTTTTTATGTTAATAAAACTTCGTATTTCGCTGGCTAACTACATTCAGAATGAACTTTGAACGAGTTGATTTAAATTATGTACAGAGATTTAAACTTAAATAATAAACAACTTTCAGGAAAACATAACCGTATAACGGTTTTGTGAAGCGTCTTTGTTAGTTGTACACAATTTCCTATACTTTACACTGTCTTTAATAATATTATGGGAGGAATATCCACGAAGAAACATGTAATTAAACACAACAAGTCACCAATCAGTAAATAAAGTCCGACATGTATTTTCCTTTTGTACGTTATGTGAGCCAAGTAAATATTAGTAGGTAACTAAACTAATATCATATGAATTTATGAAACATGTAATGTCTCATTTATTACACCTTAGCGACCTCTATGTGAATACGTTTTAATCCTGGAGCTAGGGTAGCGAAATGGTTAACGCGCTGGACCGGCAATCCAGAGGTACCGGGTTCGATTCCCCGTCTCTTACCCCAGGTAGCTCCTTTTTACATTTTTCTTTAAGCTTTGATCTCTGTATTAAATGCTTAATATCATATGCATTGTGTAGTGTCGTATTCGCAGCAAAGCATTCATAGAAGGAACCTGTATTTTAAAGCAATCGAGCCTTTTATCATGAAGAAAAGCGAGTTAATTAGTTCCTTCTTATCAAGTCCGAGTTTACTGGCGGTAAGCGGTCCTAAACAAAGTTTGATTGAGTCAATCACAAAGATAATATAGGTAATCACTAACTATCTAATCTTCGACAACTATGTAATGAAACGGGGCGCTCTGGGCGCTCTTAGAAAAATAACGAATGTTAACGTTACCTACAAGTTGGCAATATTGGTATGAAATGAACAGCAAAAGTCAGTTATATTAATATCACAGGATAATTCATAGAATTCCTTGAACAATTTATTTTCTATGTGTTAGTGTTGTGTGTTGCCAATATTGCCATGATGAACCCCGCAGCTTGAGACTCTATTGCAGACGCCGCGGCGGCAAGAAAAAAATATAAATATCAGACAACCTCACACAAATTAAGCTCAAGAAGGCTTGTGTTATGGGTACCAGGCGACGATATACATACTTATATAGATAAATAACTTAAATACAGAGAACATCTATGACCCAGGTACAAATATTCGTGTTCATCACACAAATATTTGCCCTTGCCGGGATTCGAACCCGGGACCGTCGGCTCAGTAGGCCGTCAACCGCATTGTCTCCTCCCTAAAAACCTCTGAAATCTAAAAAAATATGGGTTGCAAGTAAGACGGTAACAGATTGTGACCGATTTGACCGCGAAGTTGACTGACGATGATAGTGAGGCACTTTGCTGCGGAAACCCACACTTCGGCCAAATTCGCCTCGCCTTCGGTCAACTTCGCTAGTAGAGTGGAGCTAGGGTGAGAGGGACGATGAGTATCACCTGGAAGGGCTGCAGGTCGGCGTAGTCCAGAAACCGGAGCTGACGGTCGTGCAGGTACTCGACGGGTTGAGCTCGCGGTTGCAGAGGCAAGTCCGCCGCCAGCGGAGTGAATGTCTGCAACACATCACCGATATACTCAAAAATTACGCCATTCATTACAATTCCGTACCTGACAAGCATAGCATAAGACTAGGTTCATGTATAACAAATCACTTACAGTGTTTTGCTTTTTAGACACGAAGGGACTTGCCCTGGTATGCTTATCAGGTACGCAAATATTATACACTATTAATGCAGTCTTATCTATGCACTATTTGACCAAGAAGATAAAAGTTGAATGCTATGGTTCAAACGAGTGACACAATTATACAAATCGTCAATGAATCATCACTATTTGCAATTCGTTTCACGGTAAAAGAGTGGTAATATTTATTTAGATTTACATATAACTACTGTTTTATAAAATTATATAATGGTGTTCTAAATTCTGCTTTATATCAATGCCGTAATAGATAGCGGCAATACTATGAATCATGCACATAAAAATAACACTTCGTCTATACGTACCTAATACAAAATGTATGTCGGCTACGCCAAGGCCATAAAAGTAAACATTGTATTAAGAGTTTTAAATTTGTTGAAGTGGAGTTTTTTATTAGATAAATAATTCAAACTCACAACGCTTTTATTTCAATTTTATTCATCAATCGTCACGATCACAAGAATCTTTGTTCGCACCTTTTTCGCACGAATTAATTGCCCGATAATTGGCATATTGTTCCAAAGGCTATTTTACTGAGAAAAAGGTATTTGTTCAGAGAAAACTATTTTTAATACTAAGGTTATTAGGAGGAACGTTCTCGGTTATTCGGTCATTGTCTGAAATTATGTAATTGTAGATAGTGGCGGGGGTGTTAAAGATACAGATTATATTAATACCTATGAATCTGAAAGATTATTCACTTTTCTAGTAAACTTCTCTTATTTATTTCATCCCACAGTTATATGACTACAAATCGAATTAAAGCAACAAAACATGCATTACACATGTCATGAGCAGACCCTGAAATCTGTATGGAAATAAAATCCCACTGAGCCCAGATACATATTTCATTTACTAGTCTCAATACATACGTTAGGGATATGTGACTGTGGCTCACGTTTTTCGCTAGACAAATGGTGACAGGGTACTGAGGCAGGTGTGCCGGCAGCCCTGACCTGCTGTGGTGTAACTATGCGTAGTTTGCCTGTTTTGTCGTGTGGCATGCATGCCCTTGCGTCGTCTTACATCGTTTATCATACCGTTAATAAATCAGATCATCGATTGTAAATAGATAGGAATTCCGTACTAATTTGTGGTAAGTTAAAAGTCAAAAGCGGAAACTTACAATTTCGTCAGTTCCATGATGACTCAGGAAGACAACTATAGTCATTTTTTGTATCATCATTCTCTTGCCCTTCTCCCATCTATATGGGGTCGGCGTAGGATGCTTTTTACTTGCATTCTTTCCTATCATTCGTCATCTCGACATTTAATATGGTACAATATTTATGTACCTAGTAAGTTTTGGGATATAATAACAAGCTATTATACAACTTGATTTGACATGTATGATCTCCTACGCTTAGGCGTTGGCCGATGGACACACGAAGATGGCTCACCGTTGACCTTGACCGTTATAAAAAAGTTGAGAGAGCAGGATGGAGAGAACCGGTGGCAAAGGTCACCAAAACCTTTCAAGACGAACAAGGCCTTTAGTAATGAACTTCTATTCGATTTTAGATGATGCCAAACATTAGATAATAATATGGTTTAGTTATTGATTACTGGGCACTAATTGTTAAGATTATTGAGATTATTTATTGGATGTTTTATACTGGTACCTTAGGTTGAGCTAAACTTGCGGCTGTTCGATTCGGATGAGTTTATTTCGGTTCTCTTCTCAACAGCAGTCTCCTCTTGTGAAATGCCGGTAGATTCAGATTCAGACATGTGACAGTACCCTACTTAGAGAATAAATGTTTTGAATTTGCGTTTACATAATAAAGTTCATATTTTATTGTTCAGAATGTCAAACCTCGTGCACGTACAAATGAAATACAAAACCTATTTCCCAAGGAAAGCAATTCACCTTACTTGGAATCGGAAATTTAACGCGCTCAAAGAGATTTGAGAGCTGGAGAAGACATTTGTGACGCGAGAACGTGAGCTTTGTGCAAATCACACGCGCAAATACTGGCTCGAAATGAAGTAAGTCGCCTTCGCAAAGTACCAGAATTCTGCCTTCAACACTTGGCAGTATCTGAGTGATGGTTTTAGGAGGGAGAGGCGACCGGCACTGCCATCTAAAGGGCGTATCTTAAACCAGGCCTGGGGTGCCTAGGGTGCCACATAATGAGTGATTTGCCCGGGGCGCCTGTATGAGCATTGCCAGCCCTGATTATGTGATACCATATAATAAGCAACAATTGTTTATTTCACTTTTAAAATATTTAAGTTTTACAAATCTTAGAAGGGTCATAGTCAGTTAAAAAAACAAAAGTCGTGCTTCCGGTGGTAAAAAGTTAAGAGCTTGTATGAATCCAGGTAATATTGCTACTACATCGTATGAACAAAGAGGGAAAATTCTTTATTCTCATTTAGTTTCATCAGAAAATTAGGCCCTGGAATTCTTAATTTCGCGTCGGTATGTCCACAGATTAATACACAAACCTAAATCTGATTATGATAAATAATTTTAATTCATTAGATTATATTACTAAACTAAGCCTAAGTATATAACTAAATATAAGAAACATTAAACAAAAATAAAATAAATGTAATACCTAAGGGTAAAAAACTTTATAAAGCATCTCTTGCGTGTAGTAGATTGGTCGAATAAGCATTTGTGTTGTTTGTATTACTATTACTAATTTTAAACATGTGTTGTCTATTCGAATAGGTCACAACTACATGTAAAATGTGCTTTACTAAAGTTTTTTTAAGTAGTACCTACATACTAAATACATAGTTTTAGAACGAATGATTTGTGATCGCCTATTGTTCTGAAAGCAGAATAAGATACAAATACTCAAAAATGAGGTAGTCAATGAATACAAAAATAGGTAGTGACTACTTATTTTGTATTCGAAAGGCTAGCCTAAATACCGAGAAAACCCCTCTTCCTAATGTTTAGTATTAGTAGACTGTGTCGTACATTTCATATTTAGATACTACTAGCGCCATCTAGTATGAGCCACCGGAATTATTTCAAGCGTAAAGATTAATAAATAGTGTTAAAGCAAAGTTAAGATTATTAATTGATAATCATGCTCATTTCATAAACTATTTATAAAGATATCGTTATTAACTTACCAAAGCGGGCCATTTGACCGTTTCATCCTTTGCATTTCTAGGAGCCCACACTAGAGTTCTTTCCACTAAAAAAACACGAAACGTCCTTCGAGAATAAACAGCGACCCATTCACGTCGTTGCCAGTCTACTCCATCATATTCCACTAACACCTGAAACAATGAAAAACATCGGTTTATCATTTTGAAAGGAAATCTTATTACACATTTTACTAAACACAGAATTTTGTACGTGTGGTGCCACCTAGTGTCGAGTAGCGAAACTACCTGCGCATGTACTCGGCTCTTTAGGGAAACGACTGTACGAGCTAAAAGTAGTTGTTATTGAGTCACTAGGTGGCAGCAATGGTCCTCATGTTAATGTTGCCGCAAAACTCCACCCAACGCTGCCTGTATTTAGATATAAGCTGTGAGTGAAACGGCACACAATTTAAAAAGAGATAACAATAACAACAAACCATTGCAATTACGTATTATGATTTTAATTGGAAGTTTGCAAATATGCCTATGTCTTACGTAATTTCATAATGTTCATATTATAACGAACTCGACAAGCAGAAGGTGGGAGCATAAAAAATATCTAATGGAATACACTTGTTTATCTTTCTTTCAGTGTCAAAGATGGTACTTACGATAAATAAACCTATTAATCGAACAAACAATTCTTCTCACGTTTATACCTGCCACATACCGACAATACCCATACCTACCCGTAATATCTCAGCTCTAACTCGGCTCATTTGTGCCTATTAAACCGTACATAGCTACAATTCCTTAACACAGCGGCTTAGACGACGAGTTTCAATGTCAAGCTAGTGGCATAGATTAATGACCAACGTCTGCCAACGTGAAGAATTACCAATTTACCATTTATGTAATCAATAATCAGTAATCACTGTAAAACGCAAAACCGATTTTGGTAACTGAATTCTACTCTCTTGTTCAGAATTACTTTCCCTCAAATATAAAAAAAACGCGCATGCAAGTACGAGGTGGTTAGTCATTTTGAAATTTTTCATATTGGTATTTTTTCTTAGAACTAAAATATATCAGCCGTGTTCACAACTTGTTTTAAATTAGTTCCTGAGCCTAGTGCTATGACAGAAGAACTGACAGAGTCGCTCTAAGGGTTCCTGATTTACCTTTTCTTTTTGGTATGGCACCCTAATAATAAGAAGTACTCGAAGTTACTACACTCAAGCAAAATCACAGAAGAATATCAAACCTCGTTCACAGCATAGCTTTTGCTATCAACTGTATCCACTTAAATAATCGTTATTCGTGATGAGTGATGACTTGACAAGATCGTGATGACGCAACAACAAAAACACGCTCGCAACTCGCAAATGTGTGATAAGGCTCTTATGAGTAAACTATCTGTAAAGTAAGATCGAATCAACACAATGAGAGCTATCTCGCTTCAATTCGCCACTAGAGGCGCTAGGCTAGTAAGTATCGGGATACATAGGGGGTCATCAAACGATACGTAATGAACTGTTTGTGGCAATTTTCACTAAATTACTTTTGGTAGGTAGTCTTGACTTGATCGTCGTTTATATTCTGTTGTGGTTGGTGTTGTTGGTGGTTCTGTGGTTGGAATGGCCTACAATAAAATACTGGTATATTAATAGAAAAATACAATTAGAAAAATTTAGTAAAATATGCAGTCCAAAAATAAATTTATTTAGATGCATGTTCTTGTCGAATATGTCTGCAGCAGTGTGCAGTTTTGATCTGTTTTTCTGGCCTCACTCAACAATAATGGCGCCAGCTGGTGAGAAAAACCGTAGATCTCATCAAAATATAACAATAGCTCGAATAGCTGGAGTATGGTCCGTTTAGTTCTTTCCTAGTTTTTCCCGGTTCGAAAATTATATTATCTACGCGATACATCAGATTTTATGTTCATATCGGAATACGTACTAACATGGTGTTCATGTCGAAATTACCACATTCATGTTGCCATTTAACTCTACATCAGGCGTCGATCCGGAAGGCGGAAAACCGTGTGGAGAGCTTTGGTGCAGCGGATCCTCAAATGGTCACGACCCTCACCTCAGTCATGAGGAAGCGAGGAAGAAGATGAAGCTGCCATTTTAAGTGTCACATCAAATCACTTATACCTGTCAGTTCAGTTCCATATAAGGGCCAAATGAATAGGCCAAAATTCATAACCCGTTCCATATTTAAATATTTATTCATAGAACCGTTGCCAACTGTGGAAAGCAAGTGGAAAGTTTTAAGGAACACAAATAAATAGGCAAACAAACTCACCGTTAACACAGTTGGAAGTAGGTAAATATCAAATGTATTTATATCCTTCCAAAAGTTCAATACATCTCACTAATAAGCGAATTTACTGCTTTATCTGAGAGCGAAAGCACTTCAACGTTCTTCAACGCCAGTACCGAATTTACGATTAAGCTTGAATGTTTGAAAATATAGATTAATTTTTATGATTAATTTGTACGCAATCGACGACATTGCAAGTGGGGAGGGGATCGAACCCAAGACCTCTAATTATCCGGAGTAGTGCTCTGACCCCTGAGCTATTGCGACGTTACGCGCATCGCCTTTATTATTATTTTATATAGGCAAGAAGTAGACTAGATATTGAGCATTATTACAGTGGTTGTATCTGCCTTTTGATTGCTGATATTTAATTGAAAGAAATATTACTCTTCAATCAAGGAATTGGTACCCAACAAACTTTGGAACGTGGAAACTTGTATAGTTGCCAAGTTATATTTTTGTAGAATATTTTTATCATATCATTTTTTTTTATCAAAGTTTCTAACTTGACTGTACAATCCGCGTAGCACAAATCCATGATTCGTCAGTTTCAAAAATAGAATGACAGCCGACGTTGGTTGGTAAACAAATGCAAGGCGCGTGCGTGTCCCACGCTCGTTACAGGTCCGCAAAGCTAACCATAACACGGCTCAAACAGAAATGAACTCTATGCGAACTGACTACGAACTTCCTCGTAAGTCCAATAAGTTTGTAGACGCATAGACTTATGGTAATCTAAAGGTCGTATAAACACGTGTTTGGACCATATTTACGCCCTTTTTGACCGCGTAGACGTCAGCTGTGATCCGAATGCAACTATGCACCTGCAAGGGAATAATTCAGTATCCATAGTGGATTCTGAATACATAGTTGATGCGTTGCCAGTCATGCCAGTGTGTGTTAACGGGGGGGTGAGCTGTGCAGTGGATTTGACGTTTATTAGGCAAATCAGAGATTATAGGTACCTATATACGTTTTTGTTTTTACCTCGATATGGAACCCAATGGTTGTATCCTAAACACTTATAGCTTAACTTGTCGTGACTCCGCTTGTGGCGCTACAATCAGTGTTAATGTTGAATAGGGTAGAATAGTTATTTATTTGCTAAGAATAAGTAGCTAGTACATAATGTCGTGGTATAATAGGTATGGAACATCGGATTATAACGGATTCTGCTATCTGTACTTATTGTAGGTATCATCGTACGGTATTGTAGGAAAGCACCAGGAAGTTAATAGTTTATGGCCATGCGACACAGACTCGCGTGTCTCACTTGAGCTGGAAGTGCTCTCTGCCAGATCTTCATCTCTATTTTTATGCAATGAGTTATTTTAGCAATTAATAAAGAAACATTAAATTAATAGTCTTGTTACAATCACGGTTCAATTCGATGTATCGGCTATATATCGGGTTTATTTTTTAACATGGTTTATTTTTTAATCTTTTAGTTAAGGAGCTTCGATCATATAGCTGAATTGGATAGTGATGAATGATGGTCAGTGACCGGAATAGGTAGTGCAATTTGAGGTGATTGACCTTAAAAAATACACGTATGTTTTCGGGGTTCCAGGAATGTGCGTAAAAAGCTGCTTATCAAAAGTAATATTATAATTCTAACACTTTAAGGCTCCTTATCCGTACTAAAATGCTGTTTGTTTTAGACATTTTCTCCATGATCAAACATGTTTCTTAACATATTATCGATATTACTACTAGAATAGGGCGATTAGTATTGTTTATTGGTATATATTTTAAAACCTACAGTTAGAATTTTTCATTTATATTTTTGTTTCAAAAACTACTCGAAATTGACAAAATTCACGCAGAAAATTGTTATTTTTCAACTTATTTTCGACTGCACGCAATGAAAGCATGAAATAGCTATGTTACTACCTAGAACTCAGGGAAAAGTATTATTCACTTCAAAAAGTTGGTTGAAATTATCAATATATTTTTCATAATATGAAAAAAAAAACAATTTTAAAAGGTATAATTTGACGACGCGGTTGGCTCAGTTTGTAAGCACCTGCCTACTGAGCTGAGTCCTGGGTTCGAATCCCGGCCAGGGCAAATATTTGTGTGATGAACTCGAATATTTGTGCTTGGGTCATGGATGTTATCTATATATGTAATTATATATTATGTATATCGTGGTCTTGTAACCATAGTACAAGCTTTGCTTTGTTTGGGACTAGGTCGATTTGTGTAAGATTGTCCCTTAATATTTATTATTATTCATTATTTATAAGGCCTCTTAACACGCAGCTTTGTATGCGTTTTATGCTACGCGCACTAATACGTGTTATAAAGCCTATAATAACAACTACCTATTGTTGCCTTTAGGTAAGCATTAGTTGGCTAGTGTAAAACCGGTGGGAATCGATATACGCCTACATATAGATACCGGTCTGTTGGTCTATTCTATTTATATAGAATAGCGTGAGGTGCCATAGAACGTTCCACTTTGCATTATCGAAGTATCGGAGTTATATAACACTTCAACACCTAACTATATACGTATTGTGTAGGTAAAATATGTCTATTTTTTAATAGCTTTGCCAAGTTCCCCCTAATTTATAACTAGAAGGATTTATATATTAAATTAATATATTACCTTACTAATTACATTACCTTATACTTATAGTTATAACTGTGCCATTGCGTAACACTAACACGTAAATAAAGTTATTTGGAATGAGATAACGTGTTGCATTACACATTTTATATTATAGGTATCTAATATACGGTTGACGCTGCATTTATTATTATTTGGGTTGAATTGAATTAAAACACCGCATCCAACCTCATACAAGTCGGTAAACTTTGTAATGTAATCGGTCATTTAGAAAGTCAATCTAAATATCTCTGTTACTTTTCTATTGAATTTTACAATGATATTGCGTTTGAACTTTGGAGTGCTCGTTTAGCTGCTGCCGCGACTGATGGGCTTTCCTGCTGATGAATCGCGAACCGATTCGAAACATGTCGAACTATATTCGAGTTCTACGACGTGAGTTTCGTGTGTGTTGTCGTTCCGGGTTCTGTTCGTTCCGTCGTTCTTCACATGTCGTTGTTAATATTTGCGAAATCATCAAGCTTAAAAAACAATATTAAAATACTGCCTCAGCGGGCTGTCAGTCTGGCTCCCCCTGGAAGGTCGAGACGGCTAGGTATCACAGTACACAGAAATAATGTAGTACGGTGAATCGCCGAACGTTTCAACCGCGCGGTTTTAACGTCTTGTCGATTATTACCACAACACGACTGAAGAAAGTCGTCGGTATAACTGTGATTGTCATTATAATCAGGAAAAATAAATCAGCTAGTAAGAAAAATCTGGAAAATATGAGATCTTACTAGGTAATATAATAAATGCGAAAGATTGTGAAGTAGTTCGGAAATGTGTATGTTTCACTAATCAGTAACTTTTAAACGGTCGGGCGGATTAATTTGGATCAGTTAAATCGGGCCACTAATCGATTAAAACATAGAATATATATAATTTACATCAAATATCGTCATATTCAAAGCAATATAATTATTTAAACAAAGTCTTTCATCAATGTATGTACTTAATACTACCTTAGAATCATATACGTTGTTGTCGTCGAAATATGATTACTGTATATGTATACAAAGATACATACATATATTTACACACTATCAATATGTTTATATATTTTGTTGTGTTTTGTTTATACTACCTACGTATGATTTATTTCCTTTATATAGTTTCCATTTCATTCAAATCATAGGCATGTTAATGTTGCTGGCATTTAATACTCTATTACATAAGAGTTATCCACACTAAACCATCTCAAAATGTGAAAAATAGTTTATGAAAACGTTACCTATAAATAAAAATAAAATAAAAAAATAAAAAAGCCTTATACTTCTTACTAAACAATACAAAAACTTAATTCTTATTATCTAAAAAGTATTATTATATTTAAACTTATATTTATAACGTTACATTGTTATGTATGCAAGAACCCCTCTTTCTCGAAGGTGAAGGCCTCCTCTAGAGATTTCCACGTGTCTCGGTTCTTTGCGGTCTCCATCCATAGTTTACCAGCCACTTGTACAAGTTCATCTGCCCATCGCGCAGCTGGTCTACCTCTCTTCCTGTTACCTGGTGGTCCATTCCAGGATGTTATCCTGTGTGTCCATCGATTGTCTGTTAACCTAGCTATGTGCCCAGCCCAACGCCACTTAAGCTTTTTGCAGTAAATCAGAGCATCGGTAACATTTGTCTTTTTTCTAATACTAGAATGAGGTATTTTTTGATTTTTTTTTAATTTTTAACATGCTTCTTTCCATTCCTCTTTGACACGTTCTGATTTTTGATTTGGCATGATGCGTGAACTTCCAAGTTTGGCAAGCGTAGGTTAGTGTGGGCAGTATGCAGGTATCCATAACTTTTTGTTTAATTTTGATCGGCATGTCACTTTCATTATTTCTTTAACGCTCCAAAATTTTGTCCATGCAATTGTGACTCTCCTTTCTATTTCTTGATAATTTCTTTGCTTCTCGAATGATATGATATGATATTTGTTTGCCCAGGTATATATAACTGTCGACAAACTCCAGCGCTTCATTATCTAAGTAAACAGGAAACTTCAGATAGTTTGTCATAATTTTCGTTTTACTGCGGTTAATTTCTAGTCCTACCTGTTGGCTTGCGACCTATAAGATTGCATATTTTAATGTGACCAAAAAAACATACAGTGAAACGTTTGTTAACCTCCTGCTTTTTTCGAAGCCGGTTAAAAACGATCGTGACCTACGTTGGCCTCGCACAATATACGCGTAGATATGCAGCCATCATAATAGGTATGTAGTATAGTATGTGTAGCCTAGATGTAAGTACATGCATTACGGAATCGTTATTTTGCTATCGATACTGATATCGTTCATTGCTATGTGGCCATGAAATCGAATGAAATGTTTGCACAATGACTAGATGAAAGTTTCCATTTAGATTCCATGCAATTTCATGAATACATAATAGGTACTTCAAAGTAAGGGACCATTCGGATATAGGTACCTAAAAAAATAAGAACCTAATTTTATTATAAAATCGTAAAGTGTAAACCAATTTAAGATAATAATTTCATACGCTCAACGTAGTAAACGTTTTACCATATATTTTAGTTAGTTTAGTTCTTAGTTTATAGTTAGTATTTTAATTTCCGTATTATTGTTACTGTGATTATTTCCTTTGTAGCTTCATATTGTGAAATGTTTTTGGTACATCCTAAATCCCAATCGAAAATAATGTGACAATAATAGCTCGCGTACTGTCCCCGTACAGTGCACCGCGCGATGTTTTGCAACCAGTCGCGCGACAGGTCCGCAGTTCGTTGCCCCATTGAACCTCCCGCCGACGCCCGAACCGGATCAGGGAACCCGACTTGCCCAGTCTGGACAATGGTCCACCAATATATGGCCACGTACCTAAATTAATCGTAACAAGTATAAAAGTAACTTAATATGTGTAAGTTACATTTTTCGTCATTGGATCGATTGCAAAAAAAATGTATATAGTTAAAAACTTAGTTAACAAAAAATCACGATCGCTTCCTTTGTGTGTCGAAAGTTAGTCATACAAAATGTATGGGTAACTTTCGTCACACAAAGAAAACAATTAAGTTTTGTTTTAATTAAAGCCGTTAACTATGTACAATTTTTTTGTAATCCACCCTTTCACTACCCAAAGGTTGTCTGGAAGAGATCGCTTTTTAGCGATAAGACCGCCTGTTGTCTACCGTTATTTATAAATTGTATTTGTCTTGTTTCCTTTTGTAAGCTTTTATTGGTGTGCGTATAGAGGTCTCGGCCCGAAAATAATTTTATTCCTTTCGGGGTCGAGACCTTAGATCCCTGGGGTCTCAGCGCCCACAAATTTTATAAAGACCTTAGTAAAAGATTAATAGAAATAACTGGGGACCGAAGAGCTGGCAGCTTCCTCGCACAACGCAATAGCATTCTAATCTAATTTTAAAATATGGCTTCCATCAGGTTAATGATGATTTCGCCAATTTCAAGTTTGCTCGTAGAGCATGCCGTTGTTCGGTGAGGTTTTGCTTTTTGTAAAGTGATAGCGATTTACAAAAAACCACGCGGACTATCGGGCCTTGACCCAGGAAGGGCTATGAACGCTTCAAGTTGAATTCTTCATTAGCTATTCACTCATACGTTAGATCACTGCACAATACGCTATCAATACTACACATTGAACAACTAAAATGAATAAATAATGAACAACTAAACTTAAACGCATGCGGCCATCTTGGGACACGAACCGGAAGTCCGCAATAGCATTGCGATTCAGCGAGGAAATGCTGTCAGCGTCTTCGGGACAATGCCGCGGGGGCACAGTTTTTCACACCTTTTTTAATTGGTTTTAGTTATGTAAATATTAGATTTATAACTTAGTTTAAGTTTTTTTATTTATTATGTACATATATTGTAAGTAAGATAAACGGTGGTAAGTATTAAGAAAATATAAACGTTACAGCTAAGGCGTACCTCGTGTTTTTAGTTTTTATCCAATCTTTAGTGTAGTTACGTGTGGCCTACCAATGCCCTAATAGGAAGCTATCTACTTCATAACTAAACATGTTCTTTCTACTTTGACGACGCAGTTTGTAGTTCACCTACTGAGCCGACGGTCTTGCAACTGTGACTCGCGAGTCTTTGTCGTGTGATAAATATTGTCTATCACTTTTCTTTCAATACCATGTGAGCATGACAGGTGAAGCTGACTCGCGCGACAAGGGAAGTCGCGGCATGATAATTATGCTAGCCCTACTGGGTTTGAATCCCGGCAAGGACAAATATTTGTCTGATGAACCCGAATATTTGTGCCTGGGCCATGGATGTTAGCTATATAATTATGTAGCTAACTATGTATTTCTTTATTATGTATATCGTCGTCTAGTACCCATATGATAGTATCTTATGATAGTAACTAGGTCGATTTGTGTAAGATTGAGCCTTAATATTTAAGTATTTTGTTTATTCAATAAAGTGAAACCTGTCAGTAAAAGGAAAACATTTACTTAAGACATCATTTAGTTTATTGAGTCAGTAAAAATCTAATGAAGTACCAATGACGCAATATAACGGTTATTACAGGTTTTCGGCCTCGAAAATTCACCGGCATACGCCATCATGCTTTCACTTAAATATTCGAACAACATAAAAAATAATGGCATAATGATACCTCTCAGCAAAACCTACAATAAACTGGAATTCCAAGATGGTCGTTAAAATTTAATTGGTTTAAAACCAAGGGACCATAAATACTTCAAAATATTGATAATTATATTCTGTATCATGTTCATTATTATTGACCGAGCGAGCGAAACGTCTCCGTTTCAGCTTGGCCTTAAATTCTTTCGTATATCCAGATGTTCAAATTTCCCGCTGTTCTCGCTTAGAGGTTGCATTTTTCAACTTTCGATTTCATGAAATTTCGTGAGTTACCTACTTCGTTAATGATATAGTTTTTTTTGGCAATTCAATTCAAAAATTACAAAAATCAACCATTTTGAAACATACAACATACTAGTACAAGCATTGCTTAGTGCGGGGCTAGATCGATTTGTGTAAGATAGACCCTTATTTTTTTTTAACAAATCGCGAGTTCTACAGTTCACAGAGCTACTCAAGGAATATAATACTCACTGGTATATTTATTTGAACTTTATTGTACATCACAAGAGTAAATTCTCTATTAGTCAACCACTGTGTTAAACATTAAACATTACGTCAGAATGTATGAAGTTTCATTCTAAAACAATCGTAGGGTTGTCAAACAGTGTGTTGACTCTTCCCATATAATGGTTCCCCTTTCGCCCCAGGCTGGGGTGTGGTGGAATAGCTTCGTTAATGATTAACATGGCCGTTACATACCATCTAGTACCCGTCCGACATTGTACCTATTCGCGCGTGTCATTTGTATGGAACACGTGTGAAGTCGGGAATAGTGGAATCCGTTCTAGTTGCTTTAGTTAGAGGATAAAACAGCTGACTGTTTTATTGGCCTTTATGGGATGTTTGAAGTACATCGGGCACGCAGGCTGCTCGATGGCAAATGCGCTCTGAACATTCTCAGAATACAACTGCACTGAAAAAAACCGGCCAAGTGCGAGTCGGACTCGCGCACCGAGGGTTCCGTACAAACACTTTCCATCCCTAAGTGGTTAAGTTAAGTTTGCACCTGGTATGTATAGCGCCCCATATAAATTAGGTGCAAAGTTAGGTATTAAATTATAAAAAAAAAACTACTTACTAGATCTCGTTCAA
Organism: Apotomis turbidana; assembly: GCA_905147355.2. NCBI lineage: Eukaryota > Metazoa > Arthropoda > Insecta > Lepidoptera > Tortricidae > Apotomis > Apotomis turbidana. Next base: position 7,516,330 of record LR990292.1, read on the forward strand.
AACAATTTTCGTTGGTCGTTTTTATAGTAATGTACATCATATGTTTTTTTTAGATTTTTCATTTCCTTATTTTAGAAGTTAGAGGGGGGGGGACCAACTATTTCCACTTTGGAAGCGTCTGCCACGCAAACTATTCGGTTTAGAAAAAAAATATTTTACAAACCTCGATATCATTTTTGAAGACCTATCCATAGATACCCCACACGTATGTGTTTGATGAAAAAAATTTTTTTGAGTTTCAGTTCTAAGTATGGGGAGCCCCCAATATTTATTATTATTTTTGTATTTTTGCATCAAAATCTTAATGCGGTTCACAGAATACATCTACCTACCAAGTTTCAACAGTATAGCTCTTATAGTTTCGGAAAAAAATGGCTGTGACATACGGACGGACAGACAGACGGACAGACAGACATGACGAATCTATAAGGGTTCCGTTTTTTCCCATTTGGCTACGGAACCCTAAAAATAGCTCAACTAGTTTAACTACTTGAGAAATAGCAATTCGTTGTAAGGTTTAATAGTAGAGTAGAGTTGCTAAGCCGCGAAATTGTGCGCATCGGGTTACAAGCATGAAATTTCTACCACACATAGAGCGTTCCGCGGTGATTATTTTCAGATGTGGAGGGAAGTCAGATTCGTCCCCTGCGTGGCGGGAGAGAGGGGTGATTAGGACCAAATACTGCTCCTTTTCTTTTTTTGATTACTGATCAGTTAAGGCTATTAGGGCTTGTGTGGCATCGTTTTCGTGTAAAACAGATATCAGCAATTATTTTTTTATGTTATTTAAAAATAGTTCGATATAAAATTTTGGGTATATTGCCGAAAAGTTAAAAATCACTACAACTTTTTTTTATTCAGAACGATAAATTAGTTATATATCCTGAATATTTACAATTTAAAAAAATATCACTAAATAGCAAATTTAATCTTGTTTTCAAGAATGTATACATATTGGGCACATCTCATACAAAAAGTACCTTGAAAAAAATGTTGATATTAAGCTTAGCCTTCGTGCTCTAGTACATTTTGCTAAGTCGCGAAATTGTGTGCATCGGGATACAACCACGAAATTTATACCACAGATAGAGTATTCTGCGGTGATTACTTTCAGATGTGGAGGGAAGTCTGATTCTTCCCCTGTGCGGCGGGAAAGCGGGGTGAATAGGACAAAGGAGTCCTCTTTTTATTTTTTTATTACTGATCAGTTAACGCTGCTAGGGCTTGTGTGGTATCGTTTTCGTGTAAAACAAATATCAGCAATTCATGTTTTATGTTATTTATTCATAGTACAATATAAAAATATGGGTGTATTTCCGAAATGGTAAAAATCACAACAAGTTTTTTTTATTCAGGGAGATAAATTAGTTATATTTCCTGAATATTTACAACTAACAAAAATATTGCAGAACAGTTAATTTAATATAGTTTCTAAAACTATATACATGTTGGGCACTTTTCATACAAACAGTAACTTAAATAAATTGTTGATGTTGAGATTAGCCCGTGTGCTCGTGATACATAAGCAAAAAATATTTTGTATTCATTACATCAATTTGTTTTTCAAGGACGTATATGGTAAATATTATATGTAAAAGCATATAATTAACTCGTAACCTAGCAACGAGGCAACACAAAAATAATTTTTCTCCCGATATTTTTTGTGAATATAATTGGAATAGCAATTTTTCTGCGCTATAATACATATCAAGGAAGTGTATTTATTATTGATATCGTCGTTCCTTTTTACACGGAGTCGGCAGCGCGGGCCTTCTTGCTGAGCATAGCGCTCCGTCCGCTGCGACATATGTCAAGAAAATGTTGTCAAGCTATATTTACACAACAAAATGCGAAAAACATGCGATCATTCCGCTGAATAACTATCGTAGTTAATGGTCCGACGAAGCTGTTTTTTCTTAAAAACTTGTGCATACCTCCAGTGCTTTCCACCAGTGCATATCTTCAGTGCGATCATTGTTCTTCGCTCCGTGGCAGTGAATTTTTATATCCTTTTTACTTTGTTTTTGTAGTAGTAATAAGCTTATTGTTCTTTGTTTTTTTTCTTTTAATGTGTGTGGATGCAATCTGCAACTCAACCGGTTGGTAGCACGTCGTCTAGCCATATTTGCCAAATTTGCAATAAATCTTTTAAATCAATCAAAGGTCTAAACATTCATGTATCGAAAACTCACAGACGCTGTCTCAGCCAGAATGCTGTACCAGTACTCAATCACCATCTTACTCCTCCTTCCGCCACCACTCAACCATCCACCCCATTCCACCTTCAACTCAGTAATCTTAAAAACCATGTTCCGTTAGTTAAACGGATTCCTCGCGGCGCTAGAATCACCGTCGCGACTCATCTTTCAAAATTAATAAATAATTGCACCGAGTTTAACGGCATTGACGACTGGCATAACCTTTTGCTTTTCGCTTTTCATGTCCTCCATGCTCACGATGATGGTTCTTCTATATCATTCACTCAGAAAATTAAAAATAACTGCGTAAGACATTCCACACCGCCCATAGTTTCAAAAGATTTCCCTACATCGTTCAATCGTCGCAAAACCGTAGAATCTAAAGTGAGTGATGGTGATCTGAAAGGTGCCGCTAGTCTCCTTTTTTCTAATGACGTGCTAGCTCCCGATACCCCTGACACCCTTTCGGCCCTACAGTCTAAACATCCCCCAGGTCCTCCATTACTATATTTTTTCGACCCACCAGCGGCAAACCAGGCCTGCCTCCAAATAAAAAATAGAGACGTCTTCGAAGGAATTTCATCTTTCAAAATTGGCTCCTCCGCAGGCCTGGATGGCCTTTCACCCCAACATTTGAAAGATTTGACGTCTCACTCCGTGGGTGATGCGGGCGAGCGCCTAGTTGAGTCACTTACTAAATTAATCAATAATATGTACTTGGGTAACGTCAACCCAACAATAGTTCCAATTTTATACGGCGCAAACCTCATCGCTCTCACCAAAAAGGACGGAGGGGTGAGGCCAATCGCCGTTGGTTCCACTCTCAGACGTCTCGCCTCCAAAATTGCAGTAAGATACATAGCTTCAAAATTACAAACTCTTTTCGAACCAATTCAACTCGGTTTTGGGACCAAAGGAGGTTCTGAGGCAGCCGTCCATGCCTTGCGTACATTCCTTTCCAACGAACCTTGCGATATTTTGGTCAAAATTGATGTGAAAAACGCCTTCAATTCGGTAAACAGAGACGTCTTGCTGACTGAAATTAAAAACAATGTTCCAGAACTCTACAATTACCTCCTGCACTGTTATGCAGAGCCCTCAAATTTAATGTACCGCAAAAACGTTATATCCTCTGAAGTAGGCTGTCAGCAAGGCGATCCGCTCGGGCCAGCAATTTTCAGCTTAGCTATTAATCCGGTTATTCAAAATTTAAAATCCAAATTCAATGTTTGGTATCTTGACGACGGAACCCTAGGTGGTGACTTAGACACCGTGCTGATTGATCTCGAAACAATCAAAGCTAAATTTATGTCCATGGGCTTAGAGCTCAATTTCAGCAAGTGCGAACTTTTTATCCAAAACCTTGCACTAAATGTTCAAGACATAAAACAAAAATTTGACGCCCTTACACCCAATATTAAAATTGTTGACAGAAACTCACTTTGCCTCCTAGGGTCCCCTATTTTTGAAGAGTCTTTCTCGAACCATATTCTTAAGTCCATTTCTAAATTCAAAAACTACGAAAGTCGTCTCCTTGAAATTAGCCCTCATTACGCATTTTCTATTTTAAAATTCTGTCTTTTCGTCCCAAAATTCACCTACGTGCTTCGCTGCTGCCCTTTCTCTAAATTCCAAAATGAATTATTACAAATGGACGTTTTAATCAAAGCAATCCTAGAATCCATTCTGAACATTCAGCTCAGCGAAAAGTCCTGGACTCAAGCGTCGCTTCCCATTCGCTTTGGTGGTATCGGGACGCGCAAAATTTCATCCATATCCGCACCAGCTTTCTTGTCTTCCGTCCACAGCTCTGCAGACCTCATAGGTAAAATTCTAAAGGCCAGTCCTTTAAACTATGAGACTGCGGGCTTAACGGAGGCCAAGAGAGCATGGTCAATTGCTTGCCCGGGTAAGGATATACCCCAAAATTTAAAATCACAAAGGGCCTGGGATGACGTCATGTCTAAATTAACTTATGATTCCCTTTTAAACCACAGCAGCGGTCCAGAACGAGCCAGACTTTTAGCGGCAGGTGCCTTAGAATCAGGCCATTGGCTCCAGGCATATCCATCCTCCAATACGGGAACTTTTTTGGAACCCGACACTTTCCGAATAGCAACCTGCCTGCGTCTTGGAGTTCAGATTTGTGCCCCACACAAGTGCCCCTGCGGCAGTGAAGTTGATTCACTGGGACACCACGGACTTTCTTGTCAGAAAAGCGCCGGCCGCTTCTCCAGACACGCCGCCCTCAATGACACAATCCGCCGTTCGCTTGCCACCGTCAACGTGCCGGCCATTTTGGAACCACCGGGCATCGCACGTGACGATGGCAAGAGACCCGATGGAATGTCGTTGATTCCGTGGAAATTGGGCCGGGTGCTGGTGTGGGACGCCACCTGCGTAGACACACTGGCCCCGTCCCACCTCCACGGAACATCGGGCAGGGCGGGGGCGGCAGCAGAGGCGGCCGAAAAATTAAAAATTAATAAATATAGGGGTCTCGGTCCCGAATATAATTTTGTTCCTTTTGGGGTCGAGACCTTAGGTCCGTGGGGTCCCAGTGCCCACAAACTACTAAATGAGATTAGTAAAAGGCTCATTGAGTCCACTGGTGACCGAAGAGCTGGCAGCTTCCTCGCACAACGCATCAGCATTGCGATTCAGCGAGGAAATGCTGCCAGCGTCTTCGGGACTATGCCGCGGGGGCACAGTTTTTTAGATTTATTTTAGCTTAATTTAATTTACTTTTAATCAAAGTATTATTTTAGATGTTAGTTCTTTAGTTTTAATTTGAATTTAATTGTCCATTTATATATTTTGCTATAATAAAAGCATATTAATAAACATTATTTAATGTATGTAATGAAGCGAAATAGGATGCGTTCGGAGATTTACGTTGGTTACGCCGACTTAAACATATATTTTAAACTACTGTTTGTATGAGAAGTGCCCAACATGCATATATTATTAGAAACTAGATTAAATAAGCTGTTTAAAATAATAATAAGAATTTGAAAATGTTAACGAAATTTTACTTATTTACCTCACTGAATAAAAAAGCTTGTTGTGATTTTTACCTTTTCTGCCATACACCCATATTTTTATATGGAACTATACAAAAATAACATAAGAAATGAATTTCGGATATCCGTTTTACACGGAAACGATACCAGACAAGTCCTAGTAGACTTAACTGACCAGACCTATTCACTCCGCTCTCCCGCCTCACAGAGGACGAATCTGACTTCCCTCCACATCTGAAAATAATCACCGTGGAACACTCTATCTGTGGTAGAAATTTCATGCTTGTAACCCGATGCGCACAATTATGTCAGAAAACAGCGGACTAACAACTCTACTATAACCAAAGTTATACTAATTTTACATAACTTATTTTGGTTACTAGTAGCCCTCAGTTTGTCAGCCCTCCGATTTATATAACTATCAGCTAACATTTGGACTACTATAAACATTTCTATTTCAGTGTGCTTTTATTAATATCTTACCCAACAGAAACGGTCATCAAACAACAATCTTCGCAATGTACGTACGTTTTGAAATACAGTGATAAACTATCATCAAATTGCTTATCTATGTGTCCGCTTGCCCACTCTATGCTATAAAATTTCTAAAGACCAATCGGAGTTACAGACTCAAGAGTGATTCAATTATTTAGACACTGAAAAACATACAGGTATACGTGAATAGCGGAGTGAGGATGTTTGGCAGACAGTGAATGACCCACCACCGGACTATTTGCACAAATATTTTCGTAAACAGACAATACAAACATTCTACGATCGTTGACACGATTATCAGTCTATGAAGTATTTATTGATATCGGTGAATGTCTGTGACCGTTTATAACGAAAGCATTCGATGGAAATACGTTATCATTCAAGTCACGACGCAATCGGTCAAGAAAGGCAAAGTACTACAAAATTACATTTTCACAATGTAAAATACTAATCAAATCATAACCTTACCTATTTGCTTAATTAATTTTGATTTGGCTCATGTTCAGAGCATATTGATAGCATATTTCAATTGCGTGTTTTAAAATTTCACTTCAGTCTCGAAGTTGATAGTCAGTTGATATTTTGACAATTGATAGTGTCTTATTACGATTAAATAATAAAATAAGCTTTAAGGTTGATGTACAATTATTTATTTTCTAAGTTTTACCTCCCACATTTCTCCTATCCTTAAAGTTTTAACACTTTCCGGGTTGAGAACTCTTTACGGGTTTGGAGATGAATCGTTCGAAACGTGAGTGGTAGTTTCACAAACGAGTACTTGGCATGTGTACGCCCAGAAATCACGGATGGACGAGTTCAAAACAAACGTGTGAACATTCTCAAACAACAATACAAAATACAAGCTCAAGAATGATTGACGACCTTGAGTCATTATGGCATCTACTTAAAAACTAATGATAAAGATAAAAATGATGCTTCAACTTGAAGATTACCTAGGAGTACTTTTCTGGTTTTCAGTAAGTATTATAAGTAGTCTGATAAAAAAGAATAATGAAGAAAATTGATGACACTTCTAAGTGATAAGAGGGATATGATGACAAGACGAGCGGAAGTTTTGCTCTTGAAAAGGTTAAATGAAAACTTGCCAAGTGCGAGTCGAAATCGCATGTAGATAATGTTAACAGTTACCGAAATTAAAAATAAGGAAGTCCTACTTTTTTTCTTTGAAATTCCATACGCTGAGAGTTTTGACAGTTCACAAAAACGAGCTAAGTATGGACCTAATTTCGGCAGGCTCCGTTAATTGTCAACTGCCATTAATGGTTATCAAATGGTCGCCATTGGCAGACGCAAATAATCGTTAATAAATCACAGAGAAAAATAAATTCGGCTTTGACGCTCACAGCATTAGGGTTCCAGGTGTAGATAATTCCAAGTTAAATGTATATGTAAACAACTCCATCCAGGTATTTAGGTAACACCCAAATACGTAAATAAAATCCGAAGCAACTGCCAGCGGCCATAAACTGTATTTGTTATAGCACAGCAAATAGAATGACCTTGCCGGCACTGACCGACCTTCGGCGATCCATATTCAATGAGCCCAAGACTTTGTAAAGCAATATCACGATGATTTATCAAAACAAACACATTTATGTTTTCAGTGCTTCTGTGTCAGTAATACTATTTCCGTGTCATAGATTATCTAAGATTACCTGAGTTATCTTGACGTAGTATTGTCTGATTTATCATCGACATCGTAATTTGGGTATCATAAATTGTCGATATCAAATAATTACATATCTTGATTCTTGATTGCAATTTCCCACACAATTATGGCGCCTATCTAAAAATTATACTACATATATAAACTGAAGGTAGCATAAACTGGAGGAACTAGCTGGGAATTGCGAAAATTTTACACAAATTTGGAGCACAAGGACAGATTTTTTTTTTAATTCCTCCCCTTTGTTGGGATGGAAAGCCCCATTGGGAAGAAGTACGTATTTACAAATGAATTCCATATTGTCCTGTTCTAAGAGACCCAACTAAATATGTGTGTGTAGCCGTTTGTATAGACCAGACTGTGACGAGACAACCATATCGATTGAATCCAGACGGATTAATTAGAAAGAACGAGTCGCGTAAAAAGCAGGATACCTTTTCATAATTCACGGAGTATATTTCGAAATACAAGCGCAAGCGGATTACTCGACAGCTACTCAGACAACGATAAAACTTAACGGCCAAGAAAATGATTCCATTAACAGGTAATTAGACCAGTATGTTGCAAATTGTAGCGAAGATGGTTCCTAAAGATCATTCAGCAAAAAGATATTACACGAGATATGCGACCGGTTTGCTTGCACCAACTGGTAAGGGTATAATTATGACTCAATTAACTTGGGGAGAGCCTGGAGGCATTTTTCTATATGGGCCCTAATTGCAGGCGTACTTCAGGTTAGCATATTGCGCTGTCTGTTGTCTGCCACACGTCGACAGGCTAGGGTGAGAATAATAGCTTTTCTTGAATATGGAACTCCTCATAAAAATATTTTTACTATTTTAAAAGCTTGTTAAGGCTTCTCGTTGTACGAGTGGCCTTGTAGTGTAATTGGATAAAATAATGCTTTGTGAGAAAACTTAACTACAAAATTTACAAATAAAATATTTAGCCAAAGAAACGTATATGTCAGGATCAGGATACATTTTGTACGCGTATCGCAGGTATAAACAAGTTATACGACCAAAACTTCGTACACCTTGAAGCGTATAAAGGCGGATTCTGGAAAGAATTTCAATCTTAGCTTTATGAAGTCCTCTTTACGATGGTAGGTACACCGTTGGTGCTTTTCATTTATGCGTGTAAGATTGAAAGTATTCATGCTGATCACTATTCGAGTCATCAACCGCACTTGCGATTATCTCAAATAATTGATATGATTATGATTTCGTATGACAATGATAAAGATATTTATTGCAAGAACAGTGTACAATGGATGTTGATAACATGATAACACACAGGAAGTTCATGTTCGACCTAAAATAGGCATGCAATATAATTAGTTTTTGTTCGCTGTTTACAATATTATGAAGAACATAACTTAGACAGCAGGCACAATTCTATGTTAAATGTCGACTTATTATTAATATGATTACAATAGGTTACAATATGTCAAAATTGGGGAATATGTTTGTTTTAAATGTTATTATCATTATTATTATATTGTTCATTCAGAAAGTCTTAGATGGAATAATAACATTTTTCAAGAAACCATCTTGTTATGACTTTTTTAAACTGATTAATGGGTAACAATATAAAATACCATTGGGATTTTTTTGCAAAAATATTCATGAGGAACGCTGACGCTATGAAGCGAAACATATCTTCTCAAGTGACTTCCCCGTCGCCGTGTAACAAAATAGACTCCAGACTATTATGCAAACCAGCTGTCCTGTACACTAGGAAGTTCCAGTAACAACGTTTACCCAACTTTTCTTCCCATTTAAATTCCATTACGAGCTCAGGTTTCTGCGCAAGACGACGCTAGAGCAAGCAGCTCCGAGCTCCATTGCTCATAAAGCGGCCCTGATAAAGCCTCAGTCCTCAGGGATAAGGGGACGGAGTGGGCGGGGCCGTACTCTAGAGCCGGGCGTTATTAAAATTTACGGAATTAAGTTGTTTCAATAAGGCGAGCGTGAGTTTAGAGCGGCTGTTTCCAGGCTCGCTCTTTTGTTTATCTGTATGTGATGCGAGTTATTTTGCATTCGAAATTAAAACGGTTTCGACTTTATAGACAGTTCATGAAATACTTTCGATTGTTGTGTTTAGTTAGGAATACAATACAAATCATCTGTATTGCACACCTCAAATATGGAGGAAACACTTTTGTATTCAATGTGAATTTCAAAAACTAACATCATAGACGTTCATTCACCTATTCACCTAAACAAACACGACACACCGTCTAAATTTTTTATAAATTTCGTTTACCTAATTATTATCATCGATCCTTTGTCTTCCTCTGGCTTCAATCTTCGGATCCTAGGAGATTAAATTGATTGACAAGTTATAAAAAGTTTTAGATGTAACTTACAACAGAATCGTAAGTATCAGCTGTTTAGAAACGAATCCTAGACAAATAATGGAAGGAATGGCATTGTTCGGTGTTTTTGGATATGGATGTTCTTGAGCTAAGTTTTGCAACGTTTGATGGATTGAGTCTGGCTGCCATAAATTCCCAGGTTGCTGGGTGAGGGATGAGGGCAATGACCTGTTTTCTCCCTTAAAAATAAAAATAACGCATAAGGACACTGGTCTTGTAATATCTAACCGTTGTCTTAATTAATCTTTCATTTCGAAAAGGTTTTATTTAGCGCGTGATATATTTCTATGTTTGTTTGTGGGGAAGTTCTTGTTCAATAACTTCCACTGAATCGATTATTAAGAAACTTTGCACTTATATTAAGTTCTCGTAAACATAGAATATTATCATAATTTTATGAGGTTCTGATGATGGAGTCAGGAGGTAGTCGGTGGACCTGTCTAACGGTTATTAGTAAATCTTTCGAGGTTGAGTTAATTCGCTGGTTATCAAGAGTCCTTTACATTATACTTGTTAAGATATAGCGTGACTTCATTTACTACAAGAAAACACAATAATTTCAAAAGAAAATTACGTGCTAAATATGTACAAACCCATCAGATTATGTTTGTCGGACATTAAATTTCGGAATAAGTTTGCGGAAAAATTTACTTCGTAAGGTAAAATTAAAATGCAACATTAACGAAATGAAGCGTTTAGAAAATAAAAACCTATTATACCCTAAGTAACGTTTCATCAGCAGGGATCTTTAAATGCGTGCAATATTATATTCAATGAATTTTGCGAACCCTGCTCATCAGGAACAGTGTTAATAATTCCTAAGGTTTTAGGTTAAGCTATAGCGTGAGTCCAGTTACAACAATGTCAACAATTAAACCCAACAATTGCAAAAAAGCCGAAAATAAAGAAAATATAATCCTATTAAATTAAACCCTAAGTAACGTTTCATATTGGATGGTCAATACCTAAAACCTTAGGAGTAAGGTTTTAGGTATTGACCATTTATTGCAGATTGCGGTATAAGTATGCAATTCACCTATGTCACTGTCAATAGTTTAAATTAGTAATTTGTTGTCCCTAACACATTTTCACGCTCTCAATAAAATATATACTGCAGTATTTGAGGCTATTCGCGTATCGCGTGAGTACTACGGTATCAGCAAAACTGATAATATTCGAGAATGTTGAAATAGTTTGGTGCAATGAAAATTTATTGCCGAAGGCGATACATGCAATGTCAATGTCACTGTCAATAATAGATAAAATATCTTTAATGACGCACTTTTTTGCGTTCTATGTAAAACGTCTTATGCACTTGAGGTTACTGTAGTCGAGTTGCGTGCAAGCAAACGGATTGATACCTAAATTACCTTAACTTAGTAGTTATTTCAGTAATAGAAGAATTAATCGCTGACTACGACATATGTAATGAAGTTGATATTCAATCAATCAATCAATATCATTTATTTTCAGGCAACTGTGGCCCATAGATAAATACCTTAAAAACTAACATACATATAAAATAACAAAATAATATAAAATAATCATAAACACGTTAGTTCGGCGACGTGCGACGTGCGACTGGTATGAATGTATTGGTTTCTATTTGCAAATTATAATAGTATTTCATAGCACCCTAACCCTATTCTAGGAACGTTTTATCAGTAGTATCTTGGATAGCGTGCTTACTGCATTGCTTATTTATTAAAAATATCTAAACTTTATTTCAATGAAGTATTTATTGCTGAGATACACAATTGACCAGTCACCATTCTCACTGCCAAAGGCCATCAAAATTTGCAGTTTCTTAATGTCCTTTAAGTTGTTGAGATACGTTTTAGTCGTAAGGATATGCTAGTCCTGCTGGGATAGATCTTATAGCGCTTTAGTATACAGTCTAGTGTTAGCATACGGAGCATAATGCGCGGTGTGTTTAATCTGGGCAGCACTTAATTCAACTCCCATACAAAGTAATTATAAAAACGAACGGTTTATATGATATTATCTCATACAAAGTGGTTTATCTTATTTTTCCATTAAATTATATGGGGAATTGGTTGCCGTTTGCAAATTATAATAGCATTTTATAGCAGTCTATTCTAGGATCGGTTTATGTTGTATTGCGTGCGTAGGTACGCATCAGGAACATATGCAGCGCGTGCGCAGCGAGCAGTCGGTCAACGCACGCGCTCTCCATCTCCACATGCTATACATGCCGACATATAAATAACTACATACTAACTTTACGTGTGCTTTAATTTATTTCGATTCCACCTAACATATCTTAGTTACTTACCAAAGTCGTTTCTCCTGTGGTCTTAGAAATAATAGCTTGTATGTTGCTTTTTTATTACATAATATGCCTCGATATTACGCCTCGAATTAGAATATCCTTAAGGCCTTTGGAACCCTTATTTTTACGTGTGTTCATAGTAAAGACACGGGAATTTCCGAAATAAATCAGTCCTTAAATCCGTATACTTAACTCTATAGGTACCTAAATATATTATTTGACATTTCGAGCTATATTCGACATTATTGACGTCATGAGGCGAGGCAAAGCCTTGTGCCGTTTTTGGCTAAAACCTTTTTTTTTGTGTTAGTCGTGAAGAAGTAACAAACATACACATAAACACACTCACAAATTTTCATCTTTATATTAGTGTGATGAATCAAATTGTAAAAAAATCGCAAATAATACGACTAAGAAATAGATAAGAAAAATATTTTAAAATGGTTACGCAGAATTTCATTACGCTAGTGAATAATTCAACACAACCAAGTCGGAAATCGCCGTTTGAAATACATCCTACACTACATAGCTATCGTAAATAATACCTAACACCTAATAGCTATATGGAACGATTACGATACCAATACGAACAGCAAAAAATTGGGCAAGTGCGTGTCCGACTCGCGAATCCTAACATTACCCATTTCACCTTAAGCCAGCGATGCGCCAGAAGAAGAAGTTTGGTTTAAACAAGTTTGTTGTATGGGAGCCCCCCTTAGGCCCCTTAATTATTTATTTTATTTTTAGTATTTGTTGTTATAGCGGCAATAGAAATAGATCATCTGTGAAAATTTCAACTGTCTAGCTATCACCCTTCTTGAGATACAGCCTGGTGACAGACGGACGGACGGACGGACGGACAGCGAAGTCTCAGTAATAGGGCCCCGTTTTTACCCTTTGGGTACGAAACCCTAAAAACCGGCCAAGTGCGCTGTGCGAGTCGGACCGAGGGTTCCGTACAAACACTTCCCATTGGCCGGGTTAATTTGCAATTGGTATGAATGGCGCCCCATACAAATAGCTATCTCGGTTCATGAGATACAGCCTGGTGACAGACAGACAGACAGATGGACAGCAGATTCTTGTAATAGGGTAACGTTTTTTACCGGCATATTTTTTTTTGTCCGAATCTAGTTACGCATAACAAGTTTCGCATAATTTATCTACGCCGAATCTTAAAAACATAATTATTTTTTGGTCGAATGGTTGTTTCGCCGAATATTATAGTAGCATAATATTAAGATTGCTGTTGAAGATCGCCGCCCCATTGCTGCCAATGACGCGCGATGACCAAGGAGGACAAGCTGCGCGTCTAATTATAAGTTTGATTTATATACAATCACTAATTAAGTATGATCTCATAGATAATAAGATTGATCCAAAAAAGCGATCCATTATGCAATTTATAACGATCCAAAAAAGCGATCCCTCACTTGTACTATAAGAATTGCCGAATTTCAATACGCATAGCTTGGTTGTGCATATTTATAATTTAGCAGAATTTGGATACGCCGAAATTATTTTTATACCATTGCCTTTTTTACCTTAAGGCAGGTCCGACTTGGCTTAGGTTAGGTACGACGAGCGAAGCGAGGAGGAGTGTTAGGTTGAATTACGACCCTAACGAGCGAGCGTAGCGAGCGAGCCGCGCGGGTCTATAACGAGTGGTCGAAAAATCCTAACATTACCCATTTCACCTTAAGCCAGCGATGCGCCAGAAGAAGTTTGGTTTATGCGAAAGTAAGTTTCTGCGTAACTATTTTATGCGTAAGCAATTTTCTGCCTAAATAGTATTCGGACGTCGCAAATAATGCGTATTGCGTAAGAAGCATTCGGCTTAGATAGAATATGCGTAGTAAAAATCTGCGAAATCTGCTTATGCGACATTAGTTTATGCCATTATAGAAGTCTGCTTATACTGCTTATGTGAAATGGAATTATGACTTAAAAAAATATGCGTCAGATAGCCGACCCTTTTTTACCCTTTGGATACGGAACCCTAAAAATAAATGGCTGATCTTTAGAAATAAAACCAAGTAAAGCGCAGGATGTGAGTGTTTATTTCTGGAAATCTTGTTTTATATTTACAAAGTACTTCATTCATTATTGACCAAGCGAGCGAAGCTTCTCCATTTTAGCTTGGTCAAAAATTCATTCATATGTCCGAATTCCGGATTTCCGGCAGTTCTCGCATTTCTTAATCGATTTTCATGAAATTTTGTGTGCAGCGTGCAGCGTTTAGAACAACTAGGCTTGGCGACTCATGTCGCGCGACATAGCATCGCCCGTCACTCTCTCACAGTACTGCGAAGAAAGAGATAGGTAACATTTCTCGCGCGAGAAAGAGTCACGTGTCACAGCTGTGCTAGAGGTGCTGGTTGGATAATTATATTTTATTTGGATATATAGGTATAAGAGTTGTAATCCGAAAATAAAAAAAACATAACTTCATCCATCGATTCAACACTCACGAGTTTTACATTGCCGTGCTATAAAAGGTCTCTTTACATAGATGTCATAATAGCGTGGCCGACCGGCCACAGGCCACTAGAATTCAATTCACTATGAAAAACTTTCCGCTATTACAATTATCGAATATAAAGAGAAAGTTTACTCGTTACATCTTACACTGGTTTTCTGGTCACCAGCGGGCTGATGGTTGCTTTTATCACGTGATAAATAAGTGACAAAGTATCCGTCACGTTTTAACAAAATGCGAGTGTGAGTGACAGATGCTTTGTCATTTATTTATCACGTAATAAACGCAACCATCACCATCACAGGCCCGCAGATGTAAGTAGGTACCTAATAATAAGAATATTTTATGAACAATTTTATTCCATTTCAAGTAAGGAATCGTGATAAGCACAGGCCTTGGACGTTTCATAGCATGGTAGGTCTATAAAATTCATTGACAGTGTTGAAAACCATATTTACTTGCTCTAAAATACTGGACAGAAACAGGAATTTAACAGTGTTTTCCTTTATTCCTATGCCTTGGCTCCCTCGAACTAATTCACGGCTTTAAAAATGAGATGTCTCGTGTTCTATTCGGCTTAGCTCTTTCAAAGTAGGTAAATATAAAGATGGTAGTTAAATTGCTACATAAAGTACATTACATTACATGGTGTTTTGTACAGCCATACGTTTTCAATGTTAAAGTTTAAAGGCCACAAAACGAAACTGGTTACTATGTATATTTATAGTAAATCGCAATACAAGGGAAATATTTCTTGACTATAAAGGAAGGAAGGCGCTGGATGCAGGTCGCTTCCAACCGGTATATATGGAAGTCCAAAGGGGAGGCCTATGTTCAGCAGTGGACGTCCTATGGCTGAGATGATGATGATGATGATAAAGGAAACAACGAGTAATTTTTGAAATTCAAAGAAAGCTTCGAGTCTGGCAACACAGAAGCCATACAAGTCGAAGTAGAATAAATAGGGCCATACATAATTCAGGACAGTTGTAATAGAACAATCGCCAAGAGTGACAAGTTGGAAAAGCCATTTGTAAGATTGTCTGCAGGGTTGTCAGACTAGTCAAATATGAATGAATGAAATCCACTGATATCAGAATTAGCAGAATAGTTAAAGACAACTAAGGTTTAAAACATTCACCATGGAAAAAGGTATTTCTGTGATACAGTGAATGACAAATTTACAGTATTATTTTGCCACTTAATCTAAATACTATTGATCCTAAATTAGTATGATTAAATCCAGGCTAATACGACATAATTCAAGCAGATATCATTAACAACAACAAAAAATAGGGACCATGACTCATGACAATTACAATAAAACTAGTAAAGCTTTTTTTTTAAGACATGACTTGAACAGTACCAGGGCTGGTTAGCCCTCACTACCAGTAGTCGGACTTTGCGATTGAGATGAACAACGGGCGATACGATTTTATTGGACCATAAATTTAAACAGCTGAACATCCAGACTTCCAGACAACTTGAAAGACAAACGACTTTGGGTAGCGTAATGTCATACACACTACACAACTATTTAATAAGACCGCTAATCGATAATGCCCGTACTTGGGATTCAAGTGTGCTACACTACACGCGTTATTTTGAATACCAATCTGAAAGGGAAACATGTCGCGGAATTCAGAACATATGGTAAAAAACCGGGACTTTTCTTTGACGTGACTCTTCGCTTAAGTAGGAATAGATAATCGTGGTATGTGAAATTTGTATGCTATGTGAGTACTTGTAAGATGAATTTAGACGCATGGCTGGATACTATCTGCATTAAGCCAAGGATACACTAAGCGAAAAAATATCCCGCGACGCGTGTCAACAGCGACGTCGAGCTGGAGCGAGGTGGTGCAACGTAGCCGGACTTCGCTCGACATAATTTCCGGAATTATTTTTATTCGCTCGATATTGGGCAACGTTGCGACACTTCGACGTCGCTTGTTGGCGACGTGTCACTGGGCATTTGTCGCCCAGTGTTCCCTTGTCTTTAGAATAATCAGTAGAGAGCCGAATACTGCAAGATCTATTAATTACTATTTGAGAATGATCATTAAGAAAATCATTATCATCATGACTTGTAAAATTCACATTATTCTATCTACAAAGAATCTGAATGAACGCGATCTTGATGCAAAGAACTGTGAGCATCTAGATCGAATCGATATTACGCAAGCCCATTACACAATATCATAGTGAGAACGTAGAAATATCTCACTACCTCTGTAATAACTACTTTCTAGATATTTGTAAACAAGTTATAAATTATCCTGCGCACACTGCAAAATAACAATATGTAAATAGCTTTCATCGAAAGATAGATACCCGGTAGATAATTCAAGATCAAGTGCACTTTTTATGACGTGAAATGATAAGAATTTTTAATCCGACCAAGTTTAAAGATTGAGACATTCCCTGAATAAGTACAGTTCTAGATAAATCGTTGAGATCTCACGACGACAGCGAGTTTCTAAACATTAATTACCAACACACTCGCGCAGAATGTTTTGGTTTAATCTGCCCTCTATTTTCTATAGCTACAAAGCCGGTACAGTCCCTCCAGATCGATACCCATTTGGCAGACCTTTGAGCATTAAATTTGGGCCCGAATTCGGCCCTACGAGCCTCCCCAGCACGTCTCGCCCTCTGCACGTTTTGACCTAGTTCTGAAAGCGCTCGTTTGCAACCGTAGGTTTAAAATGGGGTTGCATGGAAATGGTTTCTTACCGAACCGGGGATTCAGTGCCCTGTAGGAATCTTTTATCTCTTTCGTGCTGCGGAAAATGCGATGACCCAAATCTCCTAATTGACACTCGGGTGCTTGTGTTGAAGTTTTCTTAATGAATAAGGAAATTACATCTTAACATACCGTCCGTTAACCGTAATTTAATGGTTGTGAAGTTGACCACCCCAAATCGTTTGCCCGCAAATGGCATACGTATATCGTTAGTTCATCGTTAGTTCACGTTAGTTCAGTAGGTAAAATCGTTAGGATCCGACTCTGTAATATTTTTTTTTAAAAAACAAAATGGGGTGGCTGTCTTCACGCTAACCACCCCAAACCACTTTTTCCCACTTTTGATCATTCACTTAGCTAGATAATCGTTAGTTCACGTTTGTTCACTATAAAATATCGTAAGGACCCGACTCTGTAATTTTTTATTTTTTTTAAAAGTGGGGTGGCTGTCTTCACGCCAACCCGCCCACTACGAAATTGTCAAATCTAAAAATGTCTACGCATCAGGGGACGTTAGTTCACGTTTGTTCAGGCATTAGAAACGTTAGGATCTCATTGGTGTAGCCACAAAAAAATAAAAACGAAAAATTAGAAAAATCCATATAAGGCGATCAGACCAAGTGCTGTACAATGTTATTTTATGAGATCCTAACGATTTCAATGGATGAACTAACATCTTTAGACGACACTTGATCGATATAGATAGCTAACTTGCGGGCACTCGGCAGCAAATGACCGATTTCGCCATTTATTTTTTTTTCATACATGGGGGCGGCTGTCTTCACGCTCGTTAGTTCACCCAGAAACCAAGCAAATAAACCATTTCTCTGGTGCTGTATGGATGTGAGGACGTTAGTTCGCGTTTGTTCAGGCATTAGAAACGTTAGGATCTCATTGGTCTAGCCACAAAAAAATAAAAACGTAAAATTAGAAATCTCCATATAAGGCGATCAGACAAAGTGCTGTAAAACGTTATTTTATGAGATCCTAACGATTTCAATGGATGAACTAACATCTTTAGACGACACTTGATCGATATAGATAGCTAACTTGCGGGCACTCGGCAGCAAATGACCGATTTCGCCATTTAATGTTTTTTTCATACATGGGGGCGGCTGTCTTCACGCTCGTTAGTTCACCCAGAAAGCAAGCAAATAAACCATTTATCTGGTGCTGTATGGATGTGAGGACGTTAGTTCGCGTTTGTTCAGGCATTAGAAACGTTAGGATCTCATTGGTCTAGCCACAAAAAAATAAAAACGTAAAATTAGAAATCTCCATATAAGGCGATCAGACAAAGTGCTGTAAAATGTTATTTTATGAGATCCTAACGATTTCAATGGATGAACTAACATCTTAAGATGACTCTTGATCGATATAGATAGCTAACTTGCGGGCACTCGACAGCAAATGGCCGATTTCGCCATTTAATGTTTTTTCATACATGGGGGCGGCTGTCTTCACGCTCGTTAGTTCACCCAGAAATCAAGCAAATAAACCATTTCTCTGGTGCTGTATGGATGTGAGGACGTTAGTTCGCGTTTGTTCAGGCATTAGAAACGTTAGGATCTCATTGGTCTAGCCACAAAAAAATAAAAACGTAAAATTAGAAATCTCCATATAAGGCGATCAGACCAAGTGCTGTACAATGTTATTTTATGAGATCCTAACGATTTCAATGGATGAACTAACATCTTTAGACGACACTTGATCGATATAGATAGCTAACTTGCGGGCACTCGGCAGCAAATGACCGATTTCGCCATTTAATGTTTTTTCATACATGGGGGCGGCTGTCTTCACGCTCGTTAGTTCACCCAGAAAGCAAGCAAATAAACCATTTCTCTGGTGCTGTATGGATGTGAGGACGTTAGTTCGCGTTTGTTCAGGCATTAGAAACGTTAGGATCTCATTGGTCTAGCCACAAAAAAATAAAAACGTAAAATTAGAAATCTCCATATAAGGCGATCAGACAAAGTGCTGTAAAATGTTATTTTATGAGATCCTAACGATTTCAATGGATGAACTAACATCTTTAGATGACTCTTGATCGATATACATAGCTAACTTGCGGGCACTCGACAGCAAATGGCCGATTTCGTCATTTTTATTTTTTTCATACATGGTGGCGGCTGTCTTCACGCTCGTTAGTTCACCCAGAAACCAAGCAAATAAACCATTTTTCTGGTGCTGTATGGATGTAAGGACGTTAGTTCGCGTTTGTTCAGGCATTAGAAATGTTAGGATCTCATTGGTCTAGCCACAAACAAATAAAAACGTAAAATTAGAAATCTCCATATAAGGCGATCAGACAAAGTGCTGTAAAATGTTATTTTATGAGATCCTAACGATTTCAATGGATGAACTAACATCTTAAGATGACTCTTGATCGATATAGATAGCTAACTTGCGGGCACTCGACAGCAAATGGCCGATTTCGCCATTTAATGTTTTTTCATACATGGGGGCGGCTGTCTTCACGCTCGTTAGTTCACCCAGAAAGCAAGCAAATAAACCATTTCTCTGGTGCTGTATGGATGTGAGGACGTTAGTTCGCGTTTGTTCAGGCATTAGAAACGTTAGGATCTCATTGGTCTAGCCACAAAAAAATAAAAACGTAAAATTAGAAATCTCCATATAAGGCGATCAGACAAAGTGCTGTAAAATGTTATTTTATGAGATCCTAACGATTTCAATGGATGAACTGACATCTTTAGATGACTCTTGATCGATATAGATAGCTAACTTGCGGGCAATCGACAGCAAATGGCCGATTTCGTCATTTTTATTTTTTTCATACATGGAGGCGGCTGTCTTCACGCTCGTTAGTTCACCCAGAAACCAAGCAAATAAACCATTTCTCTGGTGCTGTATGGATGTGAGGACGTTAGTTCGCGTTTTATCAGGCATTAGAAACGTTAGGATCTCATTGGTCTAGCCACAAAAAAATAAAAACGTAAAATTAGAAATCTCCATATAAGGCGATCAGACAAAGTGCTGTAAAATGTTATTTTATGAGATCCTAACGATTTCAATGGATGAACTAACATCTTTAGATGACTCTTGATCGATATAGATAGCTAACTTGCGGGCACTCGACAGCAAATGGCCGATTTCGTCATTTTTATTTTTTTCATACATGGAGGCGGCTGTCTTCACGCTCGTTAGTTCACCCAGAAACCAAGCAAATAAACCATTTCTCTGGTGCTGTATGGATGTAAGGACGTTAGTTCGCGTTTGTTCAGGCATTAGAAACGTTAGGATCTCATTGGTCTAGCCACAAAAAAATAAAAACGTAAAATTAGAAATCTCCATATAAGGCGATCAGACAAAGTGCTGTAAAATGTTATTTTATGAGATCCTAACGATTTCAATGGATGAACTAACATCTTAAGATGACTCTTGATCGATATAGATAGCTAACTTGCGGGCACTCGACAGCAAATGGCCGATTTCGCCATTTAATGTTTTTTCATACATGGGGGCGGCTGTCTTCACGCTCGTTAGTTCACCCAGAAAGCAAGCAAATAAACCATTTCTCTGGTGCTGTATGGATGTGAGGACGTTAGTTCGCGTTTGTTCAGGCATTAGAAACGTTAGGATCTCATTGGTCTAGCCACAAAAAAATAAAAACTTAAAATTAGAAATCTCCATATAAGGCGATCAGACAAAGTGCTGTAAAATGTTATTTTATGAGATCCTAACGATTTCAATGGATGAACTAACATCTTTAGACGACACTTGATCGATATAGATAGCTAACTTGCGGGCACTCGGCAGCAAATGACCGATTTCGCCATTTAATGTTTTTTCATACATGGGGGCGGCTGTCTTCACGCTCGTTAGTTCACCCAGAAAGCAAGCAAATAAACCATTTCTCTGGTGCTGTATGGATGTGAGGACGTTAGTTCGCGTTTGTTCAGGCATTAGAAACGTTAGGATCTCATTGGTCTAGCCACATAAAAATAAAAACGTAAAATTAGAAATCTCCATATGAGGCGATCAGACAAAGTGCTGTAAAATGTTATTTTATGAGATCCTAACGATTTCAATGGATGAACTAACATCTTAAGATGACTCTTGATCGATATAGATAGCTAACTTGCGGGCACTCGACAGCAAATGGCCGATTTCGCCATTTAATGTTTTTTCATACATGGGGGCGGCTGTCTTCACGCTCGTTAGTTCACCCAGAAAGCAAGCAAATAAACCATTTCTCTGGTGCTGTATGGATGTGAGGACGTTAGTTCGCGTTTGTTCAGGCATTAGAAACGTTAGGATCTCATTGGTCTAGCCACAAAAAAAATAAAAACGTAAAATTAGAAATCTCCATATAAGGCGATCAGACAAAGTGCTGTAAAATGTTATTTTATGAGATCCTAACGATTTCAATGGATGAACTGACATCTTTAGA
The DNA here is from genome assembly GCA_905147355.2 of Apotomis turbidana. Classification (NCBI taxonomy): domain Eukaryota; kingdom Metazoa; phylum Arthropoda; class Insecta; order Lepidoptera; family Tortricidae; genus Apotomis; species Apotomis turbidana. Next base: position 7,538,045 of record LR990292.1, read on the forward strand.
TGACTCTTGATCGATATAGATAGCTAACTTGCGGGCAATCGACAGCAAATGGCCGATTTCGTCATTTTTATTTTTTTCATACATGGAGGCGGCTGTCTTCACGCTCGTTAGTTCACCCAGAAATCAAGCAAATAAACCATTTCTCTGGTGCTGTATGGATGTGAGGACGTTAGTTCGCGTTTGTTCAGGCATTAGAAACGTTAGGATCTCATTGGTCTAGCCACAAAAAAATAAAAACGTAAAATTAGAAATCTCCATATAAGGCGAACAGACAAAGTGCTGTAAAATGTTATTTAATAAGATCCTAACGATTTCAATGGATGAACTAACATCTTAAGATGACTCTTGATCGATATAGATAGCTAACTTGCGGGCACTCGACAGCAAATGGCCGATTTCGCCATTTAATGTTTTTTCATACATGGGGGCGGCTGTCTTCACGCTCGTTAGTTCACCCAGAAAGCAAGCAAATAAACCATTTCTCTGGTGCTGTATGGATGTGAGGACGTTAGTTCGCGTTTGTTCAGGCATTAGAAACGTTAGGATCTCATTGGTCTAGCCACAAAAAAATAAAAACGTAAAATTAGAAATATCCATATAAGGCGATCAGACAAAGTTCTGTAAAATGTTATTTTATGAGATCCAAACGATTTCAATGGATGAACTAACATATTTAGATGATTCTTGATCGATATAGATAGCTAACTTGCGGGCACTCGACAGCAAATGGCCGATTTCGTCATTTTTATTTTTTTCATACATGGAGGCGGCTGTCTTCACGCTCGTTAGTTCACCCAGAAACCAAGCAAATAAACCATTTCTCTGGTGCTGTATGGATGTGAGGACGTTAGTTCGCGTTTGTTCAGGCATTAGAAACGTTAGGATCTCATTGGTCTAGCCACAAAAAAATAAAAACTTAAAATTAGAAATCTCCATATAAGGCGATCAGACAAAGTGCTGTAAAATGTTATTTTATGAGATCCTAACGATTTCAATGGATGAACTAACATCTTAAGATGACTCTTGATCGATATAGATAGCTAACTTGCGGGCACTCGACAGCAAATGGCCGATTTCGCTATTTACTGTTTTTTCATACATGGGGGCGGCTGTCTTCACGCTCGTTAGTTCACCCAGAAAGCAAGCAAATAAACCATTTCTCTGGTGCTGTATGGATGTGAGGACGTTAGTTCGCGTTTGTTCAGGCATTAGAAACGTTAGGATCTCATTGGTCTAGCCACAAAAAAATAAAAACGTAAAATTAGAATTCTCTATATAAGGCGATCAGACAAAGTGCTGTAAAATGTTATTTTATGAGATCCTAACGATTTCAATGGATGAACTAACATCTTTAGATGACTCTTGATCGATATAGATAGCTAACTTGCGGGCACTCGACAGCAAATGGCCGATTTCGTCATTTTAATTTTTTTCATACACGGAGGCGGCTGTCTTCAAGCTCGTTAGTTCACCCAGAAACCAAGCAAATAAACCATTTCTCTGGTGCTGTATGGATGTGAGGACGTTAGTTCGCGTTTGTTCAGGCATTAGAAACGTTAGGATCTCATTGGTCTAGCCACAAAAGACGGGGACACAACATCTGAGCTGTTTTGGATGGCAACGCCACAAATACATTACACGATATAAAGAAGTATTACTTTCGGCGATATTTTCAAAAATGTTACACCGCCATCTGGAATCCCAAAATTGACGTCATTTTTAAAATTCCCGCCCCCAATTCAGTTAAAATGCCACATGATAATGCTTAATCTTTTTTTTTCAAAAATGTCATATCCGCCATCATGGATTTCAAAATTGACATAATTTTCAATTTTCCCATCCCCAACTTAGTTAAAATCCATACCCCACATGATAATGATTAAAAAAAACGTTTTTTTTTCATAAATGTCATGTCCACCATCTTGGATTTCAAAATTGACATAATTTTCGAATTTCCCACCCCCAATTTAGTTAAAATCCATACCCCACATGATAAGGTTTAGTCTTTTTTTTTCAAAAATGTCATGTCGCCATCTTGGATTTCAAAATTGACATAATGGCCACGACGGTATGACGGTTGAAATGATACGCCTAACGCTAGATGTCACCTTACCAATAATAACGCACATAGTCAACACCTCAATTGCGACTAACATCTTCCCAGAATCCTGGAAACTTGCCAGGGTGAAGCCGATCCCAAAATCTAACGTTACCGAGGACTATAAGGATTTAAGACCCATTAGCATCTTACCTGTACTTTCTAAGGTTATCGAGAGAACCGTTTGTGAGCAGCTCTCTAAGTACTTAGAGGATAATAACCTACTACCATGTACACAGTCAGGTTTCCGCAGTAAACATGGAACGGCTACTGCAATGGCAAAAGTCACAGACGACATTATTGCAGCGTCAGATAAGGGAATGGGGTCCATTCTGGTACTTTTAGATTTTTCGCGTGCTTTTGACTATCTTAATCCAACATTACTGCTTTCTAAAATGGCCTATTACGGAATATCCTCTTCGTCGTGCAAATGGTTTCAGTCATTTCTAACAGACCGGAAGCAGTATGTTGAAATAGAAACTGATCAAGGAGATGTATTCAGGTCAAAAGTACAAGAAATCAGTCGCGGGACACCACAGGGCTCAATTTTGAGTCCATTGCTTTTTATTCTGTATACAGCTGATCTAATGAAGAATTTAAAACATTGCAATGCCCATTTATATGCGGATGATACTCAAATGTATTACTCTTTCACGCCTAACAATTTGGAAATATCGCTTAACAAAATAAACCAAGATTTAGAAATAATAGCAGACTGGTCACACAAAAATAACCTCATTTTAAACCCAACTAAATCTCAGTTTTTAGTATTAGGTAATAAATGGCAACGGCAAAAAATTAAAGAACAAAACCCAAGTGTAAAAATAGGAATCGAGCCGGTCACTCAAGTAGACAGCGAAAAATCTAGGTTTGACGATAGATGGTCAACTGCGATACATTGAACATGTAAATATTAAGATAAGAAACGCCTTCTACCGGCTTAAAGTGCTATATAGGATTCGTAAATATCTTACTATTAAGGTTAGGGAAACTCTTGTAGAATCTTTAATACTTTCTCAATTTAATTATGCAGACATAGTAAATATATGGGCCAAGACTCTTAGCAGAAACAAAAAAGTCAATACAGCGGGTACAAAATGCATGTGTTCGGTTCTGTTACGATATTCCCAGGCGAGCGCATATAACTCCATTTTTAAATGAAAGGTCTACTCTGAATATGGAGCACAGGAGAAGACTGCACCTGGCATGCGCAGTAAGGAAACTTATCGAGTTTGAGAAACCCAGTTACTTGTTCGAAAAGCTAAGATGGGTCAAGGATACACGCGGCAAGTCTCTTAGAAGATGCACTAAACTCAGGGTACCTAAGCACAGGACGGCATTCTTCAGGGGGAGTTTCAAATTTGCAGCTGCAAAAGTCTGGAACGATCTGCCTCCACCCCTACGAGAACCCATGGCGTTATCTAAGTACAAGCGGTTAGTCCAAGGCCATTTAATAGACGTGCAAAGCAGGTTATCCTCACCCCCCTAACAACCTCCCTTTTCTTTCGCATACACACACACCCACACAGACACACACACACACACACACACACACACACACACACACACGCACACACACATAGTGGCACTTTTGCAGCACTGTTGATTTACATTAACTATGTTCATTTGTTTATTCTATTTTTTCATGTAGTCTTGTCCCAAAATCAAAATTTTGTTATTTTTTTTTTTTTAATGTTTATTGTTAGTTTTAGTTGAACTTGATGTTTTTAGTATTTATATTTTTCGTTGTATTGCAACCGACACCATCAAAGGGCTCAGTCTGAAAACCAGCGCTGGACATTTTGCCCAGCACACGCTGAGACTGAGACCCATTGCCTCATACTTCTAAGAAATCGTTTTTTATATTTACTGTTATTATGTTAGGTATACCATTCTTTCTGTTTTTTCCGTTTTTGTAAGTATAAATTATGTGCATGTAATTGTTAGTATAAGTTGTGGCAATAAAGAAATTTCTGATTCTGATTCTGATTCTGATAATTTTCGTATTTCCCACCAATTTACATTCTTTTTTTCCAAAATTGTCATGTCCGCCATTTTAGCCATCCCCACCCTCACTTTAGTCCAAAATAACACTATATAATTTTTGGAACTCCAATATTGAGAAGATGCCTGTTCGCCAAACACAAAAAAAAGTGGTCAAGTGCGAGTCGGATTTTGGACTTTCCATACTAATTCCGCATCAGCGCCTGATTTCAATGTTATAGCAAAATTCACGTGTTCTGCTATATTTGGGCGGTCATATCTCAGAAACGGTAAGAGATAGAAAAAAAATTGTATATCGTAAATTTTTTTTTTTTTTTTGCATAAATCTTAATAATAATCAAGTTTGTAATTGACATAATGTTTGTAATTGATATTCCATTTTAGTTTTAAGATATTGATGTGCCCGACAGGGCTCATGTTTTGAACCTACCTAGTATTGTGCTAGTATTTAAGATCTTTTATGTACAACATGAATCACAATAAACTGAATTTGAATTAGAATTTTCATAATTTTGTTTAAAATGACGTAAGTGCCGCGCGGTGTCCTTATACTTCGAACGTTACACATTTTAGTTAAGTGCCGTACTGGCTACCAATCTGGCGCGTATAATTGATACCTAAATTCCAGAAGGTAATAAGTAATTACAGTTACTTTTGCGTTTATGACCTTTTTTATAGAGCTTTGAGTTTTAGTGTATTGTGAAGGAACAACTACGGAACCCTACACTTAGACTGGCCCGACATGCCCTTGGCTGGTTTTTGAAAACCACAACAAAATCGGTTCACCTAAACGGGAGATAAGTACATACATACATACATACTTACAGGTCCAACCGAGAACCTCCTGTTATTTGAACTCGCGGTAAAAGAATAATAATTGGAATATAGTTGAATACAGCGATCATTGCGCAAGAGCGCACGCTATGCAAAAGTTACCTAAGTAGAAGCGAATTCGTATAAAATTGCGATATTTTCCGGTTACGGTTTTATATCTTGTAGCTTTTTCGTTACTATTTAGCTGTATTGCGGGGCCTGCAGTTCTAACTTACCGAATTACTACAAAAAAACATACCATTTCTTGGAAAATTTGGAAGTTTAAGAAACGCTCGTTTTTTAAACGTTCTTTTGCATACTAAATTCTGTTTCGGGAATAAGTTCAAAATTGAAATATCTAAATTGTCTTAGGAATACTTCTTTTTTTATAGTTTTAATATCGGACTCGCCGGTACGAAGCGGCAGCACTTCGTAGGTGTGACTTTCACATTACAAAATAAAGGAATTGCTGCGTTTCTTAAATAACCATTCCTTACGATAAAGATGGTCTCGGTGAGATTTTGCTGTATGATGACTGTCGGACCGTCGATCAAAATAATTTCCCATTTTGATTCAAATTATATCCGCCGGCGAATCCAGTATATTCTAGGATTTCTGAAAAAATGAAACAACGTGAATCGCATATATCGGCACGTCACGTGTACACAATTTTAAATGAAAACCGTAATGGGTTTAGGGAAGTGGTTAATAAAAAGTATGGGTTTAAACCTACTGGACCCGTGTTCACACGATCGAGTGACGAATCCGCGATCGATATTAGCGCGTGCAGCGCTAAGATCGATCCAAGCATCGAATCCAGCAGCCCGATCAGACACCCGACGAAAAACATAAGGCTGGTTTTATCAGCCAAAAACTGGCTCGAAATGAGCCCGAGGAAAAAGATTTCCAGTGAGCGTATGTACTGGAAGTTTCAACAAGGCTGGACAGATATATTAGCAGAGCGTTTATGTCAGCAGACAGCGCTATAGATTGCGTGTTTTAATTCAAGAATAATATTGTCACTCCCAGGGCTACAGCACGATATTATGCTGTGTTTACCGGGATCTGTGTCGAATGTGGGTCTAAAATAACGGGGACATTGATGAAATCACCATCGAAAGATGTAGACGTTATATTTAACTTTCACGTTGAAAATATTCAAGCCTCAAAGCACACTGGCCTTAAGAAACGTCAATTAAGAGGAGAACGACGTAAAAATGGTACGTTTTTTTGTAGTAATTCGGTAAGTTAGAACTGCAGGCTCCGCAATACAGCTAAATAGTAACGAAAAAGCTACAAGATATAAAACCGTAACCGGAAAATATCGCAATTTTATACGAATTCGCTTCTACTTAGGTAACTTTTGCATAGCGCGCGCTCTTGCGCAATGATCGCTGTATTCAACTATATTCAAATTATTATTTTTTTACCGCGAGTTCAAATAACAGGAGGTTCTCGGTTGGACGTGTATGTATGTATGTACTTATCTCGCGTTTAGGTGACCCGATTTTGTTGTGGTTTTCAAAAACCAGCCAAGGGCATGTCGGGCCAGTCTAAGTGTAGGGTTCCGTAGTTGCCCATCATTCACAATACACTAAAATTCAAAGCTCTATAAAAAAGGTCATAAAAGCAAAAGTAACTGTAATTACTGATTACCTTCTGGAATTTAGGTATCAATTATACGCGCCAGATTGGTAGCCAGTATGGCACTTAACTAAAATGTGTAACGTTCGAAGTATCAGGACACCGCGCGGCACTTACGTCATTTTAAACAAAATTATGAAATTTTGCGATATACTATTTTATTTCTATCTCTTACCGTTTCTGAGATATGACCGCCCAAATATAGCAGAACACGTGAATTTTGCTATAACATTGAAATCAGGGGCTGATGCGGAATTAGTATGGAAAGTCCAAAATCCGACTCGCACTTGACCACTTTTTTTTTGTTAGGCGAACAGGCATCTTCTCAATATCGGAGTTCCAAAAATTATATAAAGTGTTATTTTGGACTAAAGTGAGGGTGGGGATGGCTAAAATGGCGGACATGACAATTTTGGAAAAAAAGAGTGTAAATTGGTGGGAAATACGAAAATTATGTCAATTTTGAAATCCAAGATGGTGGACATGACATTTATGAAAAAAAAACTTTTTTTTTAATCATTATCATGTCGGGTATGGATTTTAACTAAGTTGGGGATAGGAAAATTGAAAATTATGTCAATTTTGAAATCCATGATGGCGGTGACATTTTTGAAAAAAAAAGACTAAGCATTATCATGTGGCATTTTAACTGAATTGGGGGTGGGAATTTAAAAATGACGTCAATTTTGGGATTCCAGATGGCGGTGTAACATTTTTGAAAATATCGCCGAAAGTAATACATCTGTATATCGTGTAATGTATTTGTGGCGATGCCATCCAAAACAGCTCAGATGTTGTGCAGAACTGTCTCATAAAATCTGGCATATCAAAAAATCAAATTTTTCTCCGTTTTTTCGCTAAAAATATTGCTGTTTCGCCCGCAGATGGAAGAACTCGGCAGTTCTATACGTATTTGTGGCGTTGCCATCCAAAACAGCTGAGATGCTGTGCAGGACTGTCTCATAAAATGTAGCATAATTATCAAAAAAACTCATTTTTTTTTTTTCGTTTTTCGCTAGAACTTGCTGTTTCGCCCGCAGATCTAGACACGCGGCAGCGTGTCCAGCCAAGTTCACCGCAGGAACTGGCGAGCAGCAGCCGTGTGTTATATTACACGAACCGTTTGGAGACACTTTTGACCCCCCAATAACTCCAAATCTATTTAACATAAAAAAATGAAATTTGGCTTATGTATTAAGATCCTTTAGAACAAGTAGAACCCCAAATTTCAATAATATAGGTTAAATAGTTATTGAGATATTAAAGTCCAAAAAACGGTATTTTTATCACTGACTGACTGACTGACTGACTGACTGACTAGTAATCAAAAACCTAACCCACTTCCAGGTGACCTAGAAAGGTGAAATTAGGCATCCAGCTTAGTAATTGTGTGTGTATACATACAAAAATCGAAAACAGTGATTTTGTTATGTTTTTTTATTATTATTATCCTGTATGTCGCACCCGCTCACGGGACAATAGTGTCCCGGACCTTTGGGAGGCGTGCACGGAGCCGAAGCCAACGCGTAGAGGCCCTTTCGACAATTTAATGAAATGCAAGGTGTACATCGAGCGGATGCTGTCCCTATCCGTGTCATGGGACGCACACAGAGACAGCGCCCGCTAGGTGCAAGAACTATTGATGGAGACATGGAATCTAAATACAAATTGGGCTATGGGTTTGAAATGGAGGACTGGCTAATTGGGCTATGGGGTGAGACTATCGGGCGTCTACCAGGAAAAGTGTCTCATAGCAAAAATGGGACTGGTAGACGATGACTCGCCTCCCGCTAGATGGGCCCCCACAAAATAGCGACACATAAAGTGGCCTAAGGGCAACACCGGTGCGGAAGGCTAAGGGCGGAGAGGTGTAATACTGGGCTTTAAACCGAAGCCAACTAACCCCTTACGTTTCCACATCCACCCCCGAGCCGAAACTCTCACGACTCCACTCTGCCCGGCCGGTTAAGGCAAGACAGAGGCGGAGGCCCCGACCCATCACCCCCCGTCAGGATCCCCCAGGAGCGCTCAGGTACGTGGGGTCGCTACCCCCCAACAGCTCGCCATAAGCTGCCCTGCGTGACTGATTGCGCTGGTAAAACCAGCGGGCGATGGGGTCGTCACATCCCTACGCCATATTATTATTATTATTATTGATGGTTGTTGCCTCAGAACTCTGTCATTTATAAACCGATTTGGAAAATTCTTTTTTTGTTTCAAAGATATACTAGAATAGCATATACACTCACACGCACACACTTACACATACATGCACATAAAAATCCAATACGTATTAACGTTTTGGAAAATTCTTTGTTAGTTCAAAACTTTCAAAAGATGTACTAGAATAGCACACAGAACTAATTAACAAATAATAATTTCTGTACAAAAAGTAATGATATCCCATCAAAAACTTAAATGTAAAATGAGAGCCAAGTTCAATATCGCGTGCACTTCGCCGACAAAAGAATTGAGATCTGCAAGGGCGCCAAGTTCTTTGCCCTAAAATTTTTAGATACAAGGACATGCGACATACTCAATGCATTTATTTTACTTGGGGAGTAATTCAATATCAAGATTTGACTTGGCTAGTTTTCACAAACTAACTAAATTTTATATAAGTAACAAGACGTACACTAACTTGCGTACTTACCTTTACGAAAATAGGTTAATGATTTGATTGATTTTTATTTATAATATAAATTTATATTTTAAAACTAGCCAAGTCAAGTCTTGATGTTGAATATCTTTGTATCTAAAAATTTTAGGGCAAAGAACTTGGCGCCCTTGCAGATCTCAATTCTTTTGTCGGCGAAGTGCACGCGATATTGAACTTGGCTCTCATTTTACATTTATGTTTTTGATGGGATTGTAGAACTCTGCAGTTCTATACGTATTTGTGCCGTTACCATCCAAAACAGCTAAGATGCTGTGCAGAACTATCTCATAAAATGTAGCATATCAAAAAAATCATATTTTTTTTCGTTTTTTCGCTAGAACTATTGCTTTATACGTATTTGTGCCGTTACTATCCAAAACAGCTGAGATGCTGTGCAGTACTATCTCCTAAAATCTGGCATATCAAAAAAAACAGAATTTTTCCGTTTTTTCGCTAGAACTTTTTCTGTTTAGAGCTCGGCAGTTCTATACGTATTCGTGGCGTTGCCATCCAAAGTTGAACAGAACTTTTGAAAAAAAGTATGAGGAACTGTAGAACTAATGGGGATGCTACTAGAACTGTCCTTAAATTGTGAGATTCTAACATTTGATATGCTAGGTTCACACACATCGTGAAGACAGCCGCCTCCATGTATGAAAAAAATAAAAATGACGAAATCGGCCAATTGCTGTCGAGTGCCCGCAAGTTAGCCATCTATATCGATCAAGTGTCGTCCAAAGATGTTAGTTCATCCATTGAAATCATTAGGATCTCATAAAATAACATTTTACAGCACTTGGTCTGATCACCTTATATGGAGATTTCTAATTTTACGTTTTTATTTTTTTGTGGCTAGACCAATGAGATCCTAACGTTTCTAATGCCTGAACAAACGCGAACTAACGTCCTCACATCCATACAGCACCAGAGAAATGGTTTATTTGCTTGGTTTCTGGGTGAACTAACGAGCGTGAAGACAGCCGCCTCCATGTATGAAAAAACATTAAATGGCGAAATTGGCCATTTGCTGTCGAGTGCCCGCAAGTTAGCTATCTATATCGATCAAGTGTCATCTAAATATGTTAGTTCATCCATTGAAATCGTTAGGATCTCATAAAGTAACATGTTACAGCACTTGGTCTGATCACCTTATATGGAGATTTCTAATTTTACGTTTTTATTTTTTTATGGCTAGACCAATGAGATTCTTACGTTTTTAATGCCTGAACAAACGCGAACTAACGTCCTCACATCCATACAGCACCAGAGAAATGGTTTATTTGCTTGGTTTCTGGGTGAACTAACGAGCGTGAAGACAGCCGCCTCCATGTATGAAAAAAATAAAAATGACGAAATCGGCCATTTGCTGTCGAGTACCCGCAAGTTAGCTATCTATATCGATCAAGAGTCATCTAAAGATGTTAGTTCATCCATTGAAATCGTTAGGATCTCATAAAATAACATTTTACAGTACTGTCTGATCGCCTTATATGGAGATTTCTAATTTTACGTTTTTATTTTTTTGTGGCTAGACCAATGAGATCCTAACGTTTCTAATGCCTGAACAAACGCGAACTAACGTCCTCACATCCATACAGCACCAGAGAAATGGTTTATTTGCTTGCTTTCTGGGTGAACTAACGAGCGTGAAGACAGCCGCCCCCATGTATGAAAAAATATTAAATGGCGAAATCGGCCATTTGCTGTCGAGTGCCCGCAAGTTAGCTATCTATATCGATCAAGTGTCATCTAAATATGTTAGTTCATCCATTGAAATCGTTAGGATCTCATAAAATAACATTTTACAGCAGTTTGTCTGATCGCTTTATATGGAGATTTCTAATTTTACGTTTTTATTTTTTTGTGGCTAAACCAATAGGATCCTAACGTTTCTAATGCCTGAACAAACGCGAACTAACGTTATCACACCCATAAAGAACCAGAGAAATGGTTTATTTGCTTGGTTTCTGGGTGAACTAACGAGCGTGAAGACAGCCGCCCCCATGTATGAAAAAAATAAAAATGACGAAATTGGCCATTTGCTGTCGAGTGCCCGCAAGTTAGCAATCTATATCGATCAAGCGTCGTCTAAAGATGTTATCTCATCCATTGAAATCGTTAGGATCTCACAAAATAACATTGTACAGGACTTGGTCTGATCGCCTTATATGGAGATTTCTAATTTTACGTTTCTATTTTTTTGTGGCTAGACCAATGAGATCCTAACGTTTCTAATGCCTGAACAAACGCGAACTAACGTCCTCACATCCATACAGCACCAGAGAAATGGTTTATTTGCTTGGTTTCTGGGTGAACTAACGAGCGTGAAGACAGCCGCCTCCATGTATGAAAAAAAAAAAAAAAATTACGAAATCGGCCATTTGCTGTCGAGTGCCCGCATGTTAGCTATCTATATCGATCAAAAGTCATCTAAAGATGTTAGTTCATCCATTGAAATCGTTAGGATCTCATAAAATAACATTTTACAGCACTTTGTCTGATCGCCTTATATGGAGATTTCTAATTTTACGTTTTTATTTTTTTGTGGCTAGACCAATGAGATCGTAACGTTTATTATGCCTGAACAAACGCGAACTAACGTCCTCACATCCATACAGCACCAGAGAAATGGTTTATTTGCTTGGTTTCTGGGTGAACTAACGAGCGTGAAGACAGCCGCCTCCATGTATGAAAAAAAAAAATGGCGAAATCGGTCATTTGCTGCCGAGTGCCCGCAAGTTAGCTATCTATATCGATCAAGTGTCGTCTAAAGATGTTAGTTCATCCATTGAAATCGTTAGGATCTCATAAAATAACATTGTACAGCACTTGGTCTGATCGCCTTATATGGAGTTTTCTAATTTTTCATTTTTATTTTTTTGTGGCTAGACCAATGAGATCCTAACGTTTCTAATGCCTGAACAAACGCGAACTAACGTCCTCACATCCATACAGCACCAGAGAAATGGTTTATTTGCTTGGTTTCTGGGTGAACTAACGAGCGTGAAGACAGCCGCCTCCATGTATGAAAAAAATAAAAATGACGAAATCGGCCATTTGCTGTCGAGTGCCCGCAAGTTAGCTATCTATATCGATCAAGAGTCATTTGAAGATGTTAGTTCATCCATTGAAATCGTTAGGATCTCATAAAATAACATTTTACAGCACTTTGTCTGATCGCGTTATATGGAGTTTTCTAATTTTTCGTTTTTATGTTTTTGTGGCTACACCAATGAGATCCTAACGTTTCTAATGCCTGAACAAACGTGAACTAACGTCCTCACATCCATACAGCACCAGAGAAATGGTTTATTTGCTTGGTTTCTGGGTGAACTAACGAGCGTGAAGACAGCCGCCCCCATGTATGAAAAAAAATTAAATGGCGAAATCGGTCATTTGCTGCCGAGTGCCCGCAAGTTAGCTATCTATATCGATCAAGTGTCGTCTAAAGATGTTAGTTCATCCATTGAAATCGTTAGGATCTCATAAAATAACATTGTACAGCACTTGGTCTGATCGCCTTATATGGAGTTTTCTAATTTTTCGTTTTTATTTTTTTGTGGCTAGACCAATGAGATCCTAACGTTTCTAATGCCTGAACAAACGCGAACTAACGTCCTCACATCCATACAGCACCAGAGAAATGGTTTATTTGCTTGGTTTCTGGGTGAACTAACGGGCGTGAAGACAGCCGCCTCCATGTATGAAAAAAATAAAAATGACGAAATCGGCCATTTGCTGTCGAGTGCCCGCAAGTTAGCTATCTATATCGATCAAGAGTCATTTGAAGATGTTAGTTCATCCATTGAAATCGTTAGGATCTCATAAAATAACATTTTACAGCACTTTGTCTGATCGCCTTATATGGAGATTTCTAATTTTACGTTTTTATTTTTTTGTGGCTAGACCAATGAGATCCTAACGTTTCTAATGCCTGAACAAACGCGAACTAACGTCCTCACATCCATACAGCACCAGAGAAATGGTTTATTTGCTTGGTTTCTGGGTGAACTAACGAGCGTGAAGACAGCCGCCCCCATGTATGAAAAAAAATTAAATGGCGAAATCGGTCATTTGCTGCCGAGTGCCCGCAAGTTAGCTATCTATATCGATCAAGTGTCGTCTAAAGATGTTAGTTCATCCATTGAAATCGTTAGGATCTCATAAAATAACATTTTACAGCACTTTGTCTGATCGCCTTATATGGAGATTTCTAATTTTACGTTTTTATTTTTTTGTGGCTAGACGAATGAGATCCTAACGTTTCTAATGCCTGAACAAACGTGAACTAACGTCCCCTGATGCGTAGACATTTTTAGATTTGACAATTTCGTAGAGGGCGGGTTGGCGTGAAGACAGCCACCCCACTTTAAAAAAAAAAAATGACAGAGTCGGGTCCTTACGATATTTTATAGTGAACAAACGTGAACTAACGATTATCTAGCTAAGTGAATGGTCAAAAGTGGGAAAAAGTGGTTTGGGGTGGTTAGCGTGAAGACAACCACCCCATTTTGTTTTTTAAAAAAATATATTACAGAGTCGGATCCTAACGATTTTACCTACTGAACTAACGTGAACTAACGATGAACTAACGATATACGTATGCCATTTGCGGGCAAACGATTTGGGGTGGTCAGCTTCACAGCCATCGTAATTTAAACTATACTTTGGTACAATATTCCTGTAGACAGACAATGTGTTGTTAAAGTACATCATATAGTACCAAAGTCAACACGCCTACATAAGAAAATACGTTTTATATTACCGCGTGTCTAGAAAAATACGTTTTATATTATACGGTAAGAGATTTCAAATTATGTTTGTTTTTTTTCATCATTTGCTCTGTAAACGATTCTATGACCACCTTTATTGGTCTTCACATTTTCGTTACTTGCGTTCCCACGACACGATCTTATTCTCAATGAAGTCATTTTATGTAAATTGTGTGGCTACCATTCTGCCCCCGCATGTCGTAACATGTTTCATTTGGAGTTCCATTATGACCCATGATTTAATTTAACGAATCAATCCCAAACAAGTACGGACACACTAAATATGCAGGTATGCGGCCTGTCTGTTTTGCAATATTCACAATATTGCGAAGTTGACCGAGGCGAAGTTGGCCGAAGCATGAGTTTCTGCAGTGAAGTGGCTCTACAGTATATTTGCCCAACCTAGTTCAACTTCCCGAGTAGTGTCGATTTGAGGTTAAACTCCCAAAAGACATAAAATCACTATAAATACGAGTAATAAAGATTTTCTTTATGTGAGACAATAGTCTAATATATACTAAACTGTATAGCTTTATACCAAAGAACACGGGACAGCTTTGGCTGCAGTCGCGGAGTTGAAAGTAAAAATAGCCGTTACGTTACTCCAACCTCGGAGATAAGTATGTATCTCGGAATATATTACAAACAGCAACAAAGCTGATCGTCTGTTGCAAATGGCCGCTGTTTACCAGTCCAGTGCAATTGATGAGACTTGTTGGTGGACTGGTTGGCATATTTGGTTGGAGTTTGTTTGTTTTTATTTAGTAGGGCGCTGATACTGGCAGGTATGACGCGGTATAACCGCGGCGTCGTCGCTACGCGTCATACCTGTTTGTATTAGGTAGGAATTTAGCATTCGCGTTTAAATTAGGCATAAAATAAGTTTAGGACATATAGATCTACGTTACTTTTTAGAGTTTCGTACCCAAAGGGTGCTCACGGAACGCGATCTGCAACAGACGGTAACTTGAATTTCAACTGTGCATTATTTTTATTGAAATAAAAGTAGGTACCTAAGTCTTAATCCGGCTAACCTGTTATCCATAGATATCTATCAGTGGCGTGGCGTCAAATATACTGTTCGTAAAGCTGGAGTGGATTTGGCTTACTTTTTCTTATAGAGCAATAGAGAATTATGCACATTTTTTTAAACAAGGCAATCCGGTGGGAATAGCAATAGAGTATTATGCACATTTTTTAAACAAGGCAATCCGGTGGGAATCGTGTTTTATGGACGCCTCACCATTTCGCCTCTGATGTCTAGTCTAAGGAGTTTTGTTAATACATATATATGTTTCTAAAACGCATAGAGCCGCCGTTGGCGTTTGTGCCCCGTTTAACTCGCAAAAGCGCCGAAACTGAAAACAAAACTAGATGTGACAGATTTACGAATCTCCGCTTCGTTATCGAAGGTCAAAATTAAAAAATAAAAATACTTTCTGTATACATTTCATTAGCATAAACCTGTTAAACGCCCGTCCTTGCTAACCGTTGCGTAGTATAAATACATTTTGTATACTTAACGCGTGAACGCGGTCAACGACCCGTCGCGTGAGAGGACCTTGCGTCTGTCACTTTCCTATCTATGATATGAATACGAAAATATTACGGCACAATAGCGCGCAGGCGCAGCGGCTCGTGTTTGAATAAATGGTTCTTTAATTAACACATTTTATGAATTACTAGCTGTGCCCCGCGGTGTTACCCACTCATCCCACGGGAACACTAAATTTATTCGGGATGAAAAGTATCCTATGTCCTTTCCCGGGTCTCAAACTATCTCCATACCAAATTTCATCTAAGTCGGTTCAGCAGTTGAAGCGTGAAGAGGTAACAGACAGACAGACAGACAGACTTTCGCATTTATAATATTAGTATGGATTTCGTCATTTGGGTTAATCAACTTTTTTTAGTAATTATAAACACGGTTTAAACTCGTAAAAATTGTCAGGAACGGCTCTAAATGTTTCGAACTCATATGGAGCTCTTCATCAGGGACAGCGATCCGTGCTGCTACGCGATTCACGGCCCACTCTGTGTCTGTGTCATAAGTGTAGACGCGAATTAATTCAATAAAAAAACGATCTTAAGAGCTCAATGTCTTAGTTAATGCTATATTTTAAATAAGCACAACAGAATTGTGTCTGGCTCAAGGGGGTTAAGACGATGGGAGATGAAGTAAGGCAGACAGGTAGGTATTTAGATCGGTTTGGAATTGTAAATTTCGCGCCGTCGAAAACCCTCCATAAAGTCGACTAATCACCAGCTAATATTAGGATCTCTCTGTGTATTGTGTAAATGAGTCTTTTTGATTTGACACTGTATCACAGAATAAAGACACTACAGAAGCCACACTCTTTTGTTATGTGCCGCTTTTGCAAACGAATTAGCCTACTAGAATCTGATTGGTAATTTTTAATGACGTGCAACGCCGTTGGTTGTAGCACGTTGTGGGCGTGTCATATTCCTAGGGTTGCCTGCACCAACAAAACGAAATTTGCGTCTCGGCAGTTGTAAGTACTTATTGTGCATGCTACTTTTAGTAAATATTTAATACATCCTAAATATTTCTACGGTTCATAATCAGTTTAATTAGGTATGATACTGGCTCTAAATGTTCATTGAGGCGAGTAGAAAAACGAAAGCCACACATGTCTGCGTTGAACCAACCCTGAGATCCAGTAGGCATTTCCAGGGTCCAACATCAGATAAGTTTTATTATAAGGGCTCTCGATGTTCATTGAGGTGAGTTGAAAAAGGAAAGCCACACGTGTGTGCGTTGAACCAAACCTGATATCTAGTAGGTAAGTGTTTCATCATCAGATCCTAAATTAATGACAATGGGAAAATAGTTAGTTGTAAACACTTTTGAATAAAAAAATCGGTTTAAATTTCACGGAGAAATTCGGTAAACGGATTCAATACAGACGAATTTTATACTCTTCCATTTTGAAGTTGGTTAAAAATAATCAATAATCATAAAAATATATAAGCAGTTAAAATATAATAGTTGCGTTGGCACCGCTTCGAAAAACGAGCCGACCCTAGCCGAATAAAGGCAGAGCGATGGACGGGCCGGGTCACATCACAATAGACATGTTGACAATTTTTTTTTGAGGATGTCAATCGATTCTATATTTTATTGTGATCAAATGTCTACATATATGAGACTGACTACACTTAAACTGCTCAAAAAGTCAGAAATGACCGTCAAAGTTCAACATTCCTACGTTGCGCTAAAACGCTCCATAAAATTGGCGTCCACGCTAGTGACGTCACGGGCCGGTATAGGTACCAATAAATTGTATGGATATTAAGAAATTTGCCATTTTCACCGTGAAAAAGTGCGTTTGAGTTCATGGTTGTCATACAATTATTGTTTTGTAAAATTATGAGGATCCTGAAGAAATTTCCAAATTTTCTTTTGGATTAAAAAAAATATCATAAAATTTGCGTACCTTTGAAGTCAAATATTAGGTACTTACCAAAAAAAAATTGTTTGTTGGATTTTTTTTCTTTGTTTCGTGATATATTTAGCTAATTTTATTCATAGGTATAACTACATTACGCTGTAGAATTCAACATCAGTCAACATGTCTATTGGTAGGTATATTTCGTGACATGCGGCGGAAGTTCTCAACTTCGTCGGCGTGGAAGAAAATATCGTAACCCCCCCTTTTTCTTCGCCAAAGTCGAAGTCACCACACACCAAAAATGGTTAAAATACTTAAAATCCGTCCAAATTATTGTACAAACAAATTATATTGTGCCTAAAGATTGCCGAATGTGGGAACATTACGATAAAGTCAAAAATAATCTTACCTAGCAACAGTATAGGTACAGTAAAGAACCTCTGTTAGATAGGAATTTAGTTCACAATTTACAAGATCCGCATGACTCCGCAGATAGGCCGTAATCTGAAGTAAAGATAACAGTATGTGTCGATATACTTACTTAAAACTTTGTAAAATGTGGCCATTATATAAATGAGGCGGTGAAGACTAGACAACTAATTTAAATTCAGAAATTCTCATTTGTTGAAATGAATATAATATATATGAGCGGATCTTTTAATTCGACGTAATAGAGTGAATATTTCTGCACTTTCCTGAGTTCCTGACCAATGTTTTTTTTAGCTAGCCTATATTAGGAGTGTCCCACTGCTAGGCAAAGGCCTCTCCCCCTTTGATTTCCACAGGTCCCTGTCTGACGCTTCCTCCGACAAATGTTTCAAGTTTACGATATGATTATAGTGTCATTAAACGAACCATCAAACATCGTATGAGAGTAATGAATGACTAATGAGATTATATCACACATAACATGATTTAACTCAAAATAGTAATTTTACACGCACGCATGTATCCTCTAAACTAAACGTAACATGTTACTTATTTTATGTATGTTATTTAGTTCCAAACATCGCTGCACGACTGTCGGCGTATAATGTTGGCACTTGTTTTAACTTTGACACAGTTTCGTTGCAAAACACTGGCTTATGCAACCGCCGCCACGCCGTAGAAGCAATCACTCGATTTTATTTAAACAACCTAATTTATTTTTAATTTTTTTATTTTCTTTATTGAAAGCAGTAACGTCTAATTTTACTTTTATTATTTTTTAGGAATGCGGTTCCGTTATGATTATGACCGCTTTTATAAATGCTTTCGATAATTTTCAACAATTGCACATCATAGCTTGGAAATCATCTATTTCACTAAATGCCCATAAGCGGAAGCGTTTCCTTCTATTTATATATACTAATTTATGTGGTGCAGACAAATAATGGGAATAGGTACAATATTTATTAAACAAAAACAGTAACCTATTCTAAATAAGAGTATTAAATCCAAATAAAACCAAAAATTATAATATACAATAAGCACATTATGAGTAATAGTTTAATCTAACCTTGATAAAACATGTCCTATTACGTAATAACAATAACTATTCTTGCTGAAATTACATTGACATAGATAAAACATTATCACTCCAGAAAAAGACAAAATACGAATTGCATTGTATAGTACTGTTAGATAAGATAAGGAACAAGATCAGAAGCGAATATGTAAATAAGATTTCTATTGACATCGTGGAAAAAGAAAATAATATATTCGTGGATCCTCAAGCCTGATAAGACTAAATAGCCGGTAACAACGGTACCTTTGCGGCCCTAAAATAAATGTTAAATGTTACAATTCAAGACTTGATTTGACACTACACCTCACGGAACTAGTTACTAGGTAGTATACTACCTATACTACCTAGTAACTAGTGAAATAAAATCGTTACGGCAGATGGCGCTACGATACCCGCAAGCGTAAGGCACATAAGGAATGAAGCAAACAAATGGTAGAAAAATTCGATGCTCAAAGCTAGTGGTGTTGATAGAACAATTGGTTGTTCGCCCGTCTGGCTCGGGAAACCGTTGAAACGAGGGTTTAAGTCCCGAGAAAAGCATACGTACAATTTCAAATATGTAGAACACTTTTATCGGATTTCAATAAACCTTTGGTTTATGATAGCAGACGTTATACTGTTTTAATAAACAGTGATAATTTGATACCTACAGCCTTTATTATTAGTTAAAGAGGTGTCAGGGTGTCAACTACTGGAATTAGAATGCCAGACATTGGGATATTCCCTACGCGAAATTCGTGTTTAAGGTATCGAAATGAATAGTATGTCATCTCATCTTGAGAAAATACCATCCGAGATAAGATTCCCCTAGCGGTTAAACCTTCCTACCAAAATTGTCTGCCCCAAGACTAAAGATGTAACTAGAACCAGTCGCTGTTGCAGCACAATTGTGAAGTTTATAAGCCTTAAGCAACAATGTTTCCCTTAATTTTAACACGATTGAGACAAATATTCTAAGAAAACATCACGATACCGTCGCCTTGAATCAGGCGGAGAAGGTCAAGGGAAACAACGAGGAAAATACTGGCTTTAATGGAAAATATCAAGCATAAAAGAGAAATACTTGTTAAGAAATGAAAAAGTCGGCGGATATGGGGTAGCGTGATGTTAGTGATTGATGAACACTTTTATTTATTCTTGGAAGCGAAGCTCTGTACACGGTTCATTTTGTTTTTATGGAGAATATTTTATGCCCATCTTTTGTTCATTGAATATATCCAGCCAGGTTCTGTAATCGAGGCACTCAAAAGATCAAAGCAGCAGATCGGTAGTTTATAGTGCCCCGGCGGCAAGAAGTCAATTATGACACCTGTCAATACAGTTAAGGTTATAAAATGTATTGACAAGTGTCAGAGTTAACTTCTTACGGGCAGGGCACTATAGTACTGCATTTGTAACTTTTGTAAGGTTCCTTAGCCCCATTTAAAATGCATTGATCCTATAAACTTTCTCTGGCCATGCTCTAAACCTGTACCTACACCAAAAAAGAAATAATCTGTTCACCCGGTTGCATCTTCAATTGATTGGTGATGCTGTTATCAATCTAGTTACATTACCAATCTTCCTATGGCTATTCATTCTATTATGCTTGATAAAATAGACGATCAGTGTCGTGCAAGACCTTTCAAGTTTATGGGCTATTCTCCATTATATGCCACAACAGAATGTACAGAAAATGTGTACTGTATAGATTTTTCTAGTTCTCATGTGTATGTCCAAGCATCTCGCGAGTCGCTACCAACCTTCTTAACCGGTCCCGAACAAAGCGAGGCGACTTGGTCTTATTGTCGTCTGTTATGCAATGCCGTGCTGGCGATCTAAATTTGTTTACCATCTGGAGATTAGGAGTGGAAATGTATTTCATTTGGAAACAAGACTTTAGGATTAGATGCTCAAAGTTGAACTGAAAATATTCAGCTCAGCGACATGTAACCATCAAGATATATGTACATTGTGCCTATTTGATCTGAACGTGGCTCTCGGTGACCAGATGTTTAGGTGAAATAACACTTTATGAGACTGATATCAACTTATGACGAATCTCATCAAGAGTTTTCTGATATTGCTCGTAAGATGTCCGTCTCGTAAATAATGACTAAATAATGAATGAAATACATTCAAATGTTCACTAGCATTCACCAGCAGCTTTCACGTCCACGTCTTCGGGAATAAAGTATCCTATAATCAGCTGTATGCCAAGTTTTGTATAAGTCCGTTCGACGGTTAATGTGTTAACAACCTGCTAACGTCTTCATAAACTTTCACATTTATAACATTTCAGTGGGATAGAGTAGGTAAAGTTCTTTTAACATATTGGCTCAAGAACATGCGCTTCTTAAACGCAATGCAAATGCATTACCAGTGTTTATGGACCGTTGGTAGTTAAAAAGTTAATTACAACGTCACATTAGATCTGTTGTTGTGCAGCCGCAAGATCGTGTTATTTATAGTGAATGGCGTGATAACATGCAGCTGTTATCACTGGCAAACAATACGTTTGTGAGTGCTTTACATTTACAGTTACAAAACACGTCGTGCATGTTTGGGATTGGAGATCTGACGAAAGAAAACGTCTTTACATTAATGTGAAGGTGTTCGTGACAGTGGGACTTCCAGCACTAAATGTAAAAGGCTACTATGAGGCTATATCTATGTTAGCTTCATATCGTACATTATTTATGTATAAGTCTTTTCCAATGCGTGACTACTAGTGATCACCTAAACGACGTTTAGGTAGGCTAAATATATAAGATTTTATATGAAATTGCGATTTTAGTCTCATAATCAAACCATAGTTATCCCTGGGGCACCAAACTCTGTTCCGCTTCAAGCTTATAGTCTACGCATCAGGGGACGTTAGTTCACGTTTGTTCAGGCATTAGAAACGTTAGGATCTCATTGGTGTAGCCACACAAAAATAAAAACGAAAAATTTGAAAACTCTATATAAGGCGATCAGACCAAGTGTTGTACAATGTTATTATGAGATCCTAACGATTTCAATGGATGAACTAACATCTTTAGACGATACTTGATCGATATAGATAGCTAACTTGCGGGCACTCGGCAGCAAATGACCGATTTCGCCATTTAATTTTTTTTCATACATGGGGGCGGCTGTCTTCACGCTCGTTGGTTCACCCAGAAACCAAGCAAATAAACCATTTCTCTGGTGCTGTATGGTATGGATGTGAGGACGTTAGTTCGCGTTTGTTCAGGCATTAGAAACGTTAGGATCTCATTGGTCTAGCCACAAAAAAATAAAGCCGTAAAATTAGAAATCTCCATATAAGGCGATCAGACAGTGCTGTAAAATGTTATTTTATGAGATCCTAACGATTTCAATGGATGAACTAACATCTTTAGATGACACTTGATCGATAGATGACACTTGGTCATGTCCATAAAACAAAAAAACATAGAATATTCAATTATGACAATTTTTATTTAGATTATTCTAACGTGAAGTAAAAAAATAACCGCCTAACTATTAGTATCCAATATTAAGCATAAATTTTTCATTTTGGTAATGGTATTGGTAAAGATGGTTTTCTCAAAAATTGCATGTAATGTTGCCTTACCATCGCTAGATAGACTACAGTAAGTGGAACATACCGAAGACTTTTTAGAAGTGTCCAGTAAACAGCGAGATTTTAAATTTGGAATCAATATTTGTCCAGTAAGTAAGTATGTAATTCCTATTACGTATCAAGATATTTGAATATCGAAACACGATTTACATCGTCACCGACCTATAAAAAAACTAAGGATGTGAAGGCGATGAGGTCGTATATAAATGTAAAAAGGATGCATTCCACAAATTGTTTTAATTATAAGTACAGTGCGACAGCAAATTGTAGAAATTAAAAAAGTGGCGTCGGCGCTGTAAATAGTGAAAACTACAATTTTAGAAAATATTAATACAATACTTGCACATAACTTACAAGTGCAACTTTTTTATATGTAAATTTTCAGTATATGCCCTAGTTTTTTACTTCATCAGAAACACGATTACTGAAAAAATCCTCGATAGTTTATTTTTGACGTGACAACCATTGAGGTATTATTTATAATAGAGCCACAGACCCGAACAAAATTGTCGAAAAAAGTGGCACTGCTGTCATGTTCAAGTAGATGCCAATAACGCTTATTTATAACTAGCTTTTGCCCGCGACTACGTCCGCGTGGAATTTGGAAGTATGGAAGCAAACTCGTACAACACGATAGGTATCCACCTAATCACCTTAATTAATACAAAGGGATTATTTAAAGCGCCTAAGCAAATGTAAGGGCAATTGTGCTTTTGGTCTAATCATTACATTTCCGACAGGGTCATCAATGTCATCATGAATTACTTACTCACTTTTCAATCTTTTTAGGGATAATTTCCAGGATGAAAACTATCCTATGTCCTTCCTCGGATCTTAAACTATATCCATGCCAAATTTCATCAAATTCGATTCAGCGGTTTAAGCGTGAAGAGGTAACAGACAGACAGACAGACAGACAGACAGACACACTTTCGCATTTATAATATTAGTATGGATTTACAACAACATAATTACTTCGTACAAAATAACTCTTTACTCAAACGTTTAAGTGTCAAATTGGCTTACGTACTTATTACCACAAATATTTTTCGAGTAAATTAACTTTTTTAGCGTATTCTGACTCATGTCTCTTGTCAAACTTGGAAAATGGCACGAATGGAGCAGATTTTAATAGTTTTACATACTAAAAATATTTTCATTATAATTTTATTTAGGTATTAAAATATATTTGTTGTTTGAACTAAATAAACTCGTAAATTGTTAATAACAAATTAAGTTACGTTTTTATTTAACAACTGCATAAAAGGGTCCCGACACTACATAGAAGGGAACAGTAATAATGACATTATGATTTCTCAACTCATCTTGTTCTAGTATGTGAAATGAGAGTATGGCAAGTGCAAAATATTAACATTTTTAACCCTTTAAAGTTTGTTGGCGTGGCGTGAAAGTCGGTGGCGTAGTATATGGACGGCAGCACACATTCTTTAGGTGTTCTTGGCGTTCAAAGGTTTAAACTGACAGTGTCTAGACTCTGAGACAAAATAAAACAATGACAACAGAGCAATTTTTTTATTAATTTATTAATGTAACCTGTAGGATCTGCCTGTAAAAGGCATATGTTCATAACACTGGCTCACTCGCCGCCGCACACATAGCAATGTCATGCGTCCACTCTCGCCCTCGGCTCGCGTGTAACTAAACGCAGCATCCTATATGACGTGCGCCTGAGACAGTGTATATCTATTTATGTATAGATACCTACTACCACAAACACTACATCACCATTTTACGCTTCTTTTGTATACATTGTAATTTTTATACGTTTTTATTGAGATATTAAAGTTGTGTTGAGTGAAAGACTTTTACGCTTCTTTTGATTAAATATAAAAAAAAAACATATATGATCATTATTGTATTAAGCGGTTTACACTCACGTGAAATTGTCAGGAACGGCCCGACAAATGTTTCGAAGTTTCGAGTGTCCAGTGACGAGTTTGCCGCGGCGGTGTACGGGCAGCCGTCCCTGATGAAGGGCTCCATACGAGTTCGAAACATGTCGGGCCGTTCCTGACAATTTCACGTGAGTGTAAACCGCTTAATACAATAATTAAATATGTCTCACGAAAGTTTTAATAAAATATATGATCATGCCGAACGAACACACGAGAGACGAATTATTTGGCTGAAATTATTCTTGACATCTGTCTCTTACTAAACGTGACCTCAATTTCTCACGTTGTTTAGGATCGCGTGGGTATCTTTAATAAAAAAAATAGTATAATTATTTATTGCCCACCTTTATTAATTTATAAAATATAAAACTATAGCGACTCCTTAGATTTTTGTTCTGTGATGAGGTGCATTTTTAAGGGACAAAGTTAATAATTCTAATCTAAAATATGCTATGATTTTACATAGGATTCTTTAATTAATCAATAGAATCTGCGTAAAAAAGAATATGTCGACCTTTTTCTTTATTTTATAGCTGTTATTTCTGCAATTTTTCACTGAAAATTAAGTCATTTTTGAGACCCGTCATGTGTCATGGTCTAAACGAGACTGATCGCCCAACTAATGCGATTTGTGATTTTGCATTAGTTGGGAGGGTGCCATTTTTTCCGTCGGATTGTGTGTCCATGTAATTAATACGTCAATGGTGACAACGTCTTAAATTAGGTTGCGCTGGGAGTCACTCATGAAAAAGTGTAACGCCCGCTCACGTCTGATGAGAGAGAGAGACAAAATATATTTCTATAGTTAAAATTTGTGCAATTCTTATTTTCATTCATCGAGTATTACTGTAACAAGAGGGAAGAGGGAAGAGGGAAGAGGGAAGAGGGAAGAGGGAAGAGGGAAGAGGGAAGAGGGAAGAGGGAAGAGGGAAGAGGGAAGAGGGAAGAGGGAAGAGGGAAGAGGGAAGAGGGAAGAGGGAAGAGGGAAGAGGGAAGAGGGAAGAGGGAAGAGGGAAGAGGGAAGAGGGAAGAGGGAAGAGGGAAGAGGGAAGAGGGAAGGTGAAGAGGGAAGAGGGAAGAGGGAAGAGGGAAGAGGGAAGAGGGAAGAGGGAAGAGGGAAGAGGGAAGAGGGAAGAGGGAAGAGGGAAGAGGGAAGAGGGAAGAGGGAAGAGGGAAGAGGGAAGAGGGAAGAGGGAAGAGGGAAGAGGGAAGAGGGAAGAGGGAAGAGGGAAGAGGGAAGAGGGAAGAGGGAAGAGGGAAGAGGGAAGAGGGAAGAGGGAAGAGGGAAGAGGGAAGAGGGAAGAGGGAAGAGGGAAGAGGGAAGAGGGAAGAGGGAAGAGGGAAGAGGGAAGAGGGAAGAGGGAAGAGGGAAGAGGGAAGAGGGAAGAGGGAAGAGGGAAGAGGGAAGAGGGAAGAGGGAAGAGGGAAGAGGCAAGAGGGAAGAGGGAAGAGGGAAGAGGGAAGAGGGAAGAGGGAAGAGGGAAGAGGGAAGAGGGAAGAGGGAAGAGGGAAGAGGGAAGAGGGAAGAGGGAAGAGGGAAGAGGGAAGAGGGAAGAGGGAAGAGGGAAGAGGGAAGAGGGAAGAGGGAAGAGGGAAGAGGGAAGAGGGAAGAGGGAAGAGGGAAGAGGGAAGAGGGAAGAGGGAAGAGGGAAGAGGGAAGAGGGAAGAGGGAAGAGGGAAGAGGGAAGAGGGAAGAGGGAAGAGGGAAGAGGGAAGAGGGAAGAGGGAAGAGGGAAGAGGGAAGAGGGAAGAGGGAAGAGGGAACAGGGAAGAGGGAAGAGGGAAGAGGGAAGAGGGAAGAGGGAAGAGGGAAGAGGGAAGAGGGAAGAGGGAAGAGGGAAGAGGGAAGAGGGAAGAGGGAAGAGGGAAGAGGGAAGAGGGAAGAGGGAAGAGGGAAGAGGGAAGAGGGAAGAGGGAAGAGGGAAGAGGGAAGAGGGAAGAGGGAAGAGGGAAGAGGGAAGAGGGAAGAGGGAAGAGGGAAGAGGGAAGAGGGAAGAGGGAAGAGGGAAGAGGGAAGAGGGAAGAGGGAAGAGGGAAGAGGGAAGAGGGAAGAGGGAAGAGGGAAGAGGGAAGAGGGAAGAGGGAAGAGGGAAGAGGGAAGAGGGAAGAGGGAAGAGGGAAGAGGGAAGAGGGAAGAGGGAAGAGGGAAGAGGGAAGAGGCAAGAGGCAAGAGGGAAGAGGGAAGAGGGAAGAGGGAAGAGGGAAGAGGGAAGAGGGAAGAGGGAACGGTCGGATACAAAGGTATTAGTTAAGTTTAAGTTTACATGTACAATCGTTTAGTAAACAAAATATATTTCTATAGTTAAAATTTGTGCAATTCTTATTTTCATTCAATTCCTTGTTCCTATTGTGCAATTTAATAATATTTATATCAATAAATATTCTACCGAGAATAAGACGTTGTCACGTAAAATCTTCCTTCGCCCGTAAAACCGACTTTACAGGCAACCATTTCTTTAGTTTAGTTTTTTCATACATGGAGGCGGCTGTCTTCACGCTCGTTAGTTCACCCAGAAACCAAGCAAATAAACCATTTCTCTGGTGCTGTATGGATGTGAGGACGTTAGTTCGCGTTTGTTCAGGCATTAGAAACGATAGGATCTCATTGGTCTAGCCACAAAAAAATTAAAACGAAAAATTAGAAAACTCCATATAAGGCGATCAGACAAAGTGCTGTAAAATGTTATTTTATGAGATCCTAACGATTTCAATGGATGAACTAACATCTTTAAATGACTCTTGGTCGATATAGATAGCTAACTTGCGGGCACTCGACAGCAAATGGCCGATTTCGTCATTTTTATTTTTTTCATACATGGAGGCGGCTGTCTTCACGCTCGTTAGTTCACTCAGAAACCAAGCAAATAAAGCATTTCTCTGGTGCTGTATGGATGTGAGGACGTTAGTTCGCGTTTGTTCGGGCATTAGAAACGATAGGATCTCATTGGTCTAGCCACAAAAAAATTAAAACGAAAAATTAGAAAACTCCATATAAGGCGATCAGACAAAGTGCTGTAAAATGTTATTTTATGAGATCCTAACGATTTCAATGGATGAACTAACATCTTTAAATGACTCTTGGTCGATATAGATAGCTAACTTGCGGGCACTCGACAGCAAATGGCCGATTTCGTCATTTTTATTTTTTTCATACATGGAGGCGGCTGTCTTCACGCTCGTTAGTTCATCCATTGAAAACGTTAGGATCTCATTGGTCTAGCCACAAAAAAATAAAAACGTAAAATTAGAAATCTCCATATAAGGCGATCAGACAAAGTGTTGTAAAATGTTATTTTATGAGATCCTACAATTTCAATGGATGAACTAACATATTTAGCTGACACTTGATCGATATAGATAGCTAACATGCGGGCACTCGACAGCAAATGGCCGATTTCGTCATTTTTATTTTTTTCATACATGGAGACGGCTGTCTTCACGCTCGTTAGTTCACCCAGAAACCAAGCAAATAAACCATTTCTCTGGTGCTGTATGGATGTGAGGACGTTACTTCGCGTTTGTTCAGGCATTAGAAACGTTAGGATCTCATTGGTCTAGCCACAAAAAAATAAAAACGAAAAATTAGAAAACTCCATATAAGGCGATCAGACAAAGTGCTGTAAAATGTTATTTTATGAGATCCTAACGATTTCAATGGATGAACTAACATCTTTAAATGACTCTTGATCGATATAGATAGCTAACTTGCGGGCACTCGACAGCAAATGGCCGATTTCGTCATTTTTATTTTTTTCATACATGGAGGCGGCTGTCTTCACGCTCGTTAGTTCACCCAGAAACCAAGCAAATAAACCATTTCTCTGGTGCTGTATGGATGTGAGGACGATAGTTCGCGTTTGTTCAGGCATTAGAAACGTTAGGATCTCATTGGTCTAGCCACAAAAAAATAAAAACGTAAAATTAGAAATCTCCATATAAGGCAATCAGACAAAGTGCTGTAAAATGTTATTTTATGAGATCCTAACGATTTCAATGGATGAACTAACATATTTAGATGACACTTGATCGATATAGATAGCTAACATGCGGGCACTCGACAGCAAATGGCCGATTTCGTCATTTTTATTTTTTTCATACATGGAGGCGGCTGTCTTCACGCTCGTTAGTTCACCCAGAAACCAAGCAAATAAACCATTTCGCTGGTGCTGTATGGATGTGAGGACGTTAGTTCGCGTTTGTTCAGGCATTAGAAACGTTAGGATCTCATTGGTCTAGCCACAAAAAAATAAAAACGTAAAATTAGAAATCTCCTTATAAGGCGATCAGACAAAGTGCTGTAAAATGTTATTTTATGAGATCCTAACGATTTCAATGGATGAACTAACATATTTAGATGACACTTGATCGATATAGATAGCTAACATGCGGGCACTCGACAGCAAATGGCCGATTTCGTCATTTTTATTTTTTTCATA
This sequence comes from Apotomis turbidana, assembly GCA_905147355.2. Lineage (NCBI taxonomy): Eukaryota > Metazoa > Arthropoda > Insecta > Lepidoptera > Tortricidae > Apotomis > Apotomis turbidana. The sequence goes on from LR990292.1 coordinate 7,566,896, forward strand.
CATGGAGGCGGCTGTCTTCACGCTCGTTAGTTCACCCAGAAACCAAGCAAATAAACCATTTCCCTGGTGCTGTATGGATGTGAGGACGTTAGTTCGCGTTTGTTCAGGCATTAGAAACGTTAGGATTTCATTGGTCTAGCCACAAAAAAATAAAAACGTAAAATTAGAAATCTCCATATAAGGCGATCAGACAAAGTGCTGTAAAATGTTATTTTATGAGATCCTAACGATTTCAATGGATGAACTAACATCTTTAAATGACTCTTGATCGATATAGATAGCTAACTTGCGGGCACTCGACAGCAAATGGCCGATTTCGACATTTTTATTTTATTGGTCTAGACCAATGAGATCCTAACGTTTCTAATGCCTGAACAAACGTGAACTAACGTCCCCTGATGCGTAGACATTTTTATATTTGACAATTTCGTAGTGGGCGGGTTGGCGTGAAGACAGCCACCCCACTTTAAAAAAAAAAAAATGACAGAGTTGGGTCCTTACGATATTTTATAGTGAACAAACGTGAACTAACGATTATCTAGCTAAGTGAATGGTCAAAAGTGGGAAAAAGTGGTTTGGGGTGGTTAGCGTGAAGACAGCCACCCCATTTTGTTTTAAAAAAAATATATATTACAGAGTCGGATCCTAACGATTTTACCTACTGAACTAACGTGAACTAACGATGAACTAACGATATACGTATGCCATTTGCGGGCAAACGATTTGGGGTGGTCAACTTCACAACCATGTCCCCCCCACCTCCAACTTTTGAACCACAGGTCAAAAAATTATGGGAAAATTCATGAAAATGAGGCCTTATAAGTACTTTCAATGAAAACTATATTGAATAAAATCGGTTAAGCCGTTTTTAAGTTATCGCAAATTTCATGATTCTCTTTAAAATTACGTAAGTGCCACGCGGTGTCCTTATACTTTGAACGTTACACATATTAGTTAAGTGCCACACTGCACTAAACCATTCCGCTTAATCTGGCGCGTAAAATTCATACCTTCCAGAAGGTAATAAGTAATTACAATGACTTTGGCGTTTACGACCTTTTATAGAGCTTGAAATCTTTTTCGTAAATCGTGAAAGGATGTGAAGGATGGGCTACTACGGAACCCTACACTGAGCGTGGCCCGACATGCTCTTGGCCGGTTTTATTTCATCACATCTATTCGCTATTTTCACTCATTTTAGAAAATCAGAATATACCATTGTTTTCTATTGAGAAATCAAAGTTAGTGGACGGTCAGCATCAAAAGTAGCTGACAATTTCTCAAATTGTATACTAAAATTGTTAGCTACTTTGGATGCTGACCTCAAAAATAAGTTTGGGTGAAAACTGAGACTTACTTATCTGTAACGCCTAAGAGCGAGCAAGACAGGAATAAAAAGCGAATCGTATTCTGACAACTGAAACCGCTTATTTCGGTCACTCTGTTAAGAGTTCATCATAATAAACAAGCATGACACGAACGTGCTAAAGTCGTTTGCGAATGTTATCAAGATTCATTTGTTTATTATCTCTCGTAAGTCTCATAACACCACGATACCTATACACCTACCATACAGGAGTGTGTGCCTTGATATTTTTAGTGGCACTTAACCATACAATGTATTAATATATCCTGTTATCTTATCTGTAATGTCATTTCTTATGTTTACTAGATTTTTCATTGCATTATGTTTGCTTGCCATTGACCTCGTTTATGTTAACAATAAATAAGTGGATTAATCTGTAAATATATTAACTAAATGTGGCACTGTATTTTTTTTTTGTAAATGAAAAATATCTACGTCCCTCTTGTTGTCTTCACACTTTAGAGAAATAAAGTAGGTATAGTATTCTTTATCTAAGCTGAGCTAATCCACTTAAGAACTGAATACCATTGAACAAACCACAACTGGTAAACCGCAAATTAAGATAACGAGCTCGTAGTAAAAGCAGATTGTAACCACCTTGGAAGGTTAATAAAGATTATCGACTCTATTTCCTTGGACATTAGACTACAAAATGCACTAACAGAATAATGGTACTTTTTGGAACTTTACAACCGTCCGAACCTGCTCAAGAACGTATTCTCTTGAAAAAGGACTATGATCTCTCGTCAACAAACATTTTAAACCTATTCAACAAGGAATAAGGCTGAAAATTCAATATCCACGCAATGTAGTTCTAACCTTTATTTGTAAGTAACTGGTTGGCGCCAGGTTCGTGTTTATGAGAACAAAAGCAGATAGGATTGTATTAGACACAATGCTATTGTGAATGCAGGTAAGAGGATTAGCTCAGCTTGTAATACTTTAACTATACATATGTACATCCAATGGAAATACCGAATAGATATGTGCTTACTATATCATAAGATTCTTAATTCTATGCTCAGGCACAACCATAATATTATAGTCGCCTATTGTTTTATATTTATTTATCATTTCTGTCAGAAATGTAATTATGTTTTATGTCTGTTATGTAATTATGTTTTACGCTCACGTCACGAATAAATGTATTTCTTTCTTATGATGGTCATGTAGTCTTAAGTCTAGGCAACTTTTTCTTTGAATATTGCCAAACCCCACCGTTGAGAACCTCTGACCTAAACAAAAGAGCATTTCGCCAAGTAGCTTAATTAGACAAAAACAACATTAACGGAGTCGCGATAGTCCCGGTATCCTGTCGCACGTGCAGTTGACGACCGCAATTAAGCGATGGCCGCTTCAACCCGCGATAATTAAACGAGCCACTAATTAAATTTGCTCAATTACGTCGCCTGGTCACACTAAGTGCAGGGATATCGACGGTACGCCGTACGCCAAGAGGGCCTACGCTTCGCGAGTTACGCTAATAAAGCCAACGCATTGCCGCGCGTACTATGGTGCTTGGCTCAGGCTTCAACATTTGTTTGTTTGCGTTTTAGCCACGCCCCACGACCAATACGTTGAATTTTACAAAGCAACTAATAAAATACAATTCTAGGGAAAATCAATCTAAGAATAAAAGGGAGAATATTATGTGGAGTTTTATTCTCTAAAGAAAGTATGGCGACATTCAAAAAGAGACGCGAAATAATCTAAGAAGACTAGACTTAGGTAATACTGATTATCATAGACTTACAACTGTTCTGTTCTTAATGACATGCAAAATTATTTTAAGCTTAATTTTGTAGGTAGTTAAAGTAGTGATACTAGTGATTAATACAAATTTTACGTTCACAAAAAGGATACAGCGGCCTGACAGCCTTTGATGAAACACAAACATACTAAAAATAGTGGGTGGAGTCCCTCCGCGCGGAAGAAGTGAAACTTCGTAATGTGGAAATGAAAATAGGAAGGGGTAGAAATTGATTTTTAGTGAACTCATATTGTTTCTTTAAGACAAACTTCTTCACTCTCGCTCTTTCTCTTTCTATTCCCCCTCCCCAGGAGCGATGCACGTTTAACGCAACAGTGCTTTCCTACCCCCTCCACGGTAGCGAGCGTTAAACGTTTAACGCAATCGTTAAACGTTTAACGCAACCTTGTTGGAAGTCGCATTAGAAGTTTCACGTCAATAACCAGATTTTAATCCGTAAACTATATGTTCTTGAGATCGCTTTGCTCTATTGTCACGGTAGAGGTGACGATTATAATAACTGTACTTAAGGAAAGAAAGAAACTAAACTTTCACGATCGGATTAATGATTATATGTATACTTAAGAAAATAAAGTTTGTTGGCGGCGGAAAGAAGCATTACAGAAGCAAACTTGAAAATGTTGTTTTCATTGTAAAATTGTCGACTTCAAACGCGAGATTATACCAAGTAATGGATTAAAGACACCGCTTTAAATCTTTCTAGAAGCAGATCGAAAACCGGGTACAAGTGCAGACGTTGCGAAATACGCAACGAAGCCTTTGAAATGAGCGCCTGAACCGCTCACCGCGCAAGGCCGCCGGTCATGGCTGGTATGGTACAATAAACAACCATCTTACTCAATACCAGTGACTAATACTCTGGAAATAAGAAACGTAATCATTACAATTGCGGATGTACAAAAATGTCGTCTGCGATAGCCCATTAGGGCAAGATGCAGCCCTATTGTATACGCCTACGCGAAAAATGTCGCCATTCATTCATATGACGCAACGCTAAGATGTTAACATGTGAATTGGGATGCAATACATATGCCATTAAATCAAATAATGTACTTATGCCAATGTAAGATACTAATGTCATCCATTTCTTGATTAAATGCGTTTATTATACTGTTTTCCTCCCTAGTAAGTATTTTAGGGTCAGGTCATCTCAACATGATTTGTCTTGTACTGCAAAACGGCTGAAACGAATAAAAAAAAAAAATCGGTCAAGTGCGAGTGCGACTCGCGCACGCAGGGTTCCGTACCATTATCTGTAAGTTGGCTCCCATACAGCAAACTTACAGATAATGGTACGGAACCCTCCTTAAATATTTATTTTATTTTTCGTATTTGTTGTTATAGCGGCAATAGAAAATGTGTCAGTGCATCTGGAAAGGTACCTTGTTTCAGGTATTGAATTATGCATAGTTCCAAAAAGAAGATTAAATTTGCTATCAATACAAAAAAGAATAATGACTGTAGGTGGAACCACTATTTTTATATAATTTTTTGAATTTTCGACTTCCGAAATGCACAAGTTGAGAAAATTGCATTTAAAGATTATAGTGGCAAAAAACACACTTCTACTTCGAAGTTACATAGTGAAGGGTATAATCATAATCTTTGAATGTTAAAGAATTATAATAAAGGTGAATTGTCTAAAAATACATGTTAATTATTTTGATTTCTAAGGTAGAACATGCCAGGGTGGAAGAAACACGAAAGTGTTAATTATACCCAATTCATAAAATAAAGAGATTAAAACTGTTAGTTTCTCATCATAGTTACATATTCTTTGGCATTTTGGGACAATTGAATGAAAGAAAACTCCAAAATCCTAAAGAAATTTAATAATTACCGCATTTTTAACAGTTACAAAAAAGATCACTTATAATATTAAAAACCAACAAAATAATTTGTATATTCATGCTATATCACAAGATCAAATGGTATTTAGCGTGGTGTACCACAATGGTATAATAGAAATGGTGTTAAAGCAGTTTTTTATAACAATAAAGTTTAGTGACTCGGTCGAAACTTTTGTATGGAAACGTAACTAGGGTACCTTGTCACGACATTTACTAAACTTTAGTAACTTAAACTCGAAGATCACTATTTTAGTACCTATAATGCAAGAAATATCTGTAACAAAATGTTATTTAGGATAATTATAGCGGTAATCAATGTATTCTTATTTATAAAAACTTCTGTTTTAGTCGTGTAAGACAAGTTTAGCATTTTACTAAACTGGGTTCCTTGTCACGCTAAGTCATTATCTTACATAAATGGAGTAACTAGAAAAAATAACTCAATTGTGTACATAACTGCACCTAATTTATGATTTATCAGTCTTTAAATTAAAATAAATAGTTATTTCATACAAGAGTCATGCAAGCTGAATGTTTTTTTTTATAAAAAACATGAAGTATTTTTTTTTTGTTCAAAAAATTATTTTGCTATAGACCGACCTTATCTTAGAAAGAGGTAGTTGACTACCCGCGATGGAAATATTGACAAAATTATTCAAAATTTAAAGGCTTTTAAGACATGGCGTGACAAGGTACCCTGACTACTAAACTTTATAGTCGGAGAAATATACTAAAAAAACATAATTTTACTGATATTCTTGTACACACGTGTTCCTTAGGATGTAAATAACCCAATTATAACACAAACCCATTTTGGCACTTTTTCACCAGCTTCCACAAAAACTCATGTAACTCGGTAACTAGATGTCGTGACTAGGTACCTTTCCAGATGCACTGACACAAATATACATCTGTGAAAATTTCAACTGTCTAGTTATCACCGTTCTTCAGATACAGCTTCGTGACAGACGGACGAACGGACGGACGGACAGCGAAGTCTCAGTAATAGGGTCCCGTTTTTACCCATTGGGTACGGAACCCTAAAAAATAAATAAAAATAACTTTTCACACGTAAACACGTTCCAAAATGTCTAATGCGGTATCAGAGCCCTTATACGAGAAATGGTTTCTGGATTTATATATAGGTTGAAAAAAATTGTATATTCCGTCAACGAGAGCCCATTGCGGCAAGATAAGATACCTATTGTATATCAAATAGGTTGAAATTGCTACCATTCATTTGCATGGCGCAATTGCAACGTAATAATCAATTGATATTTTATAATGGTGATATTGCGAGCTTATTACTATATAATGAGTATAAGTAAAGTGAAAGTCATTTGCAATTAGCGTATGGTCCGAGTAGATACTCCGAGTGGCCACGGCAGATTGATAGAGGTTTATTACAGTGACAGTAAACTGTAATCAAATGGAAAATAACTTTACGGTTTATAAAAATCAAAGAAATATCGCCGATTCACGAAAATCAATCCAGAATCAAGCTAAAGTTTTACTTTCACCGATAACGCTGTATACATTGCACTTCTACACTTCAAAATACCGTCAGCACAATCGAAAATCGATGTCGAAATACTTTCGTCAATGTTGTAACAGGTTCATTCTACTGGTGTATAAATAACAGTTAATTTCTCGTCCCACGGTCCGTTAGCGCCCGTCGCGTGCGCATGTCGCTTCCTGTTTTACCGCTGGTTTTCTTCTACTACGGTTGTGACATGAATCGCACTTTCGAGCTGATCGTAAACAAAGCCGAGAATTTTGTTACGTCTGAATGATAAAAGAGTTCGTGGGAAAACGGAATGTAAACAAACAAGACAGACGTAAAACAGTGTGCATTGAATTTCACGCTTCCAATTATTCATTGTGTAACACAAGTAAAGACGGGGAAATGTTAAACTCGTTTTCAAGGCCTTTGAAGCATTTTCTTTCCGCTTATCCGCGTAGCTGCGTAGGTGTATAAGGAACTTTAACACAAAATTACAGGGTTCTAAATAGATACTTCGTAAATGCGTAGACAGATAAAGTTTTTCCATTGCTTTCTATGTACAGTTTCTAAGGACAGTCCAGTACAGATTTATACACGTAAAAGTTCCTATGAACCTATTATTATTGAAATACTCGTTCGCCATCAGCTTGTTTATCGCTTGAGTTTTTTATTTAATGTTTTTACCGGCGCGGCACGCACCGCTGCCGCAAGACTGGGTCGGAAGGAACGTTGGTGCGTGACCGAGACGTGTCCTCGGTGCCTATCCCTACCTAGTCACCTACTGACACCGCTGCCATAGCTGCTTACACGTTTTGATACTACTCTAGGATCTTTTTTTATGACATAGGTGGCAAACAAGAATACGGATCGCCTGATGGTAAGCAATTACCGTCATCCATTGACACCTGAAATACCAGAGGTTTTACTAATGCATTACCTACCGACCTTTACATCATGACATACGTGCCCTAAGCCTATGTCTACCTAGAAGATAGCCACCTGCTGACATGATAACTTATTCAGTCTGAAAGAGGGAAGGAATGTGCCTACATCCCGTCCTACTGACGGCTCTGCCATCGCCGCCTATCTTGGTCCTAGAAATGAATATATGAAGGGATAATGAATCATGATACACGCTTCCGTACAGCAAGCCTTCGATCTTGGATTTGTTTGTGGGAGCCTATCATACATGCCTAAGGTTTGCTTCCGGACACTACCGACACAGAATATATATGAGCTAAAGCAGTATGGAAACTACGAACAAACGGTCGAAACAGCGCACACACACAGACGCAAGCGTTTACGAGGCGTCTCATCGGACTTCACGGTGCTGTCAGTCGCGCGTGGCGCATCGAGACGACCGGTCATTGTTTGTGTTTATCGCGCGTGCGTGCGCTGTCCGCGATTTTTTAAAGATGCCACGAGTGCGGCTGCTTGAATTCTGCTTCTTTAAAACCGGAGCTTTCTTTTTTTAAACTTCCTGCTGATATTGAAAGGTAAGAATGCTTTATTATCACTACATAGTATAAAACAAAGTCGCTTCCTGTCTGTCTGTTCCTATATATGCTTAGATCTTTAAAACTACGCAACGGACTTGATGCGTTTTTTTAAATAGATAGATTGATTCAAGATAAAGGTTTATAAGTATAATACCTACATGCATAATTTATTAGCATTGCACCTGAGCGGAGCCTAACGGTTTGCTAGTTAATAAATAAAATGCATTTCCTTTTAAATAAATCGTTTGGTTGTTTATGTGATATTTGGTGTAAATTTACAAGTATAAAATATATATTGTATTTAGGTTAGATCGTGGGGTAGCGTCCAGGAAAACAACGGTTGGTGATGGTGGCAAACACTATAATTCTTATAAAAGTCACAGCACAGTTTTATGGGCAAATAAGAATAACACAAGATACAGGCAGACTATGAGAATAGCTAGACACGCGAGCGATTCGTACGAGTAGTGCGCGCGAACGTTGTATTATCGAATGTTCGGGAGTCGCGACCGACGGACGCGATGGCGATGCGTGCCGGCGCCGCCGCATGTGCCGCCCGCTCTCCTCCTAACCCCTCGACTGTCCGTGGACTACGTGTGTAAACACGTCGAATACTGCGTGAATAAGTATTAATATTGTAAAGGATGACATTTAAACCATTGATACCAATATAGAAATTGATAACAATATAATAATATGAACATTGTGGTGTGTATCCACATAAAAAAAAAGTCAAGTGCAAGTGACACTCGCGCAATGAGGGTTCCGTACAAAAACTTCCCATTATAACTGCCTGTTTTAAACTAGTAGGTAAATTACTAATTATAAAAACGGTATAAACTCACGTAAAAATTGTCAGGAACGGCCCGACATGTTTCGAACTCATTTGGAGCTCTTCATCAGGGGTAGCTATCCGTGCTGTTACGCGACTCGCGACCCACCTGACAATTTTTACGTGAGTTTATACCGTTTTTATAATTAGTAAAGATGTCTCACGATAGTTTTAATAACATTAGTAGGTAAATTCATTCGATTACTATCTCCTTTATTTATCTTTCATCTTAGGCTAGGTTTTTTTACAATAAATTTATATAAAAAGTAGAATACAATACAGTAATAAACAAATCTAAAAACATTTTAAAAAATCTAACTTAGGGTGCCGCCGGCAGCGGGTGACAACCCTAGCGCGTAGGTATTTATCTTCAAAAAAGGCCTTAGTTTCCATACTGCTTTAGCCCATATATATACTGTGCTACCGAGAAGGAGTAGGTTCATCCGTGATTTAAACACTCGCGTGCTAACCTTCTGACTATGCTATGACTAACAATGTCATATATATTTTCCTATTCTTAGTTGACTCGTGAATCAGTACAACTATTGAGATAGGAAGAAAACATGCCATAGCCAGCAGACGACATAATAATAGCTTAGATAAAAATGTAGGCAAGGTTACCAATAACAAACGTAGTTTATGGCTTTAAGTTTTTATAAGTTATAGTATTATGGAACAACATTAAATTAAGCAATTATAAAAGTAAGCAAGATTTGTTAAAAAAGCAAAAATGACACGTTATTATACCGAGTCACGAACACGTATTTTCAGCGCAAAAACCCGGCATTCCGATCATTCAGGCATTGAGTTGGTAAACAGAATTACAAAAATAAACTCTTATTTAGTTTGGTAATTTCCCCTTGCGTCTTCAATTTTGTCGATATGATCAATTGAGCAGTTACTGATAATAAAGACGTAGAACCAACGAGTATCAGTTTTGAACACGATGTAAACAGAAGACCAATTGAATTACGTAATTGCCGCGTGTAATGTAAAGTCCATTAATCAAATAGATTATGGAGGTAACTGTTCAATGATATTTTGGGGATTCGGTACACGTAGGTACGCAGTGAATCGCAGGAATTTAGGTCGCCTGCAGTAGGGGTGGCTATTTACAATACTCATAATTTAATACGTCGAACTGTAAAAACTAAGAGTGCTTTTAACTCAAGGTCCGCGTTGCAAGGCGAGCGTTGAATTGGAAAATGGCACTCGATACGAGCATGTCTTAAAACCTGGGGAAACTCTTGTTTTCTCCTTGAAAGCAATTAAAACAAATTCTGCATTAAAGCGGTAGGATAGACCGCAAAAAACTAATAAATGCAGTTTTCATTTGAACAAAGAAAACCTCGAACAAGAGGATTTTTAGCTTCAATCGCTATACAAGATATTAATTAAGTAGACGAACTCTATTCTCTATGCTCTCATTCGATCTCTCTCTCCTGTAGGAAGCTCTCAACTGTAGGAAGTGTAGACAAGACCATTAGCACATCGACAGTTAATGAGTTATTCAAAAGTCTGGCCGTCTATGCAGTTGAGACAATAACAATTCCGTTTTATTGCTAAGTAACAAATAACAAAGAAACATCGAATGACACGACTGTGGTTCGACGTCTTTGTCCGAACGACACAAGTATGGCAGCATTCCACATCGAGTTGCAAGAATTACTTATAATAATACCTATACCTAAGTTTGTTTTGTTTTTATACTCCCTTGACTTCCGTGCAAAGATATTTGAAATGATTTACTCCACTGTGCCCTCCAGACTTGTTCTATAGTGCTGTTAAGTTTTACCCCCTTTTATTGTTACTGCACTGGAGTATGAATGTTCGTCGTATCATGGAACAGTGCCCACAGTTCTCGTAATACACGTTGTTAAAGCAATAACAAGTTTCATGTTATAAATTTTTATTTCATCGAGCTATCCCAAGAACCAGAAAATCGATTGGGTGTCGTGAGTGTAATGATAATGATGACCCACTTTATCGAATGACCCTTATGCGTATCAGCGGCTGTACAGCTATTAATTTATAATTACAACCGTTAATCTTAAGACAAAGTACACGTAAAAAATACGACGGATTGTTTAAATGTGATGAACGATAACCTTTACAGACGAGTAATAATGAAAAAGGTGTAAGTAAATGTGATGAAACTGTTTATTTCCCAGAATGCAATAAATACCGATGATAATAGTGAATAACCGTAACATTTTGATGAGAACGGTTTTTTTTAAGTAGACTTTTGCTTATAATCAAATTTAATTTCTATCATCTAGCAACCATTCCCGATTCCCGACTTTGTACCTAACGTTTATGCTATAACTGAACGTAGATATCACAAACATTGGTCCTTCTAACCGGATTCATACTCGGTTCGGAAGCGCTGTTAATGAATTTAAACTATTTAACAACGTTCCAACATTAAATGTTGTGTTTAAATATCTACGTAAGAACCATCACGTTCAAGACAACCTATTTACTAGGACAAAACGGCATTACAGTGAAGCAAGGCAATGATATAACAGTAGAACTAGTCTGATGGTACGGGGGCCGCGAAGGTTGCAGGGCGGCCGAGGCCACATACGAACCTTTGATGTTATAAATACTGTTGATCGCTAAATCAAGCCTTTAAAATAGTCTTCAGGACCACGTTAATTTTATGGGCAAATTAGGATATGGTATGGCTAAATGGTTTTTTTTTAATAAAAAAAGGTAATATAGACAGGTTAAAAGATAACATTGGGAGAAATAGAAGAGCGCCCATGCCCAATATGGGACGCGAAATACCTGCTACGTATTCTCGATTTTCTCTTCGTTTCGAATCGTTTATGTAAATTGACAGATACTTCGGCGAAGATTGATATTTTAATTAGCACTTCGAGCCAAAGGTCGAGACATTACATGAATTATAAAAGTTAAAGGACGCAGCGGAAACTTCGTACATAAGCACGTTAAAATAGCAAATGTGTTTAATAACAATAATTAACTACGTAACTTCGTAAGTGAAAGAGCAGTGAAGTTCGTATCGATGCTTAGGATGACGATGAAGTGACCAACATCTGTGTTCTCTTTGTTTAAGAGTAAACCTTATTTCGTTTGACTTAAAGACTAATTTAGTGTAAAAGTAATTTGCACTTATAACGCCTTACATTTCGAAGGGGCAGTTGTGGCCACAGTTAACAATACAGATAATGAGTATTGTTCATCGGGTACAAAGCTAATGGGATTCGCTTAAGAAATAGAATTAGAACCATATCATTAAATCATATTCCGAAAAGTATTGTCTAAATCTATGGTCTTTGCCTTAATCTATGATCTTTATTTTCTTTAGAATTTAAGACTTACCTATAAGTTTGACGACAATAATGATTTCCTAAACTTGATTATAGTCAAATTTATAAGAGAAACGCCGCTGCATCAAATGCTCTATCAGTCTATCCCTATCAAACAATCTCAAAAAACCTGGTCTAAACTCCAAATTCAGTAAGGCTGTTTTTATTTAACTAAACTTTTATTCCAAGAATAACAATTAATAAATTTAATAAGGCTATTTTATATAAATTCTAATATTGTCCAATCAGAGATCCTGTCCTATCTGTATAAAATAACAGGTAAGAGCCACCATACTTAAAATCCCATATTAGTTTAACATTAACATTACTATCCGAGAGTAAGCATTCTCGGAATACAAGTTTGCTCGAATACAGCCCAAGTCTAATCCATAACAGCGTTTTTCTGCGACTCGTCACGAACAAAACACCAGCGACTGTGTAGGCGTGTTTCGTACAAATTAGTGGCCGAAGTGGTTCAACTAGTTTGCCGAGAACAGGTCGCAGAGCAGATGGGAGGTGGAAAGCCTACGCAGACGTTTTCACTTCAACTAAGTACTCTGCCGTTATGTTATATTTCTTGAGTTTCGTTTCGTGATGACCAGAAATTAGAGGCTATTATTATAATACCACAATTATGCCAATTATGAATTCACCCACCATTTTCGACTTGTTGATTTGATGGAATTCATAGATTTACAACCAAACTGGTAAAGTGTGTGTGTTTTTGGACGAAGGAATAGGGAAATGATATAACCCGGACATTAATTTATTTAATACCGAAAATGAACTGTTTAAGTAGTTTAAGCTCAAATTTGATGTAATAGAACCCGGTAACGGTTTAAAAATAAAACTTTATTGCACAACTGAAGGAATGGAAGCCTGAAAATAAATAACTTAAGAGAATATTAGCGATAGTAAAATATAATGGGACGATACTGTACATAGCAAATATTTGACATAGAAAAATACTATCTAGACACACAACTTCTTATAAATCACATATTTTCTGAATTATGTCATGTGGTTGTGGTATGTAGCTGTAATAAGTACAAAGAATAATTGAATCTCAAACAGTCCAACGTTAACCTAACTACATTGATAATCAATCATCGTACTAGACTACTGTTAAAAGATTAAAGAAGCAATGCACTTCTTTTGATTACTTTTGAATTTTGCCTCAAAATCGACCACGCAGTGTTTTTTTTTTTAATTCTAATTCGCTATTTACCATAGACAGCATTACGTGCTGGCCAGTGACTATGTCAAAATGTTTTTTTCTTTCAGAGAGAGCGCTTTCCCGCGTGGTGGCGTAGCGCGACCCCGCGCGCTTGATAAGTGGCCCTGTTTGTTCCTCTTGCGACCTGCTCTTAGCCCTTTTATGAAACACAGGCATGGAAGCAACCCTTTTATGGAAGCAACACCAGCCAGTGGAGCTGCTACTAGTAGGTACTTATGCGTTGCCGACCTTGGATTACCTTGAATACTCGCTTCTTAAAGAACCTCATAGCGCACTATGGACTTATTAGGATCGTGCCGAACGTTTTCTATGCGCCTTTACTGTACAGATCATTTAGTTAAGTGCTTTAAATTATAATTATCTTGCCGTCCATAGAGATGTCAAGCAAAATAAAGAATCCGAGTACCAAGATCACGGAATTCACGGAGAACTTTCCATTTGGCATCGGAAAACTGGGCTACAAGAGGAGCAACCCAACGGCCTAAGGGCTCCCCCCGCGCCCCGTCGACCCAGTTTCCCCCCGCTCGATCTTTGTGCACGCTCGGCTTGCACAACTCTTGCGTGATATCAGCTGGATTCGATGATAACTCGATAGCGCGGTCGACTCGATTCGATCGTTTGTAGAAAGTTTGGGTATGCTTTTGTTTTAAACAATTGAAGTTGGCGTTCGGTTGTTTTGGTGTTTGATGACTGATGAGTCAGGGCTATTTTGGGTAGCGAATGTCGTTGAGTGGTTTGATGAGTAGATTTCAACATCTAGAATGGAATAATGATCTATTCATCCACTTTACATCGATTTCTTGAAATGCACATGCACATCTTATAATCTTATACTGTTTCTACACACACAATTGTATTATTGATCCTCCACAAAGCTTTGAAAAAAATACAATTGTTAAACCCAGTAAGCGTTTCTTTTCGACCAAAAACTATACTTAAATCTGTTCCATAACATTCTTGTTGATAAGTTATATGTCGTGATCCACACACATAAAAGTTTTTGTGGCCATCAACATTGTCTGCGATGACGCTATGTTGATAGGTACTAAATGGCCTTGCCAAGGGCGAGTCTATTCCGGTGATACGACGACTAATACATAATGTTTATTTAAAATGTTTAGTTGAGAATTGGAGACAGGTTGCTGGATAAAATAATGAACTACCAGAAAAAGGACTCCCGTATATTAAGTTACAGTAAGCACTAGGAGTCTTTATTAGAGCGTTTGTTCCGAATATCGAAAATCCACTAGACTTGACGAAATGGCAAAATATTAATGCGAACTCAGTTTATTTTAAGGTCCGGGATCTCATCCAAACAGCTCAAATTGCCATAAAATTAACAGCCACTTCGACAAACTGTGTACACAAAAATAAGGCGGTTAAACAATTGACTCACCCACTAACGGCTAACCTATGATCAGTCTATCATACTGCATGGATTGTGTCAATGATACTTAGCAATTTTGATTAGTATAACCCATTATAAGTCCTATATATAACCTATTATAAGTCCAAGAACAACATGAAAAATTTGATGATAGAAATTCCCAATAACCTTCATGCGGCTCATGCAACGGTGCCAAGACTACCTATTTCTCCAAGGCCACATTACTTGCAGAAACAGAATAATAATATTATCTCTTAAAAGACTTTGATGACGAAGTTATAGTTGAATTTGGCAAAGAACCAAAAGTAGAATGTTAAGGAAGAGGCCTGTCCCAGGTGGAAACAGATAAAATAGACATTGTTAATCAATGATTCCATAAATAAACTTGGTAATTGAAATTGTATTACAAGAATTAGCGCCACTAGCATAACAATGCTACGATTAATTTATTAACCTTGCTCTGTACTAAGGTTATTGTTACCAATAAAAGGAATTCCCATCGGTTTCCCTACGAGTTAAGAAACCAAGAACTTCAACAACGGACAAAAATGGACCAATCATAAATCTCAAATTAAGGTGTGCATCTTTAGGGCTTCACATGATGCAGCCTGATTGGTTCACTTTCTCCGCTTCGCATCAGTGGATAGGCAGCCTAAGCAACTGCTTCAGAATAATTACTATCAATACCTGCGAATTATTTAAATAGGAATGTCGCATACATGTCAACACAAAATCAAACAGGTATCCCGATGATACTCTCAATTACTTTAACACAATTACACATCAATGGTTTATTGATTAATCAAATGCTATTTGAGCTTAGCTGATCTGCCATTTCAATTACGATACTATCGAAGACAGATCGAATTCTTTACAACCCTTAATGCCTTTTGAACAAGCATGATTGACTTTTTTATACCTAGGGCAATGGCCGGGGCATTGCCGTCTTCATGCCTAAAGCCTATACTAGCGATCTTCACTTTCGTGCAGGCAATTTGTGGGTGACTGAACTTGAATAAAATATTAATATAAAGTCCTCATGTTCAGTCGATGCCCGTCGTAGACGTGATCTTGAATATGGAGCTATAGGAATAGATGCTATACCTACTATGTCATTTTGTTTTCCATGTTGTTTAAATTCTCTGTCCGTAAATAAATTTTCCGTATTCATGTACATTTTTTAAAATTACACTTATGCCGAAAATGGATAGGCAAGTGGTTCGAACAGGTGCCGATACAATCAAGGGTCAAAGTAACTTTTTTTTCATGTTCTCCATTCACTTGAAAAAGTTATGAATTTTATATCTCCCAACTTTGGCTTCGCATCGCAGCATCTTCCGCGCTAGAAAATGTTGCAAGATTATTAGCTCAAGCAAATTAAGCCGAATATGGGTAATCAGGGGAAATAATTCGTGTAGTTTTGAAAATTGGTACAGTTATACTTTATGGTGTCTAGATGAACATACTAAAAGTCCTCGAGGGTGGGGGCTGTGCTAAGGGAGTAGGGGGGTTGAAGGTACCTTTTTTCTGATTTTCGCTCATATCTCAAATATTTGTAGAAATAGCATTATGATTACTTCGGACAAAAGTTTTCACATAAAATTCCCTACAAATTTGGTCATATTCATTTTTACTCTACGATCAATACTTTGGGAGCTACAGGGTGTTTAAGTTAACAGAAATATCAAAAAATGGTCGCTCAAGAAAACGTAGTTTTTTCGTAGTTGCTCATCATAACACGCGAACGTGTTGCAACGTTGTGTAGTTGAGAAATTCCCGTTACCGGTAAATTCCCATTTGGGAATATTCCAAGTAAATTCCCATTGTTCCCGGGAATATACGAGCTCGGTGGACCCACTTCTTTAATATTTCGTTTTGAGCTAATTAATTGAATACAAGCAAACCGTTTTCACTTCTTGACTCATCCTGAATCATCACTTAGAGTGAGTATCATAAAATTTACCTGATGATGGACCCTGGAAGCCCGTAATGGATCGGATCTCAAGATACGTTCAACGTAGACATGTGCGGTTTTCACATTTCAATTCATTTTGATGAGCAGTTAGAGCCGGTATCATTAAATAAACCTGATGATGGACCTTAGAAGCCCGTAATGGACCTCAGGATACGTTCAACGTAGACATGTGCGGTTTTCGTATTTCAATTCACCTTGATGAACAATTAGAGTCGGTGTCATAAAATAAACCTGATGATGGAATCCTGGAACCCCGTAGGTAATGGATCTCAGGATACGTTCAACGTAGACATGTCTGGTCTTCGCATTTCAATTCACCTTGATGAGCAATTAGAGCCGATGTCATAAAACAAACCTGATGATGGAATCCTGGAAGCCCGTAATGGATCTCAGGATAAGTTCAACGTAGACTTGTGCGGTTTTCGTATTTCAACTGTTCTTGATGAGCAATTAGAGCCAGTATCATAAAATAAACCTGATGATGGATCCTGGAAGCCCGTACTAAATCTCAGGATACATTCAACGTAAAAGAAAAATAGTTTTTTTAGGGATACGTCACCATCATAACGTTTTTTTTTTAGTTTATAATAAGCAGGCTTAGTCACCTGCTGATCGAAAATATAATCCCCATATCGGTCCGAGCGTGCGAAATTACCGTAACGGAGCTGCCACGACTGCGCAGCAGCGCAGCGAGAGATAGAGCGAGAAGTCCGAGCACGGCGGCCATACCAGTGAGCGAGACACCCGTACCTACACCGCTGCCGCTGCCGCTGTCACGCAAAGTCGTGGTATCCCGATAAGGCCTTAGCTACTACGGGCGTCAGCGCGCCGCGGACCGCCGAATAACGTCAGAGTTGGATATTGTTTAAAATAATTTGTATATTTTCATGTCTGGTATTATATACTACCAGAACGACAAGATAGTACGCCAAAATACTATAATCTCTTGACCATATCAACATCTATTTATTTCATCTGTGTTAGTATGATCATCTGGTTTATTTTATGATACCGGTTCAAACTGCTCATCAAGATAAGTTGAAATGCGTAAACCGTACATGTGTACGTTGAACGTATCCTGAGATCCATTACGGGCTTCCAGGATCCATCATCAGGTTTATTTTATGATACCGGCTCTAATTGCTTATCAAGATAAGTTGAAATTCGATAACCGCACATGTCTACGTTGAACGTATGTATCTTGAGATCCGATCCATTACGGGCTTCCAGGGTCCATCATCAGGTAAATTTTATAATACCGGCTCTAACTGCTCATCAAGATGAGTTGAAATACGAAAACCGCACATGTCTACGTTGAACGTATCCTGAGATCCGTTACGGGCTTCCAGGATCCATCATCAGATTTATTTAATGATACCGGCTCTAATTGCTCATCAAGATAAGTTCAAATTCGAAAACCGCACATGTCTACGTTGAACGTATCTTGAGATCCGATCCATAACGGGCTTTCAGGGTCCATCATCAGGTAAATTTTATGATATTCACTTTAAGTGGTGATTCAGGATGAGTTGAAAAGCGAAAACGGTTTGCTTGTATTCAATTAATTAGCTTAAAACTAAATAACAAAGGAATGGATCCACCAAGCTCGTATATTCCCGGGAACAATGGGAATTTTCTTGGAATATTCCCAAATGAGAATTAGCCGGTAACGGGAATTTCTCAACTGCACAACACAAGTGTTATGATGAGCAACTACGAAAAAACTACGTGTTCTTGAACAACTACTTTTTAATATTTTTGTTAACTTACACACCCTGTCCGAAGTAATCATAATACTATTTCTACAAATATTTGAGATATGAGCGAAAATCAGGAAAAAGGTACCTTTAAACCCCCCCCCCCCCCCCCCTTACTCCCTTAGCACAGCCCCCACCCTCGAGGACTTTTAGTATGTTCATCTAGGCCCCATAGGGTATAACTGTACCAATTTTCAAAACTACACGAATTATTTCCCCTGATTTAATTAATTTTCTTAGAGTATATATCCGTTCTGATTTATTGAAGACTATGGAGACCAAAGTATCTCTCATGTTCATCAATAGAGCCAGATAGGACTCGGTATAGGGTACTAATTCACTAGTATTGATTCATAAGAGATACGAGTATATCTTGTCATGTTATGATAGATCTGGCAATCAATTTGCCTATCACCTGTTTTGGTCATTTGACAGAACCAAAACCCTTACGATTTGGTTCTGAATTTGTGGCACGGTGGCACCCCTGGTGATTTCTATCCTTCGTAGCGATTAACACCACATAGCAGCCAGCATAGAGGCATCGTGATAATTTGTGTTGGTACCAGTGGCGTGGCGGCCATAGAATCCGATTCTAGTCAGTTTGCCCATTTTAGAATATGTTGCCTAATGTTTTCCGAAAAAACTATGCTAAATCAGTCCCGGCTTGCACAGAGATTTCGGTTCACGCCACGCCGTTATTTGATTATCAATTTTTTTATCAATATTGGACAAAAGTAAGTACAAAATCAACGCCAATTTGATGAGGCAAAATTCCTAAGTAGGAATCCTCGAACAGAACTCGTAGATTTTCCGTCCTCACTGTATTCTTACTGGGCATCGCGATTGCGTAGTAGTGCTTATAGGTAAGAGTTGTCTGGCGTTTCTCACTCACGGCGGGAGAGCGAGGGTACAAAGATATGGCTTCTATTTATAACCGAGGAATGAGTGAAGAACGGTGCAGGCGCGCGGACGCATCGTGTACGTAGGTATTTGTCGTCTTCAGATTCGTGTTCAATGTTCTGTACTGCTTATACCTGTGTATTATATATATTTATATGTGAAGCCGTGTGCACATATCGTACCTGATCAGTATTTAAAGGTCTACCAGAGAATAGAGAACTTACATAGATTCTGATAATGAAAAAGAACTTCACAAAGACTCATCAAAAGCGAATAATCAAGCTTAAAACTAAGTTATCCACGGGTAATCAAATCACAATGATACCTTAGAATCTCTCCAGACAGCAGACAATATTTGTGAAAGTTTCTACATTCACTGCGTATTTTCTTTCGAATGCGATGCGATAACTGTCAATATTTCGTGGATAATATCCGGTGGGGCGCTATTGTCTCGTAGGCTAATTCAATCAAACCAAAACTGACATCATTCTCAGGACCACATTGTCACGAAACGCTGACTTCAAGCGGGAAAATTTTCCCACTGTACAATGATAAGTTAGATAACGAGATCAGTCTAACATGTTATCTCTTCCATAGCTTTATTTATATCAATAGTGTAAAGAGTAGGTAATTACTTTAATCAGGAGGGATTCTTATGTCATCATGTAAATTGTTACAAGTACAAAATGAGGCCAATTTATGAGCTCGATCTTCGAAGTCGCTTCACAAAGACGATGGCAGGGGGGCCTATGATGGATGCTTTGTCACTTATTTATCGCGTGATAAAAGCAACGCCCGCAGGAGAAGTTTGGAAAAAATACATATATGCTTCTTTTGGCATGGAACCTAAGACAACACGTCAAACAAGCCAACACGTCATTCGATTGGCAGGTTGGTCTGATGCTTGGTTCACCGTTGGCATACATTCAGAAGAATTTAGTGTATATCGGGATATAACAAACAAATCGTAAAATAAAGGCCAATTTAAGATAATTATTTCATCCGTTTGCAAACTAGATACGATTAATTGTCGTGACGTCGCTGATTTGAGTTGACTTGTATAGCAAAACGGTAAGGTCAATTGAAAATCGAAGAATTTTACATGAACTTTTCATAGGTATCATATTATCACCATCTATAATAGCTTATTGTGTTGTAAGAGCCCTATTCCCGGAAATGGTTTTTGAATGAATATAGTAGGTCGTAAAAAAATTCAAAATGAGGCAGGTTCATGCCTACCTTTTAATATCAACAGTTGCTACCTCTTTCCCTATTTCACACGCTTTTCCAATAAAACATTTATCTGTTGTGAAAGTCAGCGTTATTTAGAAAGTGACGAAGCTACTGCTACCTATAAAAGCCAGAAAAAAGTGAGTACCTACGTTGACACCATCGATATTTTCTGGTTAATGTTGTAATGAATCCTTTTACTTCATCCAGGGTATACAGATATTTTATTAGGGATGCAGTATTTTTACCACGTCAAGGTTTTGAAGATATAGAACAAAGAAATAAAATATAAGAGCATGTTGTAGGTATCTTAGTTAGGTATAAAATATCCAGGTCTATTCAAATTGTTTAAATCAAACCAAACCTTTTTGCGTCGCATCGGTCGGAAAAAAGGGCAACATTCGTAATGACCAAAACATGTTCCAAAGTGACCTTATCGAAGTTGACTTCAGATAAGAGCATTATATTTATTATTATGTCCAAGTATCTGTACGAAAATGTTAAAAACAACACAGCCATTAACACGTTAACGGTTAGTCTTACTTATTTCCCTTTCTATTTCTGGCTAGGATGTGAGTGTACCTTGCCTACCGCGGATATAATTTCCCAAAAAACTTTTTTTTACTACAGGTGCCTCTGGAAATAAACTAAAGCGTCTTATTTCGTTATTGATTGTTTTGATTATCCAATTATCATGATCATGACGACGAAGAATGATTACATACATATTTTTTTAAAGAAATGAAAAGTATTCTATTTTAATTACGTACGCCTACAATAAAATTACTATGGCAAAACTTTCCTTTCGTCAGGTTCAAATTGAGAATTCGATTTTAAGAACGTTGATTCGGTTCAGAATCCGTGCGTCGTCGGCGGTGTCGAGCCGGTGCATCGAACGCGGTGAGAGCGGGGTCGACGAACCTCAGCCATGTGCATTCGGTGAACTAAATTGTCATAGATAAACTGGTTATTTTTTAGAGGGATTCCGAATTGGACTTAAGCAGGGTACCTATATTTATAAAAATTACGCAATGTTTAAATCTCCGCATTGTAATGATAATTTTTATTTGATAATTTTTTTTAAAGTTCAAGCAGACTTAAGTAATTACAAATTAATCGTTCAATAGATGTGATTACTTTTTTCGCATATAGTATATCTTAATTCTAATATTTCACTTGCCGTCCTTACGTGTTGTTCGAGCACATGCATACTGAAAAACCTTCAGCACATGGTAAGTATAAGTATAGGTACCTACATTTTTTTAAATAGGTAGTGGTAGTACTTATCTACAGCAGAAAATATAAAATTCTTCAACATAATTCTTAGTTAAGCCAATAAACTTTATCTACATATCTGCCTATGCGTATATATCTTTATTATCCCGGGGTTTGTAAATAGGTCCCAGGCCGCCGCCAGGCTCCGACCGAGCCCTTTCCAACTGTCCCGAGCTTATTTCTCACTCCCTCCCTTTTCCGTCCCTTCCCCCCATCGTTGAAGGGCAAAATGTGCCAACATACATACCTAGCTATGTTACCTATACATGTAGCCGGGAAAATAAATTTTCACCATACAAAATTCATGTGTGGGGCACATTAAGACCTTTTAAGATATCAGTCGTGTATTTTTTTATTGCATTCTTTAATTACAATACTAGTTTATACCTATGAACCGGTTTGAACGAGAAAAAAATGATCTTGGCAAATAGTCGATCCGGACAAATACCTCAATATATATAGTTACATACCTACCAGTTTAATGACTATTATAATAATAAACAGTGACTACCGTATTTTTTTTTATTGAAATTAGAACCATAAAATTAGTCGCTAATAATTAGTATGTGGTAGCTACAGCTACTAGGTATGTATAGATTATACTTACTAGAGACGAATGTCCACAGATTATACCAATAAGTAATGCAATTAATGTAGGTAGAGAGGGGAAGTAAGTACCTTCCACGTAAGAACAAGGAACTTGGCCTCGGAGTTATGGAATAAGACACGATGTTGCGTTCAGTTGGTAGGTATGCGACTGGTAATTACATACAAACGACCTAGAATAAGATCAAGCCATGACTTAACATAACAATAAATAACGTTCATATATTTATCTATGTTAATATAAAAGCACCAAAGTCTACCTGAAGCTCCTTATTCTTGTTATCTTTGAGCGATGCTGCTCTGATAACACCAGCTTTCCATCCCCACTCGGAAACTTTATTCACATTAATTTTTGTCACACCACTCACAGACAGAAATCGTTTGCCAACTAAATCTTCACGGTATTTATAGGCCATAACGAACCACACAATCACATTATTCACTTTAAAACTACACAAACGTCAAGAAACACAGCGCACGAACGCTCTACACGGCACACTCTTCGTTGAGCGAAGGGAAACTACGTGGAAAACAAAAAAGCGCCTGCCCGGAACGTACATTAATACCCGACATATTTTAAATGCGGCCTCTTTGTACTTCTTTCGTTAGCGTAAAGCAGCTATTTTAATTTCGTCGTATTATAGGCTGCTGAAGTATTATACTGCCGAATAGGATTGGTTTTCGAAGGCTTAGGGTCAGCATTCAAGTTAATATACTTTTAAAAACATCCCATTTAAGGTTTAGTTTCACCGAGCACGTAGTTTCTCTTTACGTTGTTATTCTAACAGCAATTACTAGATGGCGTTGTATTTGAACATAACGGTTACATATACACGTGTAAGATGTCGCTAGCTTAGTTTGACATACCAATATTCTTTGTATAAAAGTTCAATTCATTATTTAAAAAAAAAACAGTTATTCACCAATGGCATCTCATATTGTGAAATATAATTATGTCGTCATTGCGCATGAAAAACAGTAATATTATAATATAAAATAAAACAGCAATGTTCTACTTGAACTTGCCTCTTATTATATTGATTGGTCACGTGACAAAAACAGATCTCAAACTTCAACACAATTCAATATGGCGACTCGGACGTACTGCTGAGCGGTTGTGTTTGTCATGTCATATTTTATGAATTTTTGAGTGCGTTTTTCATATGTGGCCGTTAATATGATATCGTCTATTATATCCCGATTGGTGATGTAAGTAATGTTTTATTTAATATTATTTTCTACGTGTGTCTGCTTCTGTGTTGATTCGTTGTGACGTCTTAGTACCTATTACGAGTTTATTTTTATTACACATCTGTCTACCCTTTGTTTGATTATTCAGTCGGCATCGATCTGTACTTTAGAATTATTTATCTGGTGTAGAGATTTTTTTCAGTCTTACCTTTATTACAATTCTTATTCAATTCAGGCTATATAAAGTGTATTAGTCTTCAATGACATTTGTTAGTTATTTTTTTTGTACGCATGAACGTCTCGATTAGATGAATGCGTAATATTTTTGAACGATAAAAGACAATGTCGACGAATTTTTCTATTAAGTGTTTAAAACCTTATTTTGTATTACATATGCATTATAAAAAAAAAATATTAAGCTAATACACCTGAGCTCCTGCAGTAAAAAAAAAACTGGATGCTCTCCAAATATTTAATTGATCTAGAAACATAAAAGGTTGTAAAAACATAATTTAGGCTTATTAGCCAAGTCCAATAAGGAGCTGTGCATTGTAAACCTGTACTAAATGTAGTGTGTGTTATTTTGTTTCATTTTTAAGAATAAAGTCAACAATAAATTAATAGCATGGGATAGTATTATCAGAATCCGTTAACAACAAAACCAAATCATAAATGCTTACAAATGGACAGACTATGTTTTTCTGAACAATGACAGTGCTTGCATCATTTTGGGGATTAATTGATTCATTCATATTCACATGTAATTGGTGTTAACTGATAACAATATTATTTATCAGTGTTTGCATTTGTTTTTTACAAGCTTTTATTTAACTTGCATTGTATGTTTAAAGTATGTTTGTTCGGGTGAAATCTTGCAACTCAATTTTGAAGCACATATTGTCAACCGATTGAGCTGAAATTTTGCATACTTACTTAAGTTTGATGACAATACAATAATATGGTACCATGGGGCTGATCTGATGATGGAGCCGGAAGGTGGCCATAGGAACTCTATAATAGAAAAAGCAATCCTACCAAGCTCGGGCTTTTTAGAATCGTCTCAGTGAGCATTTGATGGATATCCAAAGAAAAGTACAGTCGGCTATAAAAGCTTGCCACTAAAATGACATTTTTGACAGAAACTTATTATTGTATAGGTGTCTGATAAACGCTTAGTGTAACAGCAAACTGTTGAAAATAGTTTTGCTTATGCAAAGGGCAGCTGTTTACCTTGTTATACTGATCAAGTGTTATTGACCAAAGGACTACTGCTACTTTAAAATTACAATTATGTATATGATATTGAAGATATTTTGAAAAATCTAATAGTAGATAAATAATTGTTATTGATTTGTTGTATTAATAAGCATCAACATTGTAAATTTGTGGCTACATTCAATCAAAATGATAGATCTGATTTTCACCATTTTTGTCTCATGCACTAGAATAATGTTACCCGCATTAACGAGTCTTCTCCTGCAGATGAAGTTATGGGTTCATCCTAGTTAATATTAGGAAATATTCAATTGTTTTTGTTGGTTTCATCCCCTGCTTTCCTCTGCTTTATGAGATTATTGTGATTCTTCGAATAGAGAATGCCCGTTTGCTACAGTATGCGGTTCTTCAAGATTGGACTAAATATGTTCTTAAAGGGTCGGTAACACCCGTGTGATGCTCCTGGCATTGCAAGCGTCTATAGGCATGCTTGCCGCATGCTTGTTTGCCACCGTCGTAGTATAAAAAAAAGAAGAGATACCTTTTAGGAAGTAGGGATGTTGATGATTCTCATGATAAAAATATAATATAATGCTTGTTAACTCGTGGAGTTAACTTTTGGAGTGATAAGTAAATTTGATTATTTAAGTTACATAATGACAAAAACTTTATCACATGTGTGATACTAGTATGTACACTCAACTTACCACTGAACGGGTTAAAAAGCATGATCAAAAGATGCAGTTTGTGCTGCAATATGCTCAATGTTTCCTTATAATGTATATCCTCCTAAAATCTTCGCTCTCATAATCGAACCCGGTACCTATAGATTACCCTGGCAATGTAGTCGCCTGGCAAGTTGGTCGGTATGGTGACATAAAAGAACAGATGTCCTTACACTTGTGTCTTCTGTATTTAATCAGGTGATGAGATTATGTATACTTACACTCATTTGGTTGCAATCTACGTTTTGTTGGTTGGTTTGTTCATAAGTCTTTTTTTAAATGTAAATGCTAGATTAAT
This sequence comes from Apotomis turbidana, assembly GCA_905147355.2. NCBI lineage: Eukaryota > Metazoa > Arthropoda > Insecta > Lepidoptera > Tortricidae > Apotomis > Apotomis turbidana. The sequence goes on from LR990292.1 coordinate 7,592,849, forward strand.
GAAGTCTATTATTAGTTCGTTTCCGTAAGTGAAGATTTATATATGTCAGCATTTAGAATTGTTATGTCAAGCATAAAACGGGCGATTTTTAGACGAGTTTGGTAAAAAAACACGCTAATTTAATTTTAAAACATTTTATTATTCTCCAAATCAAAGAGAATGACTAAATAGTTAAATGACTGACATAAACCACAAGATTATTAAGTATTTATCGTAAATTTTAAACAAAAAGTTTAAAGAAAAATTTGATACCTTGGTAATGCTAATGGCATATAGTATCACTCAATTGCTACTACATTACGATAGTACAAAAGCAGCTGTGTTGGCAAATCTCCAATCATTCTCATTTTCAAGACCTGCCACCTACTCTAAAATTTGGCAGCATTTCATTCCTTAGTCCCATTTTTAACCTTCAGACATTTACCTACCAGCTCCCTGCGGGACCAGTTGTCCAATTGTTATTCAATACCTCAATTAATTTGAAAAGAGAACGGAAACCAAAATATTCCATAGACACAAAAATCCGCTGGAATTTGGAAATAGAATTGGGCGTCACCTTTTCGACTGGACTTGGACGGGCATAAGTTTCGTCGCAGTCCCGGAATTCGTCATCGGGGTATCCCGATGCACTGCCGGGTGCCGGTTGCTATTTTCGGTAAGCCCGGCCGTTCGCCTCCGGGCTGTTGTGTGAAGACTGAAGAAGTTTTAGTCTGAAGCGCTCCCCGCCTGCGCTAACGCCGCGACCGTATATTCTATGCAACTTGAAGTGAAGTGCGTTGACACCTAACCGTACCGTGATTCATTATCGAACTGTAGGTGTTATAGTGTCTGTTCCGAGTGTACTGTAGTCGTATGCCTTGACTCCGACATAATTATGACCTTATTAAGGCCGCTTGTCTTGCCTTTTTAGGGTTAACCTCGCTTTGTCCAGTTTCGCGGTGACGTATATTGACCTAATTTAAGATGTCTTCTCGGACGAAGCTGGAAATAAGAATAACTATTTATTACGAGGATCATGTTGTAGTGATTTATATTTAATTGTTTTTGAGTTGTACGTATTTTAAAAGTCAATAAAATGATGTAAGTAGTTTGAGTGACCTTTGTTTTTATCAACGCCTTATGAAGTCAATCATGCGCTCAAATTTAAAAGGTACTTATTACGTCGCAAAGGCTGTATTATTAGTTTATTAAATAACGTCGCACTTAATAGCTTTATACAAACTTTGATAAGAACGTTTTCGAATGAAATCAGAAACAAAATTAACCTATAGTAGGTAACAACACACTTTTGTTTAACTCTATACGCTCCGGTGGCTTCAATTTGAATGGTGCAAGAGCCATAATCCGTGTACCATAACCCATAATGTAGGTTACCCTCCCGAAAATAACTATGGCATAGTCAATTATCGTGTCGATATACGACGTCCGGTGTGCTGTGTGATAGTCCAATTATACAGCCGTGACAATATGTACCTGTCCTTTGTGACATTCTTGTATTTTACAAATAATGGATTTCCTGACTCCAATCAATGCCAATCTAGTTAAGACTATAGAAGTATCGTTAAGACGGATGAAGACTACTGGGGAATTTAACAAATGAAATAATCGAGGGATTAAAATATACTATGTCTATAAGTTACTATAACATAATAAAAATCAAAATTACTATTGAAACTTTTACGTTTATCAAATATAGATTTTAAATGTTTAAGGAGTTCTGGGCTCCTTCCAACAATCCTTTCGTTTCGATTCCGTACATGATTTCACGACTAAAATGAAAAATGACTTTTTATTTTATTAACCGACTTCAAAAAAGGAGGAGGTTCTCAATTCGAACAAAATTTTTTTTTGTATGTATGTTACTTGATATCTCCGAGAACCGTGAACCGATTTAAATTTTTTTTTTAATGTAAAGGGTATAACTCCGAGTTGGTCCCGTTGGCACTAAGTCGGGATCTGATGATGGAATCTTGGAGAAATCGAGGGAACTCTTCAAATGTTATAGGGACATTGTACGGCGCTTTCGGTAATTTATTGATAAAGTCAAGAATTTACATTCAGTAAATAGGATTTGGTGTAAGGAAACTGATGATGAACACCACAGATGGCCACTGGAACTTTTAAATGAATCACTAAAAAGCAAAAAAAAAAAAATTTTAACAAAAAAAAGAACCGACTTCAGTAAAACTAAAAAGCAAAAAAAAATAACCCCTTCAAGTACAGATTACATTTGACTTACCCTTCGAAGTCGGTGCCAAACCTCGCGTAAACTATTAGTACATTACTGCAGAGGCCGTGAAGTAAGGGATTGCTGGACGAGTTTGGGGTAGATGGCCGAGTCGAAGACGAGGCCAGATACAACGAGTCCTGCAATCCCTGTTCCGGCCGAAGCTTGTATAGTGCTTTTCTCAAACGATGTGAAGAAATATTAAAATTAAAATAACTAATAGATAATCAAGTAAACAAACCAAAATATGCTACGAGAAAAAAGTAAAAAATATTATTCATTTTGCATGGCTAAATTTGCCCCCTCATAAGTTCCCCGTCATCCTTTTTTCATAAGTTCTCCGTCACTCTCATCACTAGAAGTAATTTTTATGTCTGTTAAAATTATATTATAATCACTACGAAATACGAATAAGCAGAAAAAAGTTGTTCATATTGCTGCCTTTTTTATTTTTTAAATATGTTATTTGATCCAGCTATTTGAGCACCATGTTTAACTGCACATAAATATAGTACCATAGATTTTGTTTTTTTTTTATATCGCAAGTATGCTTACAGAGGGCAGTGGTGGTTGGCTGTATGCAATTTTTCCTTTGCCAATTTAACGTTAGTAAGGAAATTTAAAAAGTTAGAGCAGCGGACAATAATGGATTTTCATACTATTTTTTTTTGCCTAGGCCAAGAAGTAATGTAGGGAGCCATAAACGAGAAACTTCATGTCCTCATATCGGGACATTAACGCATACATTTCCGAGCATGTTTGAGAAAAATATATAAATATAAGAACTGAGTGGTTTGGGATCGACTTCGAAGGGTGAGTCAAATGTAATCTGTACTTGAAGGGGTTATTTTTTAAGGCTTTTTAGTTTTACTGAAGTCGGTTCTTTTTTTTTTTAAATTTTTACATTCATCCATTCAGTAAAGACACAACTTTTGACATAAGTAATATGTCTCTGTTTATGGTGCGTTTTCAACAATTATTACCTTCATTATTCATATGTGAGATGTGAAAGCATCATTAGTTGTTTGTGGAGCAGGATCAAACATCAAATGTGAACCCATGGGTTATAAGGACACATTGGTATATCTTTAGAATAAATCTCGACCAAATTATACAAAAAAAAGGTCATTGGTATACAGGACCCTCACAACAGTGAAACGTACATTTTTGAAACATTGGTCTCTTACCTTGAGCTTCGCAACACAATAATCGCCGAGAAGGTCTCAAGGTTTCGGCCATTTTCGGATAAGTGAAATCACATTTACAACGGCCTCGAGCTATTGTTAGGTTTTGCTTTGGTGAAGGATCTCGTACTAAGTAAGTACACTTAAGTGTATGAAGATTGTATGCCATTGAACGGGGCGGGTACTTGAATTAGTTTATTTTATGTGTAACAAACGATAATTTCCTGAACGCATGTAGTGCAGATGTTTACTTAAATTCGTTTATTTTTTGTAGGCTGATGATAGTGATGAGTAGCAGTGGTTTAATTACCTACTACTGCTACTAGGCTTCATGAGATATTTTCCTGAAGAGAAGTTGTTGTCCTTAGAAGTGAACTCATTTACATGTGGATCATGCAGTTCTATTTTTGTAATTAGAGCAAAGGGCCTCCCACTACGCGCTCTGAAGTATCTGAACACGACTTTATGCTTCTAACAGTAGGGTCGTGTTCAGATATTTTTGTTCTCGTAAGTGTGTAGATGTAAATGAACTCTGCTGTATATGATACTTACCTGTCCGTTATATATATTTTTATTTTGTCAAGTTATAAACAAACAAAGATAACCATTGTGTAACTTGCAGCAAAGTTAAGGGATTCAGTATTTGGAAATCGCGCATTGCACGCACTAAAAATTGCATTCAACACAAAAAAAATTGAGCAGGAATTCTAGGAGGTTTCCAATTACTACATTCTTATAGTGTCGTAAAATGCATCTGCACAAATGCACATCTTCCTTAATAAATAACGGGTGAATTTCTTTCTCCGCAGCCAGTTTATAGCCAGTAAATAGCCGTAATTACACAAAGACCGCAATTATTAGTTAATTCACGCTCTACTGAACGTTACATCGACCCTGATGCGATGCGCACGCGCCGTATTTGGTGCGTCGATAGCTGTAGGAAGTTGCTGCCCAATATGGATTAGAAAATTCAGTGGACGCTCTAAAGTTCTATTTGTGGTTTTAGTTATACGAAAGGGATGTGCTTAAACATGGTGTTGTTTCGGTGGCGTTAGACTCTCAATACTTCCGAATGTGGATCAATGGTATGGAACGATTTGAATCGACTACCTGTGGGAAACCAAAAACTCAGTCTCTTTGTCGCTGTTTTAACTAGGCTCTCAAGTTATTGGTTTTTCTGTCTCTATATTTCAGACCAAATTTTATTTTATTGTATAAGATTTATTAACATCAAATTTGTAATTCTGTATCCAGCCTTTATTAACTTACGTTACTCGCCGATCAAATATACAGTCTATTACGCACACATCTACACTCGGGTGCAAAGAAATCGGACCACCCCAGCATTTTTAGCAGTTTTCCATTTTCTATTAAAACTGTAAGCTCGACCATAACAATTTAAATACCACGGGATAGATAATTTTCTGCCCTATCAAATGACACCAATATTCAAGGGCGGGAATGGATATTGTGCAAAATGTGGGCGTGGAAATCACCCCCCTCCAACTGCCTCGTTAACGCATGCACTAATTGGCCACCTACCATTAGGCATAAAACCAGTAATTATCATTGTTTATGCATCATTCGTAATTGATACGTCTTCCTGAACACTGCTCTCATCGACTCGACCCTGAAAAACTGAAGAAACATGGATACTACCCCAAATGAAGCCGCCCAAGCAGTTGCCCTGTTGCAGAGTGGGCTTAGTCAACGTGAAGTGGCTCGACAACTGAACCTATCGAAGTCATCAGTTCAACGTGTGTACCAGAGGTTCCGCGAAGATCAGACGTTCTCCAGAAGACCCGGAACAGGCAGAACTCGCAGTACTTCAGAGAGAGATGACCGTTTTATCGCTGTTTCCTCGCTACGAAATCGTCGATTGAATGCTGTTCAGCTTCAGCAGAAGCTCCGAGAGACCCGGAATGTGTCTATCAGCCGATGGACTGTCAGAAGAAGACTGAAGGAGAAGGAATTGACAGCTCACAGGGCTGCCAATGGCCCAAAACTTACCCCAGGACACCGCGGTGCACGACGTGTCTTCGCTCGCGAACATGAAGATTGGACCCTTCAGCAATGGAGGTCCGTACTTTTCTCCGACGAGTGCAGGATAACTTTGTTCGGTAATGATGGACGAGCACGAGTTTACCGGAGGCCTGGGGAGCGGTTTTCTCAATGCTGCATCGAGGAACGTGTTGCCTATGGTGGCGGGTCAATCATGATCTGGGCTGGCATTTCTCTGGAAGCGAAGACGGACATTGTGTTCATCACAGGGCCAGGTACAAGGCGAAATGCGGGCGGTTTGACTGGTCCTCGATACGTAGAGGAAATCCTGGCTGATCATGTGGTTCCATTTAAGCATTTTATCGGCGATGACTTCATCCTCATGCAAGATAACGCACGGCCGCATACAGCCCGGGCCACTACGGACTACCTGGAGGAGGTGGGCATCAGCGTTATGGAGTGGCCAGCACGAAGTCCTGACCTGAACCCGATCGAGCACATTTGGGACGAGCTGAAAAGAAGAATCCGAGCCAGAAATCCCGCCCCTGAAACTTTATTGGAGCTTAGGTATGCGATCGAAGAAGAATGGGCGGGCATCCCTCAAGATACCGTAAGAAAATTAATAAGGTCGATGAAAAACCGTATGACGGCCTGTCGTAGGGCTAGAGGAGGCAATACACGATATTAAATTGCTGAAAATTGTTTTAATTTTTACTCGATTTCCTTAGAACCACAGTTTTCCCCTTAGGCAAAAGTTTTACTCCAGTACGCATTTTTAGGGCGGTAACGTTCTAAGCCCTGAAAATTTGAACGTATTGGCCGCACACCTTCGGAAATCAGATGAATTTATAGAGGAAAAGCTTACCATTCATATGGTATATAATATGTTATGGCCACCCTTACAGTTTTTACAGAAATTGGAAAATTGTTAAAAATGCTGGGGTGGTCCGATTTCTTTGCACCCGAGTGTATAATAACTCCATGGGTTAGCAAACCTACTCCACTATGCACAAACAGTTGCTGCATATCTTGAAAAGTTCAACCTACGTGTATTGAATAACAACTATAGTGTGCAATATAACATACAACCACTACACTAAATGCATTTTTAATAGGGAACATTACTACACATCATCGAACAAAGATCTACATTAGTATCTATTGTCTTAAAGTTCAAGCCACGAAGCAATTTTATGAGTCACTTTCAAACAAAGCCCTTGGCAAGGCATAATTTATTCCTCGATGCACATTGAGGTAACGAGCACCAAGCGTTGCAAGTGCTACCAAATACTAACTTTACCACATATGACTGCATTTAACTCTGTCTATGATTAGTACCGATTAAAGAAAGGTTTTTCTTAGAAACTACTTTCCAGTTCAAATACTCAACGTGTGTGGTTCTTTACGCACCATAAAACTCGTTACTTCTGTAGATCCAAATATCAGTAAGTTTAATTTATTAACAACTGCGACATAAAATCGGTATTTAAGATAGTTACCCGTAGTCGTAAAGTTTTTCTAGTGGCCAGAATCAAATCTGGTTTTGGAATCGTATTATGATAACCCTACAATGTAAACAAGTCGATGCACAAAGGCTAAACCGGATCGCGTGAGATGCGCTTAAGATGCACTGCCCACCGGAGGTTCTTGACCTATATGCTATGCGGCCTACATCGTGGGGGAGTTCTATATTTTCGTAACCAAATTATTAATAAACAGTTTAGAATGAGTCAACTTGTGTTTCATACTAAAGTTATTCCTCAAGAGTATCTTTTCCTTCCAAGGTACCTGGTAATAAAATTATGGCAACGTGTGATTAAATTTGTTTAAGATGGATTCTAAAATTATTTTCCGCTTGCCCACCATTGGTTGAATGATTGTAAAGGCTAGGAAATCATACACAGTAAACAGTTCATACTTGGGCGCGTTTTACGCCTCATTTGAGGGGCAGCTTGCATCACCGCCTTGTTTATCGTCCTAATCCGTTTATATTTTGCAACCTGCCTTGTCCAAATTCTACATTCGTTAATTAGATCGAATGTGGCGGAATTGGAACGAAAGCCGGTTCCGCATTTATTTTCGTATCGAACATATTGTGAAAGCAAAGCAACATCTTTGTTCTAATTTCTCGTGCTGCTACACGATATTTGGCGTTTGTTGATTTTATTAAAAATTAAATAGAGAGTCGTGTTTGATTACATTGTGTTAAAGATTTTTAATTTTTAATTGCGTGTCTTGCGTTTAATTAATATATTCTAAATCATCCCCGCAAATCAATCCAGGTACATATTTATATATCATACAAAACATAGACAACCCCCTGTGTGCTGGTCCAAAATATTTCATCATAGAGGAACAGTGTATATAAATTAAATATGAATATATTTTTTAACGGGCGACTGATAAACTTCGATGATGTAATCTAGATATTAGTTGATTCACAAATGGGTGCTGATATCATTCGCGTAGGATCACAAATTTACGATATCACTTTCCCATGTAGAAACTTACCCATATCAAGGCGTCTGTTATCTCATTCTCGTCTAGTAGACTAGCCCTGTGAATATTTGAATAGCATTTTGTTACAAAGCAAACTAGACTGCATTCTCTCAGCTTCAAACAGTCTGCAAACTTATACAAACAAATCTAACATTGTTTGCATTAGGACAATACGTGATTGTTACACCTACACTCCCTGTGTACGCGCATCGGCCATGCAATTGTCTTGTTTATTTTTAACTCGGCCAGTCTTATAAGACTCCTAGTCGTTGCTTGTTGTGTAGCGTCATTAAAAAGCCAAATGTAGCAGGGGAGACCTTTTTAAATTGGCTTAACTGTAAATGTCTTGCAAGCGACCAATCAATTACGGCATATGCCTCTGCATTGATTGTTTCCGTCCGCTGTCTTTTAGCAATTTACAGTAATCGCATTCGGAAATTGATTGCTTCTCATTAGCGTATTAGTTTCGCACTTATTTATTATATATTCGCGTATCCACTTGTAATATTCAACAATTATTATTCAACAACGTCTAGACTTTAGTTAGACCGCCGGATATCGGTATTGAATCCAGCGATAATAGCATCTCGTTAAATTGTCACGGACGCTTGCCTTTTTTTCTGTGTCGTGAACATGTGGAATTGGACTGGACGTCAGTAATGATTTAGATTTATGACGCTGGAAATTTTAGTTCCTTAATAACTTTATAGTTATTGTTCAAAATTACTTACGTACTTAGTTATTTGAAATGAAAAATATGTATTGCTAGTTATTTATAACAACTAGCGTCGAAGGTTAAACTTTGTTGATGAAATCCAATTAGGATGTCGATTTGCTCGAGCGAATACAAGTTGATTAAAACAATACAAAAAACACATAATTTTCCTAACTGCGCATTCGAACTTGACTTATTCTAGCTTTTCCAAGTAATCGGTCTGTTATAATTAAGCTCCCGGCCATGTAGAACAACTAGCATTACTAATTGCAAATATGATTGATTCAGTTATTCCGCATCACGCCAATCAAAGCGGGAGAGGAAATATCTTTAACTCTCAGTCTCAGCAAGACAACAAGCGAGCACGCATCTGTTCTAAAAACCATTTATTATAGGGAGTGCACTCGGACAGACAGTATCAATTAGTGCAGTTGTCGTGTAGTTCCAATGTCGTGGTTCAACCGTCTCCATGGAGGCAGGCCGCGCGCGTTACCGTGACGACCATCGCTTGCCGTCGCTCAGCCTCGGACTGTCCAGCGTTAGACTCATTGTCAACAAGTTCGAGGCAGACAACGCTCGTGTCGTCGCTGACACATTCGAAAACGGCCGTGAACTTGTCGCATACAACCCGAACGTCGTCGAAAGCGACGATGACTCCTCTCTCGGCTCGAGAGATCGAGTCTTGCGTCGATTCTTCGTGAACTTGGGCTTTGCTCTAAGCAAATGCATACCTAGTGTGACGTTTGGCAACTTCACTGTCTTTGCCATCATCGTCGGATTCGTCGCTCCAAGGATGATCTCTTATCTGGTGCTGTATCCGTTTTGCAGATTGGTATTCGGGACCCTCTACCCGGCTTACGCGTCATATAAAGCTGTGCGGACGAAGAACTTGAAAGAATACGTAAGTAGAACTAACTTTTTATGACCTGTTTGACCGTCTCACCGGGCACGCCATATTGGCTTCGCCAGCTACCGTATACAAACAAAAAGGTGATGTGGAAGTTAACTCACATAGCGACGCTTGGCTACCATGTTTGTATGGAATATGTTATGTAGCCAACGAAGCCGATATGACGTCCCAATGGAACACAGCTTAGGGTTGGAATTAGTACTAGCAACAATAACAATAAATACGCAATGAAAACAAACGTGAACGTTGAAACTAATAGCCTTGTCACGGGTGCACGCTCAAGCTGTTAGAAACGCTTCAGTTCCCGGCGTGTCCTTTACCTCTTTCCTGGCTTCCTCGTGTGGAAATTAGCGCACCGTGTCGGTGCTATACCCTCTTTTATTTACTAAAACAAAGGAACTTTGTAACCGCTCGTAAAAGGTTCATTCATTAAATACTTGGTGTTTGTTTGCTAATGTGAAGATTAAAGAGTATTGTTATCCGTTATGCTAATGCTAACCGGCGTAGCGGCGATTATGTATTTATGTATGTTAACAGTATTCAAAACACCAGTGTCTTCTACTTGGACTTTAAGATGTGAATGCGAAATAAAACGACACAATTGTGACAGTTTCAAGTCGTGTAAAACAGTCATTAAAACGCATTAAACAATATACCTTCAAGGTTGCCTTCAACAATAATTACTAAACGTACTGCGGTTTCAGAACCTTCGCCTAAAATTGTAATTTCTGGCCAACATACTCAGTATGAACAAAAAGTCATAAATATCAACTGTCAGTTTTTACCACGCACCGTTCTAAACAGGCAGAAGAGCGTGGGCGGCATCCGTCCCGTAAATGGTCATAATCCACACGGAAGGCAGGAAATAAAGAACATCAATCGAATTCAAGCTTGAAACTTAATTATAAATAGCATTAGAAAGGAATGATATAACGGCGGGATCTATATCTGAATCCCTAACGTTTTTTCACCTATTTTTGCATTCCCTAACGTTTTATGTCATAATGATCACTTGTCCTAACATCATATGCCCTAATATTGATTTCCCTAATATCTTATTTCCTAATGTCACTTGCCATATTGATAATTTATCCTAATGTCATTTGTCATAATTATCATTTCTCCTAACACTCATATGCCCTAATTTTGGTTTTAATCGCTAGGCTCGGGCTCTGTTGTGGTCGCAGTTCTAACCTAACCTAACCCATTAAACTACTTTACTGGTAGCAGTTCAGTGGTTGCAAAAGGGGCGGGGACTTTAAAAAACGAAAATTAATTTTAGGGATTTCGAGGAACATGGCAAAAAATATTAGGGATATTGATAGTTAGAGATATTGATGTTTCGGACAAATGAGTTTTAGGACAACCATTACGTTATGGAAAATGATTGTTATGGCAATTGATCGTTAGGGCATTAGCCCATTAGGACAAAACAGTTCGGGCAAGTGATTTTAGGCCAAACGATGTTAGGGATCGCGAGGGAGACCCATAACGGCGATGACTACCAATAAGGTTTTTAGATTACAGAAGCGTCTGCGATTGGAAACTACGAAATAACTGTTGACTAGGTACAACTCATCCCATAACAACATGTCACGTCCTACTTCCCATATTGCCGCGTTAAGTTAACTTCTTAAAGAAATAGTATACCTGTATGTCAAATATAAGAATACGTACGTTTAGGCTTAGGTCACATTAGATGAGATGTTCAGCTTCGCGAGTACTAGTTATGATGATTGATGACTCTTATTCCAGTTATGAAAATATTGAAATTTGGGGCGTTAGTTATCTAGCAACCCAGAGTATATATTATCACTATTTCACTAACCGAAGCACACCTTGTCTGGCGTGGTTTTAGCTTATAATATACTTACCCAAATTTAGCGTGAGTTGGCTAGTCACAAGCTTTTTGTCTCATCTCAAGTCATACAGTTTTGTCCAGACGTTTTGAATGGTTTCTTATTTCAGATTCTAATGTAGGTGATTTATTTCAACAGTAGGGGTAGGGGGGACATTGATGCTCGTATCCTGTCGCAATAACTTCAGTCTAATTATAGTGACTTTGGCTTGTCATTCCAATAGGATTCTGCGGTGAAACGCAAATAGTTATGTTATTGCTCCGGGAAGTAATAATCGTTTTGCGATTATTACTATAACAGGAGAGCAGGTCATCTATGATTAGTTTAGTCTTTAGGAATGCCTTTCGGTTTCTTAAAATGTGAACGCCCATTTACAGACTGAGAAAATTAAATATTTTTTCCAGATACATACAAATCGATGTTTTGTTCTCAATATCTGTTTCCTCCTCCAGAACGTAACCAACCTTTACGAAATTGTAGGAACTGAATAAGAAGGAAATGTCCTGTGTCGGACCGTTTCGATTTTGCGCTTATTATTATAAAATTTGTTTACTATATAGCTGTTGTTTTTGACCAATACTCCGCCCTAAACGGACGCCTAGTAGGTACACAACTTCTACAATAATTTACGCAAAAATTGAAACGGTCCGACACAGAATATAGGTGCTAAAGGTTGAACACGCCAAAACTGGGGCACACAAAGATTAATATTAAATAATTTTAATAATAATAAATAACCACATTATGTTTTCCACATTTAATGTCGAATTTAATGAAGTTTATAACAACATTTCCTATTTTAGTAATTGTCTACACTGTAAGCCATACTTCTAACTTTCCTGCGCACACGGCTCATAAGACCTTTGCACCATCTCATTAGGACACCGTTTCGACTTTTTGGTCGGTTACAACATACTTTTTGTAGTTCAGAGATCGATTAAATACTTGGTGTTTGTTTGCTAATGTGAAGATTAAAGAGTATTGTTATCCGTTATGCTAATGCTAACCGGCGTAGCGGCGATTATGTATTTATGTATGTTAACAGTATTCAAAACACCAGTGTCTTCTACTTGGACTTTAAGATGTGAATGCGAAATAAAACGACACAATTGTGACAGTTTCAAGTCGTGTAAAACAGTCATTAAAACGCATTAAACAATATACCTTCAAGGTTGCCTTCAACAATAATTACTAAACGTACTGCGGTTTCAGAACCTTCGCCTAAAATTGTAATTTCTGGCCAACATACTCAGTATGAACAAAAAGTCATAAATATCAACTGTCAGTTTTTACCACGCACCGTTCTAAACAGGCAGAAGAGCGTGGGCGGCATCCGTCCCGTAAATGGTCATAATCCACACGGAAGGCAGGAAATAAAGAACATCAATCGAATTCAAGCTTGAAACTTAATTATAAATAGCATTAGAAAGGAATGATATAACGGCGGGATCTATATCTGAATCCCTAACGTTTTTTCACCTATTTTTGCATTCCCTAACGTTTTATGTCATAATGATCACTTGTCCTAACATCATATGCCCTAATATTGATTTCCCTAATATCTTATTTCCTAATGTCACTTGCCATATTGATAATTTATCCTAATGTCATTTGTCATAATTATCATTTCTCCTAACACTCATATGCCCTAATTTTGGTTTTAATCGCTAGGCTCGGGCTCTGTTGTGGTCGCAGTTCTAACCTAACCTAACCCATTAAACTACTTTACTGGTAGCAGTTCAGTGGTTGCAAAAGGGGCGGGGACTTTAAAAAACGAAAATTAATTTTAGGGATTTCGAGGAACATGGCAAAAAATATTAGGGATATTGATAGTTAGAGATATTGATGTTTCGGACAAATGAGTTTTAGGACAACCATTACGTTATGGAAAATGATTGTTATGGCAATTGATCGTTAGGGCATTAGCCCATTAGGACAAAACAGTTCGGGCAAGTGATTTTAGGCCAAACGATGTTAGGGATCGCGAGGGAGACCCATAACGGCGATGACTACCAATAAGGTTTTTAGATTACAGAAGCGTCTGCGATTGGAAACTACGAAATAACTGTTGACTAGGTACAACTCATCCCATAACAACATGTCACGTCCTACTTCCCATATTGCCGCGTTAAGTTAACTTCTTAAAGAAATAGTATACCTGTATGTCAAATATAAGAATACGTACGTTTAGGCTTAGGTCACATTAGATGAGATGTTCAGCTTCGCGAGTACTAGTTATGATGATTGATGACTCTTATTCCAGTTATGAAAATATTGAAATTTGGGGCGTTAGTTATCTAGCAACCCAGAGTATATATTATCACTATTTCACTAACCGAAGCACACCTTGTCTGGCGTGGTTTTAGCTTATAATATACTTACCCAAATTTAGCGTGAGTTGGCTAGTCACAAGCTTTTTGTCTCATCTCAAGTCATACAGTTTTGTCCAGACGTTTTGAATGGTTTCTTATTTCAGATTCTAATGTAGGTGATTTATTTCAACAGTAGGGGTAGGGGGGACATTGATGCTCGTATCCTGTCGCAATAACTTCAGTCTAATTATAGTGACTTTGGCTTGTCATTCCAATAGGATTCTGCGGTGAAACGCAAATAGTTATGTTATTGCTCCGGGAAGTAATAATCGTTTTGCGATTATTACTATAACAGGAGAGCAGGTCATCTATGATTAGTTTAGTCTTTAGGAATGCCTTTCGGTTTCTTAAAATGTGAACGCCCATTTACAGACTGAGAAAATTAAATATTTTTTCCAGATACATACAAATCGATGTTTTGTTCTCAATATCTGTTTCCTCCTCCAGAACGTAACCAACCTTTACGAAATTGTAGGAACTGAATAAGAAGGAAATGTCCTGTGTCGGACCGTTTCGATTTTGCGCTTATTATTATAAAATTTGTTTACTATATAGCTGTTGTTTTTGACCAATACTCCGCCCTAAACGGACGCCTAGTAGGTACACAACTTCTACAATAATTTACGCAAAAATTGAAACGGTCCGACACAGAATATAGGTGCTAAAACTGGGGCACACAAAGATTAATATTAAATAATTTTAATAATAATAAATAACCACATTATGTTTTCCACATTTAATGTCGAATTTAATGAAGTTTATAACAACATTTCCTATTTTAGTAATTGTCTACACTGTAAGCCATACTTCTAACTTTCCTGCGCACACGGCTCATAAGACCTTTGCACCATCTCATTAGGACACCGTTTCGACGCCTTCAAACCGAGTCGTTAGTTCGTACTTTTTGTAGTTCAGAGACCGATTTTATTTCTCCGCCTTTCTTTTTTAAGATTCCCTTCATAATACTCCAGTAGTCTTCAACAGGCCGCAGTTCTGGACTATTTGGGGGGTTGCATACTTTGGGTACCACCACAATTCCGTTTGCTTCGTACCATTTCAACACTGCTGTTGCGTAATGGCAAGTAGCAAAATCTGGCCAAAACAGCGGTAGTGAGTCGTGCTTTCTTATGAAAGGCAGTAAACGTTTCTGTAAACACTCTTTTTAATAAATACCGCTGTCTATTGTCCCGGTGGTAATAAACGAGCGACTTTTTTTTCCGCAGCTACATATTGCCTGACAAATAAGGTATTTTTTTGGGAATTTAGACTGTTTTTTTAATTTACATTCTTCAGGAGCGTCTGTTCGACTTACGCTGGTATAGAACTCTTGGCCAGGAATTTGTTTTAAGTTTGCCTTTGCATATGTTTCGTCGTCCATGACCACGCATGCAAACTTCGTAATGAAATTTTCATAAAATTTCCGTGACCGTTTCTTTGCAGATAAGTTCTGTCTCGAGTCTCGATCTGGTGCAGCCTGGGCTTTATAACTTCTTGGTCGTGCCCTACGTTTAACTTTTTAAACATAGCACTGAGACATTTTCACTTTCTTGGCAACATCGTGAGATGAGATCTTAGGATATGAGGCAAGAATCCTTACAACACTCTCGTCCTTTTTTTATTCTTGACTCCCTGCAACCCACCACTTCCTGGCTTGCGATCTATTGTTAAGCGTTCACGAAACCTTTTTAATACGCGGCAAACCGTAGATTGAGGATATTTCAGTTTTTTTGCGATATCTCTATAGCGTAGCATTGAATTTTCTACATATTCGTGCAGAATGGGTTCGCGTTGTTGATGTTGTTTGCTCGACATTTTGACAGCGAATTAAAAAAAGAAAAAAAAATATTGACGTATTATAGGATAGTTCCTTGTAATCAAATAGGTGTCTAAAAAATTTGCATAACTCTATTTTTCGCGTAATAATAGCCGATTTTACATGCCCAAGTTTTGGCGTGTTCAACCTTTATTCCTATTTGAAGATTGTTACGATTGATTAAGTTTTGGAGGAGGGTAAACAGTCGAGAACGAAACCTCGATTTGTATATACCGTACACGTTACGTTATGTTTAGACCTCATTTGTATCCGACGCTATAGTTACCAGATGCAAACTTAACTTAAATCGATAGTATTGAAAAATAAGCGATATGTGTCCCTATAACCAACATACTAAGTAATCTCGAACATATTCCAGGTAAAATGGATGATGTACTGGATAGTTTTCGCACTGTTCACGTGCACGGAGACGTTCACGGACGTGTTCCTGTCGTGGTTCCCGTTCTACTACGAGGTGAAGATAGTCCTTGTGCTGTGGCTCCTCTCGCCTGCTACGAAAGGCTCCTCCATATTGTACAGGAAGTTTGTACACCCGGCGCTGTGCAGGCGAGAACAGGTATGTTTTCCCGATTCGTTAAATAAGCATTTACTTGGAAGTTGATTCCCCTTGGGCCAACGGTGGCACGTTGCGGCAACGTGCCACCACGACGCCGTGACGTGATTTTTTGCGTTGCCACGACACGACGTGGCAACGTCACACGACGCCGCAAAGTGCCACGGCACGTTGGCCCTTTTACCGGGAATTTAAATCTTATTAATTGATTCTATGATCTGATCTCTTTGTGTGCCAAATTTTATTTATATTTGCTCAATGGTTTCTTCGCAGAGTAACAAACTTTTCCTTTTCCCATACGATTGTGCGCAACATCTGTCATCACAGTATATACATTTAAGTAGAATTTAGGTTATAAAAATGTACTGAGATGTCAGATGTCCGATGCATAATCGTATGTGAAAACTACTATAGGAACCTTTCAGGAATTGTTGCACAATGTTTCATGCGTTTAGATGTAGGTATGGGTATATGGGCTTTGCTTTGCGTTGTTGGTCAATCAGTCACGAGTGTTAGTATATTCGCATTAACGCAAGCCAATTTTTTTATCGGTGTACCCATGGTTGACACCGCGCTACCAGGTAGAATAATATTTTAAAACGACTACATTCTAGAATGGTATGAATATCAAACTATGTGAAAAGATAAATATGTCAGGCTTTGGTGATCAGGTTAAAGTAACATAATACATTTGGATCAGTATTAGGTTAGCCGTAGATGATGCAGAACACTAATAAGTAGTATTATTGTTAGTAGCATTTCCCTGTGCAGTCCTTGACCTAATTATTATGGTAATTATAGCCAGGCCTTGAATTCAAAGAGAACGTTCATGTTCACGAGTTTTATGACATAGTTCTATTGTTTGTTCTACATAGTGCAATTACAGTCCTATAGCGAGAAACCATCATTGCGGAGATGTAATAGACATAAAACGATCGTAGTGTCATTTGATACTGGACATACCATAATGTTGTAATTTGCTACAAATAACTCACTTCCTTTAGTACTCATAATTCCTGGTGAAAAAGAGTAACGCCACGCCATTTTCTCGTTTTTATTAAGCTACAAATATCGTTGTTTATTTAGTAAAATAATTCCTGTTCTAAAATTGCTGTTGTTAATTTTTAATAATGACTCAATGACCTACTTTTGTCATTGACTTGCTCTCGTTGACACTACGATACGGGAGCAGTACAATGGAAACGTGAAAGAAAACATATATACCTAATGTAAACAAATCGTCACGAATTAAAGTGCATAAACACTGAGAACGTTTAGTTACGCACCATGTTAAATGTAACACAATAGTACCTATGGCAAACATGTTCGGATTGGGTCTTTATTTAATGACTCTTCTTATCCTAGCCTGTTGTCATGTGTTCACTATTTCTTCTACGTAAGGTTTATTCATCATATTGTGTTTTTTTACAGGAGATAGATGAGTACATAGCAAAGGCCAAAGACCAGGGCTATCACACCGTGCTCAACCTGGGCACCAAAGGCGTCAACTACGCCACTACAGTTATTATGCAGACGGCCATTAAGGTGAGTTGTGACGACCCTATACGGCCATTTTAGCTTATAAATAATGGCATGCTTCAACTTATAAAGTACTCTTCTGAATGAGAACTGTTGAGTGAATTGACCGTCTAAAAATAATATTGATTGGTTGCCTGTTTCATCTATTAGTAGCGTTTGTTTCATTACTTTCTATAGACAAGGAGGTATTCTCATAGATAAGTATGTAATTCACCTGTTTTAAATTTTGTTGTACGTTATATTGCAAACAAACGAATTTGATATTGTTTCGTACGAAAGTGTGACTCTGACTGATCGGTTTTTTTTTTCATTTTTAAATACTACCATTTTAGAATTTAACTTCATTGTAAATTTAAGTTTCCAACTCAACTGTAGGTATTTCGTAACACATTTAAGTTTCACTTGTTTATCAAAAGGCCCTGGTGACTCAAACAGTACGAGTAATTTGGTTTAAGTGCAAGTTATCACAAAGCAGTTCTCATTAGAGTTGAACGAGGGTTACGGCGGACTTTAACCCCTTAACCACGCAATTGCCATCGCCACTTTAACTAGCAGAGTTTTTATGTAGTTTGTTGTCATGTAGATGTCAATCAACTTAGACAATGAGCCGGCATGTTTGATCACAACACGTAAATTTGTTTTACAAGCACTTTACTCGCTTTGGCTATGTATGGTGCTAATTTACACTGCTTTCATGATCAGGGTGATAATGGCTTGTGATTTTTCGGTGGAAACTGTACAATGTTTACTAGAGGATTTTCAGTTATTTTTAAAGTAAAGTTTAAACAAAGACATGGATTTGAACCTGAATGACAAATATCTGTCATCACCATCAGATTTCATAAATTCTATTGGTCCGCGGCGCGTAGTACCTTCGCAAAGACACTTACGATTACAACAAGATAAGATCTACTAACGGTCATTTGCGTCTTCGTTTGTTTCCGGATTGTACGAAACCTACATTTAAATGTTTTTTTTTAAAGCCTTACAAATAGTATTCCAGCTTCTAGAAGAATCACAAGAGCATTCCCTAAAAGCACCAGTGCAAGCGAGTATCAGGAAACCACTGCTCTTGTCATCAGGCATGCCACGAGTTCCACCCTCACATCGATGTTGTTTTACCATTTTGACGCTTAATTTAATTTCACTTTTTGTTTTAATTTTATTAACACGCTTTTTTTAATTCCCCCTCCCACCGTTCTATTCCGATATCCTTTCCGTTGCTGCTTCACGCAGAACTTCAATCTGCCGAGTCCAGAGCAAGAGCGAAGAATTCAGGCGGCGGGTCGTGACGCCATTGACGGTTACCAAGACTCCTATGACGATCTCGACTACCAACCGGCGGCCGGCGACCGAAAAAACCTGCCGGGCATCGTCGAGATAGTCGAACTTGACAACGACGACTATTCAGGCGACGACGGCGACGCAAACGACCCAGACTTCGAACCTCAATCGTCTGCCCGCAGTCGCGGCAACGTGGTCAGGAAACGCAAAGGCGTCAAGGAGACTCGGCCTCGAAGCAAATCCAGGGGGCGGAGGACTAGAAGCCAGACCGCCGTAGAGAAGGATAACAAAGAGATCTTAGTCGACTAATGCGACGAATTCAACTGTGATGTAGGTTGTGTTAGTATGGGGTGTAGAAAAGGAGGAGCGCTATCTTTATTATCCAAAAGTGTCTGTTGAAAGGCGCTAAATTAGCAGTCAGTTGCTAAGCAGTTACTAAGCAACTGGTTTTTTATATTTTTATAAGTCATCTTGAACTAAATTATGCGTATTTCCTGTATAAAATGAAACTATTTTGGTCCCAAATATTTTTTAACACTACACACTTCACTCTGTCTAAAATTGCGAATTATTTCTTACTATCTCGCTTCTCTAGCGCTATTATCAGATTATCACCTATAGTTGACGGCATTGGAACTATTACTTAAGTACATCAATAGTGCTCCTTTTAATTAATTGAGCATTTCTCAGAAAGTTTGTACAGAATTTTTAAGACGTCAAGTAGGTAATGTTCTATTATATTTTTCCTGTTATGTTACCAATTTTCTTTGTGATTTCCGATACATTGATTTCAGATTATATATGTCTAGCTTCGCCGCGCGGTGTTACCCGCGCTTACCCCACGGGACTACATTTTTCAGGATAAAAAGTAGCCTATGTATTAATCCAGGATGTCGGCTACCTTCATACCAAAATTTATCAAAATTGGTTCAGCAGTTTGAGTTGCTAAAATAATTGTTAACGGAATAGGAAAATTATATGGAACTTAAATGGAAGTCTTAATTTTGTACAAACTTTTTGAGAAATGCTCAGTTACACTCCGTACATGTTAGGCTATGTCTAGGGTTATGTTAACTTTCCAGTGGATTGTAAATTTTGACGTAACATTTCAAGTTTGCTCGTTTTGGAAGTTTAGCTTGTACTCAATTGTAACCGTACTCATGCCAAAGTTATAGATGCCGCGTATGACTGAGAAAATGTATATGTACTTTTTCGTCATTGTACGATTTTTTTTACGGATTTTTGTGCTCCTCAAGCCGCACTGTCAAGTGTGTTCGCACTTGAGTAGGCCCTCGCTTTATTGTCAATACATTGTTGCCATCTTTATTTAATTATCTTTACTTATAATGGATTAGGATAGCTCAAATGAACGCGTGATGTTTAAATAAATTGCATTGAGGATTAGTAAAATATTTTTAATTCTTACGCATGCTCAACATTTTACGTAATCGGAGATTTAAATCCAAACACCATTGTCAATGTTAAGGCAATTTTTACTTTTGTACCACATGACGTTATTTTTATTGTTAGTTTATAAAATAGTTCAATGTGCGTATGTATTGAAAAACGCACATCACATAAGTATGTTAGTTACATCACTTGAGACTTGATTTGTGTGACTGAATTAGGTAAATTAAACTTAATTAACGAATTATTTTTTTGCTTCATTTCATTCGTTGTAGTTTGCATGTGCTTTACCAAAACCTTGTATAATACTGATCGCAAAAATGTGAGTATAATTTTTGTTTTTTTTACTTCCAAAATAACTGAAGCTGATATACCTACTCAAGCGTTTAAAATTTCATCATCCATTTACCTTAAACTAGTTATGATTGAGTTAATTTTTTCTGAGTTTTTTATCCTTCATTATGAATTAGTGTTGTAAAGGACTCGAGTTCTGGGAGTCTTTTTAATATGACTCTCAACTCGACTCGATATAGAGCACTCCATCTATTGCAGAATTCCAAGGAAGTCTCGCGAACTAAGCGAGTCTCGGATAGGACTCTAGTCTCTTTTCTGCGTCCTAGTCTTTCGGTGTAACGAGTCGTACTTATTATTTTTTGAGATCAAAAACAATTTTGTTGAATTATATGATTTTAATTTAATTATATCATAATTTACGAAACGGCAGAAGTAATTTTTAATTCATCCCTAGTCATAAAGTATTTATTCATCGAGTTTGCCGAGCACTCTAAACTGACTCGAGTCTACGAAATCAGGACTCCAGAACTTCTTTTACGTCACCCTAGGCCGTAAGTGGGATTTTCTGCCCTCGGGGATAAAACCTCGCTACCTGGCCAAGGCAAGACAAAAATTTTTAGACGAACCACAGGCGGTAATTCTAAAAACCCCAGATTGCATATTTGCTCCTGCGCTCTAGGCCATTTACGAATTCACCGCCCTTGGTATTTAATGTACTATTACAACACTAATTATGCTTGATCCATATCAGACGTAATTTTTTTTATGTTAAAGAGAGTTACCGTGTATTTTCTAGTATATCGGCTTCAGGGTTAATCTTATCTATTATAATAAAAATAGTTAATATCTGGTGGTTGTATATATTGTTACCCATTTTAATTTGACGCTAAAATCATATCATTTCATATTCGCAATTCTAATAAAAAAGATACCATCGACACCATAATTTTAGTCCGCCGAGGACCTAAAAAAATTGAATTAATGCTTGTACCATGGGACCTATAGTTTACAAATAAATGAATCGAATGAAATTTGATTTCGAACATTTTCTTTTTACAATAGTTTTGCTAAACAATACTTAGACGCGTGGCAAAATTTGCGATTATAGACGATTTTGACATATTTATGCAAACTGGAACCAACTCACAATAAGTGTTTGTACTTTATGTTAGAGTGAGAAGGTTCAATATGATAAAAACTTTCTGTGTCGGTTGGTTCCCTTTATACATAAATACATCCATTTCATCCTATGCTCGTTTTAGTAGCTAAGTTCTTTAGTACAATATAACAATCCCACAGGGCGGAGGCGGTTTAGTACAACAAATTCGCAAGAGCTACAGTCTCTCAGACTTGAGCGAGTGCGACGTACGCGACGAGAGGGGCGGTGATGAAGCTGATGATGTGTTGGCCGAGCCGAGGATTATTCGTCGCGTCACTAAGAGGTAAGTAAATGGTAACACTTAGTTTGCGTATCTTGAGTGAAAGCGATCCTTTGCTGCCGTTTGGTAACCAAGTTTTGTGACTGGCTACAAAATGAGAATACGAAATTCCCTGTTTGTAAGCCGGTTACGTGGTGGGCCTGCATGCGTAGTGCTGATTGGTAACCGAGTTTTGTAGCTGGCTACAAAATGGGAATCCGAAATACCAGTTATGAAATGGGAATCTTTCCCGTTTCGAAGCTGGTTGCCAACCGCGGTTACGAATCGGTAATAGAAAAGCCCCGTTTTGTAACCAGTTACAACACGGGATTTTTTTCCGTTTCAAAGCTTACCAACGGCGATTACGATTCGGTAATGGGAAAGTCCTATTTTGTAACCAGTTACACGAGATTTTTTCCCGTTTCGAAGCTGGTTACCAACCGCGGTTACAAATCGGTAATGGAAAAGTCCCATTTTGAAACCACTTACCGAATGGGATTTTTCCCTTTTCGATGCTGGTTGCGAACTTTTAGTTACCAAACGGTACCAAAGGAATGCAATGGTTACTACTACAATTTGTACGGGAACTGCACGCTGACTGCACGTCGATTGCAGTTGTCCGTCTGTATCGGCCCTAAGGTACATGATGGTTCAATACAAATTCAAATTCAATTGTGGTTACTTATTATTAAAATAACAACCGGGTTGATTCGCCGTGTGGATATTTAACATATGGTCATTGTTACAATAGTATAGTATAGTCCTCCTTGACGTGTCTGTCAATGGCGAACCTGGCTCCATGACCTTCACGAGCGCTGATCATGTGCCCGAATGTGGCTTGCAAAACCAAATTTGGTTTTAAAAATTAGTTACAACAGGTACAGTCTATTCGACTAAGTGGTTTCTGACGAGTCCCAAGGTAGGTATTGGACCTGTGATGGTTGTGTTTATCACGTGATAAATCAATTATCCGTCACTATCGCATTCAATTGTCAAAAAGTGACAGGTGCTTTGACAGAAAGTTATCATCGCGTGATGGTCTCATGAACATTTCATATTGTTATAAATTGTAAGGCTACTGCTTCCGATAGATTCTTCTCGTCACGTAAGAGGAAACGTGTACGGTGTATTTTATTACCACGACTGTTTCTCGGAGGTCGATAGGAGAATATTTTATCATCAATTAGGATTACTTACGCTAGTCCCACCCGCTCACGGGACAATGATGCCCCTGACCTTTGATATGCGTGCACGGAGCCGACGCCAACGTGCAGAGCCCTTTTCTACAGTTTAAAAAATTGTAAAGAGTACACAAGTAGGTACTAAACTAGTAATTATTGTTACAGCAGCGGCTACAGCACTCGCCGTAGTGCGTCCGAGTCGAATAGCCGTACTCCCATGTACTTCCCAGAGGTGGATGTAGATGTCAGGAGCCCGAGAGCTCGGGCCGATGAGCCCGACTTTAGGTGAATATTTTCTCTTATTCTAAACAAACTTTTTACTTTTCTTTTCCACGGTTCTTCCT
The DNA here is from genome assembly GCA_905147355.2 of Apotomis turbidana. Lineage (NCBI taxonomy): Eukaryota > Metazoa > Arthropoda > Insecta > Lepidoptera > Tortricidae > Apotomis > Apotomis turbidana. Next base: position 7,616,470 of record LR990292.1, read on the forward strand.
CTTGTTCAATTTCTAATAAGGAAGACTTTTAATCCCCTTAACTTTTAGACGATCATTTAGATTTTTAGTTACTTGTTTGTTTGTTCTGAGTGGTTTTGTTCTGATAGTTGTGTTTCATCTACGAATCTTCTACTTACTTCAAGGTAACATTCGTTTGTACAATTAGTTAAGCACGGAAATTCACGTTCGCGTATTTTTTTCTTGAACCTTCCAATTCTTTCATACTATACGCGTTTGGAAAACTTATATCACTAACATTTTCAAAACATCTTACAGATTTTTTATTTATATAGAACATGACTGTAGGTAGCAGTTCAGTTCAGTGTGGTTCAGTTCAGTTTATTTATTCAGTCACAATGTACATTGTATGTGAATATGATATCAAACATAAAATAGTAATTATAAAGCCTAATACATAACTTAATACTAAAATACTGCACAATTGGTTTATAGATAAATTAAAATAGTTAAATACATGTCAGTCTCAATTTAAATAATCATAATACTATCGATACATGCATAAAAATATTCAATTAATTATCACAATCATTAATGAAGTCCGACACAGAATAATAACACTTTTCCATCAAAAGATCTTTGAGTCTTGCATTGAATATACGACTGTTAATTATTGTTTTTAGCTGTATTGGCACTTTGTTGAAAAGCTGGATAGCCTGGTAGCAAGCAGCATGTCTTGCAATTTGCAGTCTTGGGACGATTTTTGTCGCCATGTCTTTCCTTCTGGATAAAAGTATAAACGCCCGTTCATTTTGACTTTCATACTGATTTAAATGCTTGATAAAGTCTGAGAGCAATACAAGAATATATAAACATGGCACTGTCAGAATTCCGAGTTTGATAAAATGTTCTCTACGTGAGTGACTCGTTGAGGGATACGGACGATTGTTCTTATAGCCCTTTTTTGCACCCTGAAGGCTGTTTCCACATTATATTTGTAACTATTCCCCCAGAGTTTAATGCTATACCTTATCTTTGATTCCACCAAAGCATGATAAACCATCTTGAGTTGGTTTGTGTGAACCGCGTCCCGCAAGCTGCGAAGTGCATAACAAGCTGAACTTATTGAGTTGCTTAGTCCTTGTATTTCGTGCTTCCAATTAAGATTGGAGTCTATGTGTATTCCTAAGAACTGCAGCAGGACTGTTTAGCCCTCACTAGGTACCAGTGAGTCGGATTTCGTGTGGGAGTACGAACCCACTAACGGGAATGTCTCCGTGTCACAGGAGTGATCTTACAGAAAACTGAAGTGAGGGGTTTAATATTCAATTCAATTCAAACATTTATTTATAAAATAATATTTTACATGTCAATTTGTTATAATAAATATTATACTCGAAACCCCCCTCCCCACTCCTTCTCCCCTACTACTACTTTCCCGGAGATGTCACTTATAAAATGTAGCTGTCGATGCCGGCACTATTGTTGTTCACGTCAATCATTAATTTGTTCTGTTATCCCGCCTCGGGCCTTAACCGGTATTTGTGTATAATTGCAGCCACATCAAATCGACGGAGGACATCAGCTCGGGCTACTCGAGCGCGGACACGTCGGTGTCGCTGACGCGCGCCGGCTCGGTGGGCGCGGCGGGGCGCGCGCGCGTGCGCAGCGCCCGCACCGCCGTCACCGCCATCAAGCGACCGCCCGCCGCTGAGGTCTGCTAACTTTACCTACTACACTACACTCACCTACCTATTCACTACTTGGACCTGGCTCCTCTACACTCACCTACCTATTCACTACTTGGACCTGGCTCCTCTAAACAATGGCCCATGATGAGCGAGTATAGGCACAATTGTGTGGAGATCAAAATCGTCTGTAATCGTGAGTACCTATTCGGTACTGTCAGTGGCCATCATTGCCTGTAATCGTGAGTATTCGGTGAATTTTCGGTATATTAAAATGATCGCACAATGTGTGTCCGCACAATCGCCCTTTAATGAATCGCATGGCAGGAGAGTAGTAATTAGTGTTTAAGCGATTGTTTTCCTCCATGTTCTTTTTACGATCTTATTGCGATGCACATTCCGATAATGATATACTTACTGAGCAAATAGATAGCAGCAGCTGTTATCACTTCGACGTTCACATAACGGACACCATTGTGTAGAGAGCTACCCATGATTGCGGCGATGATGGCCACTTTTTTAATCGCCCGTCATGGACCATTGTAGATAAGCCAAAAAGGTTTTCGGAAATACGAATGACCAGCTGGCGCCACCTACCGCGATTATAGTGTGTTTGGCGTCGCGCCATTACCTGACCTACAACATACAGACTGACCTCAAGACGACATTGTCAAGCTAGGTACACGTCCGCTGGTTCGAGTGCCCGTGCACGCCAGCACACACAGCTAGGTTTTAAATGTAACGAGATAGATAATCACGATAAACAAGTTATGGACAAAACTGCTCATTTTCTACGTTTAATTCGGGATATGTAATCAATCGTGTCTGTCGAATCACAGACTTTACAAAAATGCTACTATGAGTAATATAAAAACGTGCAGTAACTGTTCTGCTGTTTTAATTTTGTATTTTAAGATGATCTGTCGTATTTTATAATAGGATAGTTTCCTGAAGACAATACAAATTAATCGACTCTGATAATTATACGAGTGAGGAAATTAGCCTATTACGTCGCTCGGGAACGCTTGTTGAATTCCTGATTGAATGTTGCCAAGTTGGAGTATGAGATGAGAATGGGAAAAATAAGTAAACTTAGGTACTTTTCTAATCTAACCTGATCATGCATTCACCATGTTTTGCTTAGCATAAGCGATGTAAGTACGAAATAAGGGTGTATTACTATAGTTGCACATACGTTTTTCTGAGGCTGGCATTGGCATTTCAGTTACCCACAATATCGGTATTACTATATCAAGCTTAATCTTATCAATATAAGAAACGCATCATGATGATCTTGATGTCTGTTCATGTTCAATGTTTAGCTAAGGGAGCGCTCTACCGCGACCATTCGCCTGTCGCCTAGAAAGATATGGAAATGGTGAGGCGCGGTGAAAAAATAGAAATGCCAGCTTAAGTTCCATAAGTGACAGCCAGTGTCATTGGCGCTAATAGACGTATCTGCAACTTGAGATAACTTTAGTTGTTTGCATTTGTTACTCGCCTATAATTTTAAGGTAATAGCTAACGGGTCGGTGATTTCTGTACTGAGTTGTCTTTGCGATACAGAGTAGATAATTAAAGTGGTTGGTTTGCGTCGTCATCAAGACAACATCTTGTTTTCTACAGACACCAATATTAGGCTAGTTTCCTAAAACAATTGTCCGTCACATAGATTTTCAAAAAATTTGGTACTCGTATTTTTTATTTTGTTATTTATATAAAAATTACGAAGCTATAGTCCGTTAAAGTTCCAACGTGAAGTCACGCTATGCTACATTTTTTTGCATGGCGTGACGTTACGACCCGAACTTTGATGCGCTCTTTATTATTATTTTGTTTGATTGACAAAAGTGAAAAAAACGTGTCGAAGATTTTTTAATAATCTTACTGACGGACTAACTATAATAACATTTTTTTACCCAGGAAACTACAAATTAACGAAGAAACTCATTGTATTGCAAGAATGACTCAAGTAACGGAGCAGGGTAGAAACGGTGCTGGATTTCTGGTGGAAAAAGTAACATTGTTTTTATAACACCTGGGATTATTGGGACGTACACAATTTGTATAAGACGCTACGCGTCGTATGATATGGCGAAGTGTTGTGGGATAAATTGTGCTCTCAGTGTTAATTAGTGTTAGGGATGTAGCATTAGAAATTAGGTCACATAATATGGATTTAAAGACATCATCACTTTGATCATGAACGAATTCAAAATCATAGTCATTTAGTACGATTTGACCATAAAGTAATAGATAGGTATATTTATTTAGTTAGTTGTGTGCATGTTTTCGGTTCTTATTCTTACTTATACAATCTTCTCAATTTCTATCTAAGTCTGTTTATGCATTTACTAGTTAATTTCTTCGTTTCTTATTATACTTGATTTAGACTTAAGTTTTTATTTAAATTAAAGGACAATGAAGTAATCATCGAGGAGCTACCCGACGACGATAGTTTTGAATATGCGAATATGCCCCCCCTAGTCAATCTCCCACCACACCTTTTCCTTTCCCATACCGATCCCCCCTTCATATATCAATACGTAGGAGATCAAGTAAAAATAATACAAGTCTTAGACAGTTATCCTCTAGGTACAAATTCTAATCAAACTAATACAGATCAGAGGGACCAAAATGAAAATTATATTGAAAGTACAGTAAAGAAACCATCGCCAGACCGAGATCCCCAAGAAATATTTGAAAACGCGGAAGATAATATAGATCAAAATGAAATTAAAGTGTGTACTGAAACTGAAATTAAAATATTTACTGAGACTGAAATTAAAGTATGTAATGAAACTGAAAATAAAGACAATAGAAATGAAACTAACGAATTTCCAAACACAGACAATGTTAAGGAGACACTACCAACTAAAGTAGAAGAAGTGATAGTTAGTGAACAAAAAGATCCTGAAATTAAAACGGAGGCGGTTGTCACTGGATCAGATGAGCCGAAAGATGAAATGTGCTCTTCTAAAGATGAAAAGACAGATACTACTAGTTTAGACACATCTGCTTATGAAAATGACTCCGCAGAGAGCGACGACGAAGCCTCTTTCGGAACTCCTGATAACTCTCCTAGAAGTAAACGCAAATCAAAATCACCTAGAGGTAAATACGGGAAGAGCAAAGCACCGCCACCACCGGCTAAAGCAGACAAAACTGAAGTAGTTTCAGAAAGTTTAAACAATACTGCTAGGGATATTGTTGAAAGCGCAATGAACACAACTTCTCAAGAAAGTTTAAATGACGTCTTAAATAAATTACCGAATATCCCTCTCAAAGAAACTGGTACTTATCAAACTTTGCAAGTTGTCAATCCAATAGCAGAAAAGAAGAGGCGGCACAAATCTAAATCACCTGGCAGAATTCCTAAAGGAAATGCCTCGGGTATTGGAAAATTGTTACAGCTGCCGGGAAAATTGGCATTCTGGAAGACCGACGATAAATCGAAAACCGATACCGCGTCGGTCTCTTCTCGGTCTCGCTCACATAGCAGGAGGTCGTCTGGAAACGACCAACCTCCTGATACCTTCCAAAGTTACATTGACCTACCATTAAAACCTAACGAAGACAACCAATCACACTCAGATATAGCTGATGATCAAATTAGCTTTGTAGACGCTACTGATTTCGAAAACGAAGTCATATCACATGATATCATGGAAAAGAGTGACGCTCTGCAAAAACTGATTGAGGCAAAACTAGAGAGCCACCCAGAATATAAATTTGTGTCATTGCACGATGATATTCCTACTCCATCTAAAAGTACAGATGTATAAGAAGCCTCCCTATGTCCCATTTTCTCGTTGCAGCGGCGCGACCAGAACGTATGTTTTATTATCGTTTTGTTTTTGTTTTTTGCATGACGAGAGAGCTATAAAATACCGATTTCCGATTTTTGTACTGATATAATAACATATTGACCGTTTAGTTTATGTATTTTATTTAGCGTGCAGTGTCGTATTTTATTTGTATTTATTTTGAAACTAATATTAGTGTGTCGTTAACAGTAACTACTTACGCCCCCTCGAATTCACTATGTTTTATTAATTAGAAAATTCACAAAGGCAAAAATTTCGTAGTAACATTTTTAAGGTGTTTTGCCAGTCATTTCTTTATATAACGAGCATATACCTACTCGAAAATGTGTGTTACTTTCACATAGTGGCTTCGAGGCTTTTGCAATATATTTTATATTTGTCCGCGTTACCTGTCACTCTATTGAAAAATATCTATTATTATAACTGATTTATATTAAAATTTAATCAAAGGGCGAAAAATAAGCCAGGACATGATATAGGTAAACATTAAAATGATCTTGTTTATATGATCAGTTATAGTCATTCCCTTGACCGTGATTGCACTAGTTGCAACAATAATAAATCATATCTAGAAAATGTTAGTCCCCTTAAATATGGCTTCGCTTTGTTATTTTTCAATTTATTTCGTTTTATTTCCAGGCAATGCTGACGGCCTCTTCTACCATGCCTCGCACAAAAAAGTCCAATAAAAGGAAAACGCAATAGATACGACACCAAGTCCTCCATACTTAGTTGACAGACCATGATCTGGGCAATCAAGCTCTCTTTAAATACAGGAAAACGTCTGTATTAAAATATACGTGTTAGTAAATTTTATTGCTAAAGCTATGATTGCCTAGGATAGTGGTGGCGGCAGCGGTGGGAGCGGAAGACTCGAGCACGCTGTCTCGCTCACTCCTATGTTTGCCGCTCGCCTCTGCCGCCACTGCTATCTTGGGAAACCTGAGCTTTAGCAAATTTCATGCGTAGAACACAATGCTTGCGTACTAGCGTATGTCGGCTCTGTGATTTGAGTTCTTCCAATATTAGTAATGTTTCCATCACGCTTCAGGAATTGCTACACTCTCGATATTTGGACAAATAAAGATATGAATCAACGAATTATCCGATATTATAAAGTATCCGGCCATTAATACCGAGCCTTCAGCATTCCCATGACTTCCTCGATATCGATAGGTTCGCATGTTTGCGTAATTTTCAACTCGAACTTTATTTGATACGCTAGAGTATCTATTTTTAATATGAAGTATGTTTGCTGTGTGGCATTCAAATTTATTTGCAGACACATGAGTTTGAAGCGGCACCAAAAAATTTAGTCAAGTATGTTCACAATGCAATATTTGTTAATACTGAAAATCAAGCATGAAATGCACTGTTTGCTAATTTACTTTATGAGATTTTAATTCTCAATAATGTTCGTTACTAGTATTTAATTACTTCATCAGATGAATTATTTCTGATTTAAATTTTCGCCATTATCAAGGACAATATCGGAGCATGGCGATTATAATTTTAGCCAAAATTTGCCAAAACGTGTAACATTAAACGACTCAACAATTACTAAATGAATAATGCTTAATTGTAGTTATCTATTAGTATCTAATGCAAAGAAGGAACTAGTCTGCCGATGTCGAGAATCTCTTTACTTTTTAAACGCCACAGTTGGTTGTGGCCTACAACGGAATTTGCTCCGCTGCTGCCAACGTCCACAAATGCCGTAAAAATTTCTATGATCGATTTTTTTTAAATGGAAACCACTTCCATTATTTTTCAATCCCTGTTGATTATAGAGCCCCTTTTTATTTTTTTGCTGTTGCGTCAAGGCCACTGAATATCTTTTTACAGCTTGGCGTTCAAAAGGATAAGGATCTCTTATGAGGCTTGGCATCTTACTCAATCAAGTATAGTATGGCTGTGTGAAAGGATGGTTGCTTTGATATCAATATCGACTGAACCAGTACGATATACGGACTGTGGTTGTATTTGTTATGTGATAAAATAGCCATTGATGTTTGTGATGAACCTGGAAGCCTCGGCGTGGAGCGCTCTTTAGCATGCAATAATGGTTTTAAAATCTCGAATACTGAGACTCTTATTTCTCTAGTTACTTGAAACTTCTAAGTAATTAATATTTTAATTGGACACTGTAAATAATTAGCAAATTACTATGCATGATACACTGATTTAGAAGTAAATGTATAGTTATTAGCTGTTGAATGGAAATAAACCTTTCTATTATTGTGCATATACTGTCCTGATTGTGTATTATCAAAATTCAGTATTTCTTGAAATGGTCAAGTTCCTAGGAAATATTTCAGTGTATTGTGTTACATAAATAGATTTACTTTTTCCTTACTGGATATGTATGTATACAGATATATGCGTAATTTATGTTCCTAACTTTCTGCTGTACTGTCATTTGCGAAACTGCATTTGTACTCATTTTGAAGTTACCTTGTAATTTTGTTACCTGTTATTATTACATATGTTTTATTAGTTGACTGAGTCACAATTTTACATGAGTCCTGTTTGAGTTTATTAAAATAAATTACTACTATGATAATTTTGACAATTTTATTTATGCCTGAGATAAAAATATACACATATTTTATACATTGGTAGCACTTCTATGCCTAAGAGTATCAAATATATATTTTCCATGATCAATATCATAAACATTTTGCAGTAACTGATTTTCCAATAAATTCAATGATGCATCATCCCAGCATTGAATCCAATAAAGTAATGAGAAAATCTTGTAGTAGCTGGTATTGTTAACACTGTCTGAGACTACTATTCTTGGCAAGTTTTGAATGATATTTAATAGTTTCGGTTTTACAACAGAGTTGAAGATTTTGTTGCTGCAAACAGCAAATTTGTTCAGAATGTCAATGACCTGCACAGACACTGAATCTTCAAGTAGAATATCAGGTAAGTTCTTGAGCCACATGTCATATGCATCACTCGTATGAAAGTGAGCCAGTTTATCACTCAGTGCTATTTTGCAAAGCAATGAGAAAATCTTCTGTCTAAATTGACTGGACAGGTCTTTGTTAAAGTATGCCCAGATGACTTTCCTCAACAAAGCATCCATGACAGAAAGTGTTCTAGTCCAATTATTAACATCATTTGAGAACACAGAATCTAAAATGTTGATAAGAAGATTACTGACTTCCATTTGGGTATTTTCATTGAATATCTTTTCCATATAATTGAGCACAGAACTTATTTCTTTACTCTGATTTTTAATGTGAACATTAGGGTTGAGGGCAATAAACATTTTGCAAATTAGTAAATTCTCAATCACTAACTTAGAGTCAGTAATTACATCTTCAAAGCTTAAGCTGGAATTCACTTTCTGCTGCCTTGATCTTATATTTGTTACAAATGGGAATGGCTGCACAAACTGCTGGCTAAAAGACTTGCGATAATTTTGCCTGAAAAGGTTTTCTATGTTGGAATGGGGATTCTTCTTATTCAAGTGTTGAACAAGGACCCATAACAATGTAACTACTTCTAAGATGCGCTTAAGTAGACCAGCTGAGTCTTCACTCACTACTGTTTCTATATTTTTCTCCGAGTTGGCATTTGCACACACTTCCACCCAAGCCTCAAAAAGCAGGGGCATTAAAGTTTCAATGTATTTTGTGAATTTCTCAGCTTCATCGAGGGATGCATCTTGAGCATTCTTAGAAGAGAATGATGATACATGGCAAATGGCAGTGTAACTGGGATTAAACAATGGATAGTGATTCAGTTTAGAACTGTTGCAAAACTTTGTGTTTGCAGTATGTTCTTTGTCAACCATATTGATCATGTTGTGTTCAACATACTTCCTCAGAAAGTCCTGCAGGCGATGTAGAACTTTAACCCTCCATTTCACACTGGTTATTTGACTGTTCAAGTTTACTGTCAATGTTCTCCCCGGCTTTGAATCAACCCTCAATTTAGATATCATATCTAAGAAGTTTGGGATTATTCTGTGGAAATCTCTTGCTACATTTTCTGAACAGCACATGAGGAGTATGTCGAGGAACAGTAGGGAGTCCTCTTGAATCCTGTTGTCTATATGCGTCATGGCACTCCTGAGGTAGGTGGACAGGATATCAAAGAATGGTTCAGCTTTTTCACAGGTTACATTGGAAAGCATCAAATGCAGCACCTTCAAGGCTTCTCTGCGAACCTGAAAGTGGTGAAACAAAAAATAATCACATATACCTTTTTCACTTCATTAACTACAAGTTTGTAGATGACACCTTATTATACTTACAACAGCTTCAATGTTTAGCACTAAAGGAGCCACTCCATTAATTAACTGGCCCAGATTTTCCTCCAAAACGTTTACGTGACCGCTGATGAGTTCCTTTATTCCTTCTAGAGCATCTTTACAAGATTGTGTATTAAAATGGTTTAGCCTTGACAAAAGCTCCTTAGCATTAAGCTTACGGGCAGATAGGGCTTCGCTGTCACCATGTTTCTTCAATTGCTCCTTGATTACAATTTGTTTTACTTTAAAATTTGTCTTGGTCACATTGGTACCTCTCGGTAAATCTTTCTTCTTCGCTTGCTTATTCTTTAACTTGGTTTTCGACTTTTCAGACTTTAGAAACTTCTGATATCGTGTTGCGCCGGTTTGAGGCATTTTTGTAAGTACGTGATTAGTATTTATATGCAATTAATTCAATTAAAGTGACTACTGTATTTGGGATCTCACATTAATTATAATGTAACCTCTACAAAGCAACAACAATTTGCTCGTGTCGTGCGTGACAGTGACATTGACAGTTGATGCGTTTAATTAGGGACTAATTTCTACATAATTATGCTTCGTCATCACGAATAGTCGATGTTAAGCGTTTATGCATTTTTTTATCGTGGCGAACATCGACTAAATTGGTTTCTAGTCAAACGTCACCCCAGTCTAAGCTATTCCAGTTGGTGTTAATAACGCTGACTTTCTCTGCCAAGTTGAGTAGTATTTCTCTGACATTTAAGGGCTGAGGTGTCAACTCCTCAAAGCAAAGCTGTCAAATACACGTGCTTTTGCGTTGTGGTTTAGTTGTTTAATTAAATTTTTACGCACCTTGATTAAAAATTTACTAGGTTCATTAAGAAAAATACTAAAAACATGAAGATCAAAAAGCAACATCGCAAGAAGAAGTATCTTCACAAACTAAATCGCAAAAGAATGCACCTAAAGCAACGCAGCACAGGCGACGTAAATTGGTAGGACTCCGGTACTTTCTCGTCATTGTGTATCATGTTATGAATTACAGTTGTAATTATATGTATCTAATTAATTTATTATGCATCGTCATTCTCTTGCCCTTATCCCATTTATCATACATAGCGCAACAGGGTTAATAAAACTGTACTTTTTACAGCAAAACTCTAAAAGAAGCATGGGACATGAAAAAATCGACTCTTCGTAATCTCAAGGAGATGGGACTCGCAAGTGATCCGAATAAAGCAGTTAAAATACCGAACTATAAACAAGAACAGCTAAAACGGGCGAGAAAAATGGTTAATCAAGGAGAATCTTCAGAATCTGAAGAAGAAATTGTCAAAATTGTCCCTAAAAAGGAGATTGTTGAAAAATTAGAAAAAGAGGCCCGAGCACCTAGAGAAAGAAGATTTATGTAAGTGTAAATATTTAAAAAATTCAGGATACAAACATGTGTAAATCACTGCAGTGGTCTTTTCCATTCTGCACAACCACAAGTCAGAGAAAATTACAGTAAATTACATCAGTTTTCTAAAACTGTGTTATGTTAAACAAATAGTTTTACTATATTAATATAGAAATTTATTAATTGCTCCTTACAGGTTACCCAAAGGCCAAGTGGAATATATCACATATTTATTAGACAAATATGGCCATGATTACAAAGCCATGGCGAGAGACAAGAAAAACTTCTATCAAGAGACTTGGAAACAAATTCGGGCCAAGATAAAAACTTTTATGGGAATCCCAAAACAATATGGAGAATATTTGGAAGCTAGGGGATTGTTAGATAAAGAGATAGATGAAGAAGAATTGAAGAAACAGGCAGATGCATTAGTCATGGATGACTAGAGAATTTATATTGTGTGACATGTTTCATTATCAGGTTTGAAGACCAAGACATTAACCTTTTGAATGCCACAGTTTTTATATCACTATGCCTTTAATTGACAACATTTCATATTTCACACCAACATTTTTTATTATGCAGTACTAAAGAGGGCAAAATTTTAAGTTACAAAATGAAAAAAATAAATATAAAAAAAAAATTAAAATCAAAAACTTCATTATTTAAACTGCAACAAGTATTTTTTACTACATTATTTCTTTTTACGGTGGTATTAAGGGCATGTTGAATTGCTTTGCTTTGTCACTGCATTCAAAAGGCTAAACACTGGTTCCAACTATTGTAACATATTTCTCAGGCTCTACTGATATGCCTGAGAAGATGATTGACAACTCCACTGCCAATCTATGCAAAGATGATGACAGGATTGTGCAAATACTAATTATTAGAGACAGCGAAGGTATGATGCAAGAACTCCAATCTTTGGTCTCCTTGTTTACTAAACAAAATTGAACATGTTCACTGTCCCAGTTCGGCATATGAACCTTTTGTCTTTGTAATAGAGGCTTGCCGTGACCCAACATATGGGTCATGAAATGAAATAAAGTGAATGTGTTAAACACAATGGTAACACACTGTCAACCTGAAATCAGTAAACATCATCTACTACTTGTACGGTTAGCATGAAAATTATCTGACAATTTTACTATTGGCTTAAACCATATTGCATACTAAAATAGACAGATACTTTTGATACTGACTTTACTTTGTAACTTAAATCAATCAACAAATGAAACTAGAAAGTTGTGTGATACTTCATGTATTCTAATCAAATGAAATTGTCACTACTTTGTGAAAAAATTGTTTCTCATATTGTCAATCAAGCTTTCATTATAGTTTCTACTGGTGAAAATTAACATTACAAATTTTGTCTTTGAGATTAGATGCAAGCTTTTTTTTCAAAGTACTGACTATTTTTTCAAGAGAATAAGGCTAGACATAAGTTATGTTAATATAATTATTACATAAAACTTAAACCCTCTTCTTATTTATAAATCCATACCTGAGAAGCAAAACACGGTGCTATGTTAAATACATGAATTTACAGTGTCATGTTTCTCAGGTACAGAAATTTTAAAGTAAACCAATATTACTGCGTCTGGCACTCGTTGGGTATGTCTTTGACTGCTTTTACCTTCTTGAGTTCTTCAAACCAGTCTTTATCCATATCTAAAAGTTGCTGGGGCTTTTTATACTGAAAAATAAAACATTCAATTCAAACATACACATAAAGTAGTTTGGATCTGGACTTCATGACAAGATTTTAGAAGACAAAATCATGAATTATTTTTATAGATGAATACATAGTGTTTTGTGTTTAACCTATTGACCGCCAAGCTGTCTAGCAATTTACCGTGCCACTGACGCCAGAGTAAAAAAAAAAGATGTGTCCCAAAATCAACAGGGATTGAAAAATACTTGTAGTAGTTAGAATTACAAAGTTTTTGATCATTCAAATTTGGACGGCTGTGTCCGACGTGGCGTCAGGGGCACGATTTTTTGTTGACGGCCACAGCCAACTGTGGCGGTCAAAAGGTTAACCTGTCAGAGCCCTAGACCCATATGGACTCATATGACATAAGAAGGTTAGTGTGTCAGCTCCCTTGCCAACAGTTTTAACCCTAAATAGCTTTAAAATAATCACCCTTACTACATATTTGAATGCTTAAATTGACAGTTTGGTATACAATAGCTTCAATCTGTTGAACATTCCAGGGTATTACTAGTAGGGAAACGGAACGGAATTAAGGGCCCTATTTTGCCAAGTGTGACCTGAAAGGTCAAGCAGCTTAAGAAGGTGTTGAACTTACCAAAATAATAAGTGTGTTATATTGATGACTGAATTGTATATTAGCCTGTTCCAAAGGTAAATTTAGCCTCATCAATTCAGGTATTTGAAGCTTCTTGTAATACTTCTTATTAGTTGTCCGGACTATGATACATTTGTCTTCATTGTTGGCACTAACAGAGTAGGTCTCAATGGGATATGGTAAGTTTCTTATTCTCCATTCCAGATTAACTCTTGTGTTGCGCCTCGTTACGATTGGCTAAGAAAAAAAATACAATTAGTATATATATTGACGGCAAAAAGCGTAAACACTGTAAACGCCAAGGGAATTCATTGGCGTCTACAGGATTTACGCTTTTTGCCATAAATATATACCAGTGGAAAGGTGTGCATAGTTATATATACTATGCTCCAGCTTGTCTAAGGATTTCATGGACGCCACACCACTGGTGTAAACAGAAACATTTATTTATTTATTATTTATTAGGAGAACCAACAGCTACAAACAATACATTGCTCTTAGAAATAGTGGAAAGCCAATTACAGGTTCCTACTGGTAATGACACCGGTAGTAAGTGGTTTCATTAACTTACAAAAACAGTATTTCTGAGATATTTAAATAGGGCAATACATATACATATTCAGTTCATGATAATGTGATAATTCTACTATCCTAATATAGGATACCACTATCTGTATATGTAAATATGGACCCTAAAACCAAAAACGCACTGGTTTAGCCAGAGTTGGCAACTCACTCAAAGAGAGAGAAAGAAGGACACTATCTCCTCAGCCAAACCTTGGTAATAAATATTGCTGGCCCAATATTATGTTCTGGGGTTCTGTTTCACTTTTGACAAATTAAAATTTGCACATTGTCACAGCAGTGTCAGAAGGTTTAATGTTATGTACTCTGAAAATTTAACATAGACCCCTGTAATATTTAGCCAGCTCGTAACATAATGAATATTTAAACCCATGTTATTAAATTTGTATAGTTTACCTGATCATTACTTTCAACAATTTCAGTAGATTCAACATGAGGGGTAGCATCTGGGATAGGATCTCCAATCTCCACATCCCATTTTCCTTCCCCGCCAAGCTTGCCCTTCACCTTCCATGCTCTTCTGATCAAAACCTGCGTGTCTAAGTTGTATTCTTCAACCATTTCTTTATCATCTTCGAACTTGTAGTGGATTTTTTGGACTGTATCCTTTTTTATGCAAGTTTTCTCTGCGCCAAGAACAGACTTGTACCAGATAGTATTCCTGTGCATTTTACCTTTATTCTCAGTGGCAGTACTATTGAAAATACCTCTTAGTCTCTTTTCAAAACTGTTGCCAACAAAATCGTCTGATAATTCGATCACACAGGGTTTTCTTTTCATTGTTTTGTTCCTATAGAAACCATTTAAAAACTCATTTCACGAATCTCTTTGCTGTCATTTTTGAGCTTTTTGGGAAGCGTTTCGGTAAAAGTCTACATATATTTGTACTGTTATTCATTTAATAAGAATAAATAAACAACTGATAATTCTAATATGATTCTGGTAAAATAAATCGTGTGGGCCAATTCAAATTAAAAACAATAAAGTTAGGTTATAAATATATGATTATGATGGTTTTAGTTTGACTTTAACGTTGGTTTAACGTAGCTGCAAATGTCAAATAATAAACGTTACAGTTACGTCGCAGTTTAAATATTGTCTAGAATAGTTTTCTCGCATTTCAAGTTAGCTGATTAAATCGGACACGTGTGGAAGGGTTATAAAAAAAAAAAACTTTCACTTATTAAATTTGTACTGCAAAACTAGTACAACTTTCTGTCTGTTCCTTTATGTTATTATATTATGTGATCAAGAAAGGGTGATGGTGACTCGCGGCAAGATGAGCTTAATTGGTTTTGTTTTGCTAGGGTCGTGGTCGGCATTCCGACAACGATCAAATCGGAATGTCTGTCAGGTACAGATTTTTTTGACAATGACAGTTGACAGACTGGTTGAAAAAATGTAATGTATACGTCATTAAATATTAAATGTTACATTGTGGTCAATATTATCTAATTTTAGGCTAGGTTAGCTTTACATATTTATTTACGTTTGGATATAATACAAAATTCAAAATTTGGAATTTTTCTCAATCTTTAAAATGTTTATTAAAACCATATTTCCATAACGTTACAGTGCTACGGAGTGGCATTAGCACGAATCCGTCGAAGATGGGTAAAGCTATCCCAGATCGGTGGGTATTGAGCATTTTCTTGTGTTTAATTATTTCGTATTGCATGAGATTATTTACGGACGACACGTTGTTTTTTCAGTTGGATACCATACAAGGCTTGTGGCCAAGTGATTGAAGGGACTAGGATTGTTTGCTTCAAAGTTCCCCTTCGTAAGGTTAGTACCTACATAGTTATTCAAACATTTGACTTGCATTCAACTGGTTAATTTATTATTTTTATTATATACTTACTAACAAACTTAAAGTTTTCTCTTGATCATTGCCAGAGGTTACTTAGTTTGTTAGGTCAAAGTTTGAACTTCAGCTCTTGCTATGAAAATGTAAATATTAGTTACATGAAATTATGGAGTTATCTTCTAGCTTAGGTAATTTATTTTTGAAATGGATTAAAGTAGTAATTACTTATGTTTTCAACTTTCCATTTTGAAATATTTTGAAACCCAGAATTGTCAAAAAAAACGGCCAAGTGTGAGTCGGACTCATGCACCAAGGCTTCCATATAACTATATAATTTTTGACTCTTTGTTTTTGTATTTGTTGTTATAGCGGCAACAGTTATATCATCTTTGTAAATTTAAAATGTCTAGCAATCACCATTCATGAGATACAGCCTGGTGACAGTATTGAGCCCATTAGAGACCCACCTAAATATTAATTTTATCCTGTTTCTAGTATTTGTTGTTATAATAATGAAAATTTCAACTGTCTAGCTATCATGGTTCATTTGATACAGCCTGGTGACAGATGGATGGACTGCGGAGGCTTAGTTTTGAGTACGGAACCCTAAAAACAATATAGTAAACAGACCAAGTCAAAAAATTCCATAAGAATCTGTTGAAAAACATGAACTATAGGCGAGAACAGTTGAACATGACTTACTCGGTCAATTAGGGACTTTGTTAAATTATAAATATCAATGAAACGTAGCACCCAGATTAGTTTAATGGCAGTTAAATGGCTTTGCCACGTCTCGAATTTTATGGACTAATGTATTAATATGATATTTTGTCTATATAGGTTAGATAACTATAAAGTGATACATGCTATTTTGTTACTCTGAAAAACAAACATGGATCCTGCAATAATATGTGGGTGAGAGTGAGGGCATGAGAAAATATTGGTTTACTGTGTGGTGAACTATTTATGTTTGTGTCACACTGGCTAACAATGGATTAGTGTTCTGGACCTTTGGGAGGTTTGCGCAAAGCCAAAAAATTTACATAGTTAGACCCTTAATGAGTATGGTCTGCCTGTATCATGGCATGCAAGAACGATTATGGATTAAGGGGATCTAAACACACCAGGCTAAACTTATACAACAGCACTTGCTACTGACTGAGCTATAGTTTTGGACAACTTGATATAATTATATGAAAAGAAAAATTTCCTAATAACTCAAACTGGTAGACAATATCCCCTTCATATGCGTATTGTTAGGTAAAAGGCTTGTAATAAACAACATTATTATAATTTATAGACGGGAATTTCATAACCTGAACTAATATAATATTTCCATTTCCATTTTGATAATCTATCATTGGCTCAAGTTAGTTATGGTTAGCGCCATCTATGGGTGAACGTTGTAACCAACAAGTGCAATACGTGACATGGTCTGCTTTAGTTGAAAGCAAACTTGACAGATGGCGCCACCAGTTGTAAAATTATCATTGTGATAGTTTTATGTTTTATACTTTTTTGTCGGATATTTCTTGGTTCTTTACTTATATTGAATTTGTATCTAGAAATTATTAAATCAAATGTAGTCTACATTTGTTCTCTATGATCGAACATCAAACCTTGTCATATAATACCTCATATCTATCACATCAATATCAATGCAATTTGATTCGTTTTTGTTAGGTGATGATGTAAGTGCATAGAATCATCATGTCAGTAGAAAGACTTCGACTATCTAATGAGCATAAAGTGTAAGTTGCTGATGACGTCTCGATTACGTATCCCATATAAATAACTGCGTCTTTTGCTCTAAAAGCAGTTACACTAGAGCCTCTGGAACAAGGCCGATCCAAAAAGATCTCTACAATGACACCGGTGACGGGTCGTGCGCCGCCCTCATCCTACGGCTTCCCGCGTTCCTGACCAAATTGGCGCATCATAGGTCGGTCGGTCTTAGGTTGTTTTTCGCATCATAATATAGCGAACTAAAGGGACTAGTCATTTATTGTATTACTCAATCAACAAATACTTTCAGTTACTTTGCATAGTATATCAACCATAATCAGAAAAAAATTGCACCATAGACATAAACTCACGATAAAAAAAAACTGAATGCCATACCAATACCACCCACAAACCAAACCTGACCCAGCTCACCACACTTCGCAATAGCAGGTGCTCCGGCAAAGGCTAAGCCGACAATGAATGCATTATTGGTCCAGCACTTGTTTACTTAACTGTCGCCGCTAGACCATTCACTTGACCACGCCGTCATCAAAAACGACATATCTTCATCTCACATGTACGGCGCTTAAGACCTTTTTAAGTGCTTTTAAAACACCACAGTTATATAGCAAACAGTGTGGATCTGTGTTAATTTGTTCTGCATAGCACTTGCATCGCTGAGATATCAGAAGTGTGTTTGGTTTGCTACTCGGAATCATGAAGATGTGATAATCGAGCCTGAGAGGTGACTTGCTTTGGTTTTGTTTGGATACTTTAGGGTTGGGTCGCGGCCAAATAATTATTTCTACCCGACTACAGCAAAGTAAAAAGGAAGATTATTATATAAAATTGAAGCAGAAAATATATTAACTGTTTACTCAGATTTTTGCACTCATATCGCTATTAAGGTAAAATGTTAATATTTAATACATGCATTCCAATAACATTTCGGCAATTTTTTTATATTGTAAAGTGAAGCAAGGAGACAATTATTTTTATAAAAGTTGCCAAATCTTATTGCGTCTCTTAAAAGGAAGTGAGCTAATATAATAGCCTCATCTATGTATATAATTATATATATTCTGTTACAGCGGCATACCTCAGAGCAACCGATGTTTTAAAAATGTGTTTTTCCCTTTTTTACCGTTTTTAGGGTTCCGTAGTCAACTAGGAACCCTTATAGTTTCGCCATGTCCGTCTGTCCGTCTGTCCGTCCGCGGCTTAGCTCCGTGATCATTAGTACTAGAAAGCTGAAATTTGGTATGAGTATCGGTATGTATCACGCCGACAAAACGGTAAAATAAAAACTAAAATAAATATTTTTTTTCGGGTACCTCTCGAACACCTAAAGTGGGGGTGAATTTTTTTTTCGTTTCAATACTAGTGTGTGGGTTGTCGTTGAATAGGTCTTTCAAAAATAATAGGGGTCTCCAAACATAATTTTTTGATAAAGTCAGCAGTTTTGTAAATATTCGCTCCGAAAAGAACTTTTCAACCACGAGTCAAAAAATTATGGAAAAAATCATGAAAATTAGGCCTTATAAGTACTTACAATGAAAACTATATTGAACAAAATCGGTCGAGGCGTTTTTGGGTTATAACAAAATCTCTTAATTTTCTTTAAAATGAAGTAAATGGCGCGCGGTGTCCTTATACTTCGAACATTACACATATTAGTTAAGTGCCGTACTGCATTAAAATATACCGCTCAATCTGGGGCGTATAATCGATGACTTCCAGAAGGTAATAAGTAATTACAGTTACTTTGGCGTTTACGACCTTTTTATAGAGCTTGAAATCTTTCTCGTAATTTAAACCTCTCATCCTTCCTTAAGCCCGTCTATTGTGAAGGGGCAACTACGGACGGAACCCTACACTAAGCGTGGCCCGACATGCTCTTGGCCGGTTTTTTCTTAGCAAAACTCTGGGAACGTGCCCATTGAGAAAATAAATTTTATTCATGACTTCATGAGTTTGTGATAAAGTTGTAAAAATATCGCCATGTTCATTTTCGTAACTAGTCGATAAAATTTCAATACAAACTTTCGTGCATATTTACTCCCTTAGGCGACAGCGTTTCACAAATCTCTTGTCAAACATCTTTTACGTTAAATAAATAGGGATCTTCTGCCAAATTCTTCTTAGAGGGTTGTTTTGTTTGTAGATCGCTGATTACATTTTTATTATGCAGATTTAGTTTCGTCGGTAATTAAATTATAACCTGAAATTAGACGCTGACAGGGATAAATCAACACAGAGCAAACACCTTTATCAACCCAAGTACCAAGAGGCGCCACAAGTTAAATCCTTATTCAACTTAGTAAGCAACCGCAATAAAACATAATTGTGCGTATTGAGGTTACCTTAATCCGTTATACATCCCTCTCCGTTTGATTACCCGCGTGTCAAAATATTTGTCCCCACCAAAAGAAACCCGGCTCCACGACTAATCCCATTTTTGATAAAACAGCGGGTGCCTTGCAGTGTCGACTACCCAATGAATAGTTGATTCTTTTTTCAACATCTTTTGAGTTTTTTCTACGGCTTTCCGTGGCGCTTTGATTCCCGATTCTTTATTCAACGGGATCTAGTCATAAATTCTAATAGTTTTGTTCAACTTTGAATTATAAAGGGGTATTACCTTAATGGCAATCGGTAGGTGTAATTTGATATAACTCGTGACTATATGTCTGTTACTTTATATTAAGTTTCTCACCGCTCCACGGTTATGATTTTGGAATGTTTAATCGGAATTCATTTTTTCCGAATGTGTTATTGCTCGGCCGATCCGAACTCCTTTTATAGTTTCGGCATCTGTTAGGAACTTATTAGTTTCATTGAAGTTTAGTTCCAGTTTTTTCTTACCTTTGTTATAATTATGATTAATAGCGACAGGGGGCGTTTGCCTTTCATTCAGGTAGCAGATGGTACTTCAAAAATTTGTCCTTTCTCTGCCTACTAATTGCACGTTTTTGTAGCAACGCGTGCAAGATTGAGACTTGGAATAACAATGTAAAGAACCAGATGTGAAGTGCGATTATGTCGCGTGGTAGGTCGCATGTTTATTCAACTAAAGTGCCATGATCAATATTTTTTTATGATATGTTTTGACTTTCGATGCGCGAAAGCGATCGTGCAGATGAGGCCCATTCTACCAATCAGTGAAACACTTCTGCGACATACGGACGGCGACTGTACCGTGGTGACGCTAAGGTATCGCCGTGTGCCGTCTAGCCCGCACACAATTGGTGCAACGACTTCGACAAATGCTTATGTGTTTATTATGCGCGCACACGAAGATGTCTTATGAAGTTATAAACGACAGGCATTTCTTATTGTGTAGTTTCTTATTTCTATTTTTATCCGTATCACAGTTAAGCTAGTGATAAATGGATCTGCCATTTCTTAGCTTGTATTACTCCGTGAGGCGAGGTTCTCACAACCGGAATCAACTTAAGTAATTATTTGATGTCGATGTTTGTGGTTCTCTGGAACAGGTGTGAATCGGCAATAGAAAACAAAATTTAATGCGATTGTTAGTTATCTCACGCCGTTAATCGATGTAATGTGGTGTCGGTATGTGGTCGATATCACCAAAATGCAATCGATATCGATATCGACGCGTCTCCGGTTCTCGGCGCGTTCGTGTGGTCCTCGATACCTTTAATCGTGTGAAAGAATAAATTCAATATTCTTTACTTCGAGTCTGGCACTGTCTCGAGGTGTCCGATGAATTCCATGAACTGTGTCCGAAAAGCAACTTTATTGTTTACCCTATTATGACGGGATGCCATAACAAAGACATGATTATTACAAGGTATCAGTTACATATACGATTATTTTCTGTGATTTTGTTTTTAATCTACAACATTATAACATATATGTAAAATATGTATGCGGGTTACCGTGTTCCATGCATTCCGATCTGTTGTGACGTAAAATTTTGTTTATTTTTCGGTCGGTCTTGCTGTATTGGCGCTTGGCGTTGTGGCGCCCGGTTGACCGACCCGAACGTCCCGGCAATCGGTAAAACATTTTACGTAAACATTTTGAAGTAGAGCACGCTTCAATATCATCACGGAAATCTGAATCGGGAGTGGTATTGCATTTCTCCTGCCATAAGGCCAAATAAAAAGGTCATAAAACGATGACGCGCTTGGGAACACGGGGTGGGCAATGTCGGGCGATATGGCCCGTTTTATAGTACCGACAACGGCAAAAGAGCCAGCACCGCACTTATCGCTTATCAAAGTGTAATGATATAGTATTACATGCTCGTAAAAATCCCGTCTAAAACTAGTCCAACATGAGCTGCATTAAGGACGGGTCGAATTAGTTCTCGCAGCGTGTTGAATATTCATTAGGGTGTAAGGGATCCCGTAATTAATAAAGAAACCGATCAAGCGTCAGTAACGCCGAAGATGTTACGAGCGGCGATGGCCGCGGCCGCGCCTGTTGGCTAACGGGTTCTATAGAAACATCACAAAGTTCCGCATCACTCCCCAAACCGCCTTTGTTCAATTACCTAGAACCGTCAAAGAGGTTGCGTACCTCATAGCGCTGGATTCAATTATGGTTTTAATTTATGTGTTCGAGGACCCGGTGTGTAGATTGACGTAAATCACGATTATCTCAAGGCGCGCTGGACAAAAGGACTTTCTAATTCAGTTTTATACCTTTTGTATATTATCGTTAGGAGGTCGCATTGCACGGGTACGCTGCGATCGCACAATTGTTTGCCATTGTGCGCGACATTACACCTCAATTATACGCAGAGTTGAAAAAACCCCAGACTTCGTCTTTGTATTTGGGCAGGGGGAGAGCAATAATTTATTCTCTGTCTGGTTTCCGCGTGGCATCAAACTGTGGGTCTGGGGTTGGTTCGATAAGCCATCTGTATATTGGGTAGTCTGCGGTTTTCTCTCAAATAAGTCTGTATTTACAGCGGAGACAACTTCGTACGAGAAGTTATGAGTATAAGTAATTGAAATCGATGTAATTCCGCGGGCCAACTTAAAGGCGGCGTAATGCTAATAAACGATTCTTGTCTCCGCAAATGTCTTTATCGATGCGGATGGTAATTGGTAATTAGTATCGATGTGCTAAAATCGGGTTCGCGGCGGAGTCGATTAGCGTGGTATCGATTGCGGCGCCGATCGCGCGGGCAGTGTTAATGGCCTCCCATTACAGTACTGTTTGATCTTATAATAGACATTTGGGACTGTGTTTTTGAACTATGCATTTTTGGTGTGATAATGGGAAAGCTAAACAGCGTTCCGTTCGTAGGAGTGACGTACGCAGCGATTGCGTCAAGCCTAAAGTATTGTTGATGAAGTGTTGTCATCATTTCATTTCTGCTTATCGTATTTTTTTCTGTAATGGAGTCACCGCAGTGATGTCAGTGACGATATCTGGCCACGATTATCGTGATCGTTACGCCCTGTCTGCTACATTATTATGATAAGTTATGAATTCATTTGTGTATCGTATTTTAATTTTGGATGATTGTTATTGGTCGGGGTTGACGTTAAGCGGTTTTGGGTTAATGAATATATGATGATTAGGCTTGACAATTAATTGATTTGGATAAGTGGATGGCGCCTCGGTAGGAGGCCACCTACGGCTGGTTCGTGGTCGGCCCCCTCCTGCGTAGCTTCGGCGCTCGATCGCACTAATCAGTGTTGGTTAATTGCTGTTTTGCGCGGTGATATATAGCTATTAGCTGCCTTTAATTGGCCGTAATATACGCCAATAGCTTTTATGAAGCCTAACCGATCTACGAAAGCGATATATGCGTTATTTCACTTCTACAGCTTGCAATTTCTGATAACAAAAAGGCCCATGTGGTGCCTGCTTCTGAAAGACTTTGTGAGCATCATCAGGCCATAAATTAAAATAATCGTAATTGTTAAAAACTCGCTGTCGTCTACCAATTATGGTTAGTTAAAATTTATTGAATGTAACAAGTGGATTCAGATCCATGCACGACACGTTCTTCGTTATTGACAAAGTTTAATTAGTTGATTTATTTCCACTTAGGTACACCATGAATTATGTGTTTATTATATTATTCATATCAAAAAACTGTTCTAATATGTACATTGATCTAATAATACTTTGTTAAGTCCTTTTCGCCATCGCTACTTAGGCCAATAGACTCTACTTACACCAAAAAAAAAAAACAAGATCACGAAAAGTCATTTATTTACATACTTAGCTTTTTGGCATTCATAGCATCTCTAAAAATAATGTATTAAAATGTATATGATCAAAGAGCATCAACAGCAAATTGAAATATATTATTTTACATAAATAGTTCTCTATGGGCTCCATTAAGCAATAAGTATAATCAGACGCAATTTATTTGAAAAAAAAAAAAAAAACACGATGCTTTCGCTGTTGATTTAAAATGGTATTCAAATTGAAGCTAAAAATGTCCATTCAAAACCCGTCACCGCAAATCGGTCTCTTTTTTACAATTGCTTGCATAGGCTGCCAGGCAAAGATATCGTCTTTCTGCGTGGACAATGCGCCCGAGAGCCGTGGGTGGTGCGCAGCGCACGGGCAGGCTCAATCAGCGGTGGCTGTTAGGCGCACGCGCCACGCGAATTATTATTGGCAGCATTTGTCGCTACTGCCGTGCGTGTGTATGTCGGACCACCGGAGTATATGCTTCGTGCTAGTTTATTCATCAAGCGGTCATGGAATTAAGAAATGGTTCCCTAGAGTTGATCAGCTGTGCTTAGTAGTTTGATATCGCGCTCCTTTTCTTTGGGCTGGGTTAAGCTATTTAATTACTATATTGTTTGAATATACTGGATCCATAATAAGACTAAAGTGGAAGTTAATGGTACTAGTTTTGCATTTGGTAAAGTTGTAAATAACAGGGAACGAACTTGTGTTTTTTCACGATCATATTTTATCATTTATTATTTAAAACATTACTGACATTCCTTCTGATAAATAAGTTAGCGCCCTACTTCTCAAGTTCTCATGCATAAACCACAACAAACACGACTCACACAAGTCGATCTATTTAAGACCCAAATTAAGCTCAAGAAGGCTTGTGTTATGGGTAGTAGACGACGATATACGTACCTACTTATATAGATAAATTATACCTAAATACATAGAACAACCATGACCCAAGCACAAATATCCGAGTTCATCACACAATTATTTTTTGCCTTGGCCGGGACTCAAACCCAGGACGGCCGGCTAAGTAGGCAGGTGCACTACAAACTTCGCCAACCGTGTCGTCAACAACTGTCCACACTCACAAAGTCCGACTAATTTGATCCGTGTAGACTAAATCAAAGAACTGAACATCGAGTTAGCCCGATCCTTGTCGAGATTAAGCCCGTATCAATTACGCAGATCGACTGATAAGTCGACAATAAATCCTATACAGAGATTATATCTTCTGTGCTTCACCCGTTTACTTCGCCGCCTCTGATTTACAGTTTGGGACGATAAGGAATATAAGGATTCAATCATTAGACAATGCAACTCTTTTGATAGGGTTAAGAATAGGATAAACTGATAATTTATTTCTTTTCGTTCATTGATGTTGATTATTTAATTGGATTTGGATGCTGTATACAGTAATTTAAAAGAACTGAGAAGATTTCCTCTCGTTCCTTTTGACTCCAGTTCAACTAGGTACGAAATATTATAGTAAAACGGGTTAAAGGTACATCAGACATCACATTGTGGTGTCTCGTTGCAATTATTTTCTTGCTATTTTAACCTGTATAAAATCACATAAATCGTATAAATAATTTGTATAAATTCAAAGGAATTAATGAGTACTCAATCATCATTGAAAGTAAGTCGCATTACATCTCGAACCGTAACCTTAAACAGGTGAGCTCGTCCGTATTTGTTTATAAAGGCCCCGGCAGACCACACAGTAAGCGGGCAATCATTGACCATCGCTCACCCCGCTTCCACTTCGTAATCACACCATCATTACCTCTAATGACGTGTTAACGTTGCTTTATGGGAATGCCAAACATGACGTTCACATTTCGTTCATTTACATTTGTTTGTCGACTATCTTCGGATTGTTTGCCTTCGCCTCTAGAACAGAGGGCGGCGGCGACCAGCCATCGGCTTGCTTGAGACTTTTTAAGTGCAATGGTTTTGGGTTACCTTCGTTGGTATTGTCGCTTCTGGCTTTGGTCATTGAATTACACCCTATTGTTTTTTACGGAATGACCTCGAGACCTTGTGTTATAGCAAGTTTTTGGTGCAAATTTCACTTTTATAACAAGTTTTTTATAGTTATCTTTATTATTGATTTATCGTCAAATCAATAATAACTCAAAGTCAAATATTTTATGAGTGTGATTATGATTATCTAAAATTACAATTAGAATAAAAAAATTTGGTAAACGTGAATAAAAGCCTCAATACAGACTTAGGCAAGTGCCCAAGCTGATATTTTTTTAATGCAAAATTGGGCATACAACACTTATTTACGGAACATTATGAAATCAAGATATAATAGTTGAAAGTAGATATAATAGTCATCTTAATTCAGTAATATGAAGAGCGTTTAATTATAATCACTAGTCGTGTACAGTATAAAGTAACGCCAAAGGAATCCATAATTCACGTTCGGAAACAGTAAAAAACGAAGCCAAGGATCGATAGGGGACCGTTAGTCCACGAAACACCCGTAGCTATCACTTTAGGAAGCCGTATATCTGAGGGGATACTTACGGGTGTTAGTACTTTGGATACGCTTGTTGATTTATCAATTTGATGTATTGTAAGAGCTCTTCGAATTTCTTTTGCTGTTTGGGAAGTATTTTTATTACCGATTATCATGAAAACATCCATGGTTAATCTACATTTTCCATGAACCTAAAAATCCAATTGCCGTGCTTAATTTTGAGTTGAATAATCACCCGGTTGAAGCAGTTAATATCGATCTACAATGATTGGAGTACGTGTTTCCCTCTTTTCTCCGTCAATTACCAAATCTAGTTGCTGCAGTTAGTGTACGAGAGTGCGACTGGTTAGGAACACCCACGGTTGTCCACCTTCCTGTTGGTGTTAATATGGCCCTGTTGATTTTGTACCTTCACCAAACACGCTGTTCCGTTGATGCAAGCAATATTCCGCCCTATCCGGTCATAAATGTTTGTGGAACTGCCTCTAGGAAGCGAACAACCGACTGCATGTCGAACCTAATTCACACTATGTATTTAGCTTAACTTCGTGAA
Source organism: Apotomis turbidana (assembly GCA_905147355.2). NCBI lineage: Eukaryota > Metazoa > Arthropoda > Insecta > Lepidoptera > Tortricidae > Apotomis > Apotomis turbidana. Next base: position 7,643,238 of record LR990292.1, read on the forward strand.
ACACAACAGAGATGTAATGATGACTGTGGTAATGCATTTTTTCGTGTACTTAAAGAGGCTCGCCGCACTGCAGATGATAATCAAATTATCATTGCAGACTTCCGCATTGTAATTTAAAACTGGCTGTCGACGTTTTAACCATTTTTCATGTTGAGAATTCTCATCTGTGTCCACAAATGGAATTATTGGAACTAGCTTTATAATAAAATCGATTATATATTCACCAATTCATATTGAGCTGTCGGCGGCGTTTTAAAAAGTACAGTCACGTTCGACCAATAAAAAGGTTACAGCGACAACGAAAAAAAAAACTATAAAAGGCCGTTGCTGATAATAGTGGTTGGTCACGAAAACTCGCTGACCGAGGCGCCAGTATTTTTGCTACCCGCTGTGATTCCCTGCACCCGCCAATTTAACATGGAATCCCGATCTCCCCTTGGCCTGTATCGGTCGAGCATCGAAGGGAGGTGCATGTTGTTCGTCGGAGGTCTGGCTGGCTGGCTGTAGTGCCCCAGGATGTTAGAAATCGCCGATTGAATTCACACCCGCGGTTTCCTTGTCCCCTCCTCATTATAAATCAAACGCAGGTATGACTCCGTCTGGAGCAGTGTTTGAGCGCTGTGAACCGTCGCGGGGTGATTTGTTTGTGGGTTGCACTGCCACTGATTTCTGAGGAAATTAACACCAATTTCATGCACCGATTCTAATTTATATCCCACTTTAGTCGGACTTTGCACCAGCGGCAGTTTGTTTGAGAAACTTATCTATTTAATACGTTGATACTATGAATAATTAAGTTTATTTAGATCGAGTTCTCGGCATAACAGGTTTAAAGCGCAGTGAAACCTTTGTCAAAGAATTTGTTTACGTAATGATCTGTAACCAATTTAGGTTTCATAAACACGTCGTTAATAACTGGGTTACTATCAAAGTCTACAAAGTTCTCTATAAATTATCGGCTTAACAAATACCCTTAAAACATTCGAGGCCCCTTATGACGTTTAGTCGGATACATGGAATTGTGTACTTATTCAAATAAACTATTCAACGTGTTAATCTAATATTTTATGGCCGGCTCATTATTTATTTAACCTCGATTCTTTTCTATGGTAAATGTGTCACGTTCGGAGGAAGCGCCTCGACTTGACAATGAACTTGCCAGTCAGCCCTCTTCCCATGGCACAGACCCTCCTCACGTGTGATCCGACGGCCGCATGCATTTGTTTGTCCGCAGCTGCGGTGCCGACAACATATTTATTGTGCTCATTAACCTTCAAGAACGCTATTTAATTGTCGGCCGTTTTTTATTCACTTCACCTCTGACCCGTCCGCGACTTATTGCTCCCCGGCCTCTCTTTGAAAGCGAGAACTGGCTCGTTATTTATTACCCCGCGAGGGATGTGTCGCCTTCTATCTTTGTGGCGCTTGTGGGCCCGTCTATATGATTTATGTAGTTATAAGGACGTGATTACTGTCACACGCCGACGAATCGTGTGCCGCTGTTAATGGCATTGTTGCCTTTTCATCTAACGCATCACCACATTGTGCGTATGTGCATCACGGATAAATACATCGCTTCACGCCTCGTTGAAGACGTTATAGGATACGTAAACGAGCCCCGACTGGCTATTCATTTATTGTCCGACATGCTCGTAAGATGCGGTTGCTCGGACTGTACCATCATTATAGTACCAAACAGAACCTGTTCATTCATAAGCCGTAACGCTGCTGGAAGATAATCAAGTCCTGGTATTATGGACGTGGAATATTGGCCTGTAATATGAAATATATTTGTAACGACGATATTGTCAAATGGTCATCTATTTCTCACGCAGCATGATCCGGTACTTGCCGGGTCTAATATCGGGGGCTAATGATCAAAACACACGGCTTAGGGAATTCTGTATTCAAATGTATGTGTTTATTGAATAATAAGCCCGTTGCGCAACGTTAAGAGTTACGCTCATGACAACTCTTATGGGCACATTATAGCATTAAGAAATTTAAATTTCGGCTTTTATCATCTTTGCGGTGTTTTATGAAAATCAGTAAAATCCTAATGATTACTGGGATTAGGGATACTTTGAACGGGATTTAAACACGGTTTTTCAATTCGAGCTTAGCGTACCGTTACATTATTGAAATTGCGTGTCATAAGCTTGACATTTGGGTTCGAGAGATAATCTAAAAGTCTAAAAGCCTCCATATAAGTGCAGCGGCGCAGTGGTGATAGATTGTCCCGCGCCGCTTTACATTGTATTACAAGGGATTCCTATCACAGTGAAAATGTCGCTTCTATTGTCTCTCGGCAGTATCTATGGTTAAGTAATTCACTGAAGCTTTGACGTCTTCATAGGCGCTATCGCGAGCATTAAATTGTGGTATCATGTCGGTACCGACGTCGGTACGGAACCGTTTATTGATTGGTATCGTAGTTTGTCCGCTGTTCACTTTGAATAAAATTCGAATTATAATTAATCACTGGCGCGCGTGGGAGAGCGTGGCACACCGGCCGACCATCTATCATATTTTGTGATAACGCCACTAGGACGCATCTCGTAAACGTATTGGCCCAATTGGGCCCGGGCCTCAGCTATGCGACAATGGTTACACGCAACCCGAACATTATGCAATTCTAATCACTGACGTTAAGGGGATCAAAATAGTTTCGATTATGAAATCGATCGTTGCTGCAATCAGGAATGTGAAACAGTTTAAAGTTCCAGTGAATTCCCTGCAGCCTATAAAGACGGTGACAGCATCGATGACAATAAAATCGGATCATAAAGTCTTGATCACACCCTTTCAGAGTTTCTATGCAATCTCACCACTCAATTCTATTTGGAATGGCGGTGTGAATAGCTAGGCGGGTGGATGTAAACGATAGACGCCCTGCGGCTGCGTCGGAGCCGAGGCTTCTGTCAATTGAATTTGTCTGCGAGCGCCGTGTCCTAATAGCGCACTAAACTATGCTTCCTACTATTATTGATATTTCCATAAAAGCACGTATCCATTGTGCGGCGAAGGCGATCAAAGCGTGTCTAGTTTTACTGCGTTTTCGACGTAGTTTGATATTTTATACTGGCGCCTGGTTACTATCATTGGTGTTCGTTTTTATTGCTATTGTGTACTTCATTTAATTGTTTGGCTTCTGGTTTCTACTTAGGGCTGTAAGTAACCGTAAGTTGCACAAGATAATGTACGAGTAATAATAATAACTTTTCATTTGAATCTACACTCGGAATCACAACTCTGCTCAAACTCCATGAAATCAATTTAGGGATTTTTAGTTGGTCTTGAGAATTTGAGTTCCAGTCACATTTCTATGACAGAAACGGCCCAACATATTTTGACAGATGCGATGATCTTCGTGGCGGACAGCCATTATTAATAGTCAACATTATTAGAGATAGGTATTTCACGAAAGTTGCGATGCAAATTTTTAAGCTGGTCTTTTCTCTACTGAAGTATGGTTGTTCACGATCGGCTTATGATAAAGCTCGAGATCAGAAATCCGTACAAGAAAAAGAATTGCATGACTTAAGTGGCAACGGGCAGGACACATTTCTCGCAGAACTGTCGGCTGCTGAGGCCACAGAGTTTTTGAGTGGTGACCACGTACCAGAAGGTGCAATGTGGCCCACTCGCAAGTGAAATGATGACCTGATGAAGGATGCTAGAATCCGCTGCTCATTGTGGCATTCTTGAGAAAGGTTCATGTCCAGCAGTAGACTTCTTTTGGCTGGTGATGATGATGCTGTCTGAATAGTCGCGATTCTACAGCGACAATCGCGCGTCTCAATCCCATCGCATTAGTTAATTACGAATTAGCTTTGTTGGCTGTTGCCCGTTCCCACGTTCTCGCCTCTTAATCACGGCGCGCGCAGACGCCTAATATCGCCGTAATGTGTTTATTAAGCGCCGTTGCCTTTAATGGCACACCATTTAACATACAATGTGCACCGTTTCGCCAGATATCGTTGTGTGGACATCTTAATATTTCGTTTTTGTTTTTTCTTGTTGTGCGTGATGGTGGTTTGGTATGGTGCCTCTTTTTTAACGTGTTATACACAAATTAACTTCTATTACAGCAGAAACGTCTGCTACTGTTTATAAGTATTGAAGCGAAATAATGACTCGAATCTATGGCGCCGTTCGAGACGTGGGTTCAAATCCCGCACGAGTCAGTTATTTTGTTAATTATAATAATTTTTCGCTAATAATATAATAACATTTGTCTTATACCTACACAGTTAATGATTCCGCAGATTGCAATTTCACTTGACGCTCATAGATTGACTTCATAAATTTAACGTTAATCTTCAAAGTTTTTAAACTAGCATGAAAATGCATTTAAGTTAGTTTTAATCTTATTTTACTAACTTGACGTAGAAAATCTACAGATCTAGGTACCGAAAAGGGCCTAATTCGAGAGCTGGTTTAAGTGTTGTTGAGAAATTGTTATCTAAACGTAAATAGAGCACATCGCAAAAGTAGACATACTGGGTGATATTTTGGACACATCTCATTAGAAGTCAAATTTAGTTCCAGGAATTTAATTTCTTACTCGGGACCTCCACTAGTTGACATCGTGTCATGAACAGTTTGCAGCTTTCTTTCTCCGTTGCATCACCGGCGGCCAGCATGAATAACTCCGTATTAATTACTGCTCCGATTCAAGGACCGACCTTATTCATGAGTCGTCGCGATGTCGCGGGAATGGCGACAAATTTCACATGTATAATTCTTGTGTTTAGTAGCGAATGCAAAAGAAATTTGTACTAAGGCCGTTGCCTAAGATCTGTGAGGTACCGAGACATAATTATAGAAAAAAAAATATCCTAAAAACTGGGAAAAACACGCAGAAATGCATACAGGATGTTGCAAATGTGTGGCGGACGGTCGCTAGTTTTGCGACGATAGTGACGCGGAAGATACCTGGTTCAGTGTATTTGTGGACGAAACTTTATCAAGGCGACTGAATATCTACCACTGCCACCGTCTCTTGTCAGGTTTGCGGTCGGATATGAATATGAGTGTTCTTATGAGTCTTATTTTCAGTCGCCAAAGACACTTTACGGACCGAAGACTATAAATCGTCTGTAACAGACTGAAAGGCGTATGAGGAATTTGGTCGGTATCCGAATCGAATTGTTGTGAAAGAGGAAATGGCTGTTAATTTAAACGCAACATTATTAATGATAATAACAAACGGACGGTCTCACACTGTCCGTGTTACAAATAAAATATATGGTCATGAGCTCATGAGTGAACATACTTAACCATATCGAAACTGTCAAGAAATAAATAGCAACCTTCGCCCTATGACTTAACTAGTTGAATTATAACTGGAAAATATTAATATTTCACTCCATTTGCTCGGTCATTATGCCAACACGAATGCCATAAGAAGTGGCCAGAAGTTATGGATCGGAGGTGTTTGATAAATCCCCTCGTGTCACCATTACCGAATGTGATCTACGCGCCTCATTAGCTCCCTCTAAATAAGACATCACCGATGATTAAGTGCTAACACGCGGTAATTATTTTATTACATTCCGATGTTAATAAACAACCCGTCGATTAATGACTTCAAACGGTAAAGTTCTTAATACCCCGACGAATTAAACCAACCATTACCGTTCCTTTCCTGGTCGATTTGACAAAGAAAAATCTTGAACTTTGTAATCCAGTTAAGTTCCTTGATTGAAATTTAAATTTGCATGTTTTAAATAACGCTTTTTAAATGGTGTTGGTGACACGCAAATTGATTGGTACGTTTAGTTGTTTTCGTTAGTGCATCGTTAGTCGCTGCCGCGGGGCGATGCAAATTAAGATGTTCAGGTGGAATTTTCTTTTGATTTACGACCTTATTTAGCGGCTTTATTTAAGTTATTGCGTGATATCGTTAAGCACAAATATATTTAATTATTTCGTCTATGCGGCACTTTCTTAAGAAATGCTAACAGAGATGCCTAATGATGTACCTGCGGATCTATCTTCGTTATTTTTTTTTCTGTCTACACAAATATTTTTATAGCGCGTAATTTTGATTCGAATGCTCAATGTTAATCTGGTTTTACGATCCAAACAAGGTTATATTGTTTTGCAGATTGCTCAAATCAGTTTGTTCTTACAATATTTTATTGTCTTTATAATTTATAGACTACACATTTTTTATTGCTGCCACATCGTAAAAAATACTTTAGCGTTTTTAGAATAATTTTCTGTCCAAATAACATTCCTTAATGAGGAACTCCTATACATATTCATAATGGTTTTGTCAGCTAATTTTTAACCTTCGCGTTGATTGACCATCGTCGTCACGTAATTAATTAATTAAAGAATACTTAATAATGCCACTATTTTATAATTTACGACTCTTTCATTTTATTGCTCTATTCAAGCGTACATATTTAGTAAATTAGGAAACGATCAAAGCCGTCTGGACGGCCACCACATTTATCATAGATACCAGCGTAAGTTATGTCGCGAGGAAGTTGTTATTGCTTAATAATTTAAATAAGGCTAATGAAGTATTGCTTGTTCACGAGCCCCCGATACATGTTAGAAATTTCGTGCATATTAAATATGCATGTTGTTTTCGTTCTAAATAGTTTTAGTGATGTATTAAATAGTTTCGGATCAATAGTGTTGGAGTTTTTATTATGGTGCGTACGGTTAACACCTCGCTGAGTGACCGGCGTCTTTACGAGGGTATCGGCCGCTCTGGTTCCTCTGGGGGTCAAACAGTCGTATTAATCGTACCCGCGAAAGCCTCCGCTTCGGCACTTATCTTTTAATTCAATTTACACGCGTACCGGGCATGTTGTTTAGTTATTTATCGTCAATAATTCACCGTTTATCTCGTATTGATCTTAATTTCTTTATTATCAGTTGTACACCTCTCGACATATGTTCAGAATGTCCGATAATTTATTCATAGTTATTTTCTCATCGTATACTAATTGTTTCTACTTAGACGTCCTTTTGTGCTCGTAGCGTATTAATTACGTTCGCTCGGGGTTCAGGTTAAATTTCCTGAGACAATTTACTGGCGAAACGAGTTTAATGAAGTGTCTGGGTCTCGTCGCATAGCGCTGGCACCTGCATAGGGGGCTGAGCAGCAGTAATAAAGAGGTGTGCCGCCACGCCCCCTGGCTGATGTGCCGTCGACAGCAACTCGCGCCGACCGCTGTGTACCTCCCCGCATTTACCACTCAGCTTGTAGGCTTTACGTCTCACAAGTCATTAGAACCGCAACTATACCAGCATAGATGCATTAATTTAATGCCAGCGCTGATAAAACACAGAGTTCATCCAAGTGAAATGAGGGACTGTAAATTTTACGCTTGTAAAATTTACAAGGAGATACTTACTACTTGTTTATTTTATTACGTTGCATAAACGGTATGTGAACAGTTTTCGCGGTATTTCGCGATTGTACTTGAGAATTGTAGAGTTAATTACTCTATTCACTTTTTGTGTCAATGCCCGCTTCAATAACTTTGAGTGTTTATTCGGTCGTGGATTGACCTTTTCTATTCACAATAAAATTTAGAATACATTATCATTATAAAACCTCGTTTCTCCATATGGCGATTAGTTTATTACACCGCACGACCGATATGGTGCGTCTGAGCCGAATTATGGTTCCGCTATTGTTGTTGTTTATGGCTTTAGATTTGTCGATTGTGAATTCGTGGTATTGTATTTTCAGTTCATAATTTTTATGCCTGGATCTGATGGCCTGGTTTTGTGGGTATTTAAGGATTGTTAATGCGAGACGGTGTGCAGGGCCGATTGTCGTCCGATATGTGGACTGTGGACGTAAATGACGATGTGCCCGGGCGGCGGGCGGGCGCTATGACAATATAAGATATTGTTAATCCTACTTTTCCGAGAACGCAAGGTTGACTACGGCGCCTGATGTCGTTGCGCAGGTTTTTGTCAGACACGGCACGAAGACTTTCCTCACGATTCAGACCTTACTCAATATTATCCTGAACTACAATCGCTTAAAAGTGAACTTTGCTAGTACGAGTCTGTAATGGAATGTATTATACAGTCTGTTAACATATTAATCAGTTCCGTTACCAAGGTACACGGCATTGAATATTTAAGAAAAATGAATATAGAACATAAGAATTTATGAATTAGTTGGAATTTAAACAGGAACAAAATCACGGGGTGGAATATAAAGTGCAACTAGTTGGTATTATTTTTTATCAGCTTTTAAGGTGAAACCAATGCCAGAATGCATATTTCCTCTCAGATGATAGAATCGTGAAGGTATAAACATCTCAAGTACCCATCTGCCCGCGTAGTGTTTGGACACGGCGCCGGAGCACCTCTTCTCACGAATTTCGCGGCGCCTGCGCGTGGGCGTACTATCGTCCGCCGCCATCGCACGTCTCACTGAATGCATCTACCACCATAACATTAACACTGTAGCATTCCTTCCAACAAACGCCATAAGGTTTATTACAAGGAAAACTTGAGGTGTATAGAATTTGTAAGTCTCCTTTGTTGCATAGTGCGTCTAATTAGTCAGACTGTTTAGTGCTAGACCCGCCGCGGGCCAACATTAACTACGACCTAGTGTGAAATTATACGAGTTGTTGAACGCATGCGTTGTAAATATACAGATGGGTTTAAATGCAAATTACCTTTAAGTTTATTTTTCGTAATTTCCTTCTCGATGTCTCTGAAGTTCCAAGCGATATGATTCAGTCTCCAGCAAAAGCCGACCGATATATTTGAAGCGTCTGGCTTGCAGAAAGGACGTCATATTTCACGAGTCGTGGTCAGATCTATCTGTCTGAGCAATTCATATGAACATTCGCGTATTCTCAAGTTGTATTCAATCACTTCGTATAGTGTTTTTTGTCCATTATGTCATTGTGTGTATTTTATCAGAACGCGTATATATCCATGTTTATTGTGACGACGGCATCATATATGTCGAATAGCGTGTATCTCTTGACATATTTTTTCCTTGAAATATATTTATAGTATTATGAGATAGGGAACTTTAAAACCGCCTGTATTATCTACGCATGTAACTTGGTAGTTTGCTGCTGTCTTAGTAAATTATATTATTGGAATTATGGACAGTTTTCCTTATTCTGAACGAATTTGGTTAAAGTATTCAATAACTTTTCCTTTGATACAAATGGAAGTCAATAAAAATTTCACTGGCTTATATTTACAGTACACAAATTAACATGTTTAAAAACTGTGTCACCATATAAGGGTCAGTCATGTTCGTAACGATTGAAATTCTGATTCAGAAATTGTGACCTAAAATACATTGGCGCCGCGGCGCCATCATTCTCGATCTCTGATGGTCGTATTTTGTAATCCATACTTGTAATGTGGTTTAAGTTTATTAGTAGGCTATAATTTTGATTCATTCAGATTGCTGACCTGGGTCTCGATTCGACATTTGACACAGACATCTATTTAGCGTTTTTATTTTATTTTACTTATTTATTTGACTGTAATTATTCTATTGACATTTTGTTCGTCATTGAGTCAAATATGATCTATTTTGATAGACATCGATATCGCTGAAGTAAAAATGACAGGAACGAGCAATTTTTAACTTTACCAACTTCTTAACAATGATAACTTATTGTCACTCAGCGCACCTTCAATATTAAATATCAATATATTTCTAATATACTGCCGTGATATAAATGGCAAAATTGAAGATATATGATAAGCTCCGTTTAAGCGCCCTATTTTGTGATGACTGATGATTATAGAAAAGGAGTCGAGCTTAGCATTTTTATTACAAAGGGTTGTTTTGTCGATTTGTCGCGATCCAGTGATTTATCTCAGGGGAATTTATCGCTCAATCAACGTCTCGGCTCGGGAGGACCGCTGATTGGATTTCTTCATAATTACATCTTTTGACACGTACCCGCCAGGTTTCGTACTTCACTCGACGGCAGGGCACAAGATCGTGGGAGCACCGTGTAATCAGCTTTCTTGATCGTCTTGTTTTGACTCCTTGCCACGGAGATATGCTGAACGGATGAGACGAGCATTGAACATATTTCAGACGCATTTCTCCTATCTCATTCTATCTATACGTTATAAAAACCTGATCATTGATATACACGTATTAATTTGTGAATCAACATTGGTTAGCAGATTAATCCTTGCGTTGTATTTCGGCTGTTGTTGGGTCAAAATGTGTCTGACAGTTGCTCGGAACTTGGATCCGTTCTTGGCTTTATTATTATTTATGCAGGAATGGCAGCTCGTGGCAGCTTGGCTTTAAGGTGTGCGTTGTGTAACTTGGTATTAGTGATGAATGGATTTGGTCAATTCATCTCAGCGGTGATGCCCTTGGACGCTTACCATTAACTTTGCCAGTGATAGTGACCATGAGCTGTTCCAACTTGTATCCTTTTTTCCGCTGCATTATTTTTCTTAAAGATGTGGTGCATGACCAGATCAATACTCTAATCAGAATATCCAGTATATTTTTAGTATTATTAAAGTCTCTTCCAGAGACCCGGTTCTCCTCGGAGATAATGGCTCGCGCCACAAAGGTCGGTGTTGAAGGGTGGTGTTTTCACATTTCGCTCAACACGTCCAGTTGTCATGTGCGATATTTTCGGCGGTTATTAACCATGAAAGATTCGAGCGTGTATAATTTTGGGAGAGCTATTGGACATTGATTGAACTCGCAAATTATGGTGTTGCGTGTGGTTTCCCGGTAAATTATAAGTTTTACTCTTTTTATATAGCTACCCTCTGTACTATCCGATTATCCGTTTTATTGTATTATGTTATTATTGTTTGCTACATGGAAATATTTACCGTACTAGTGACTCAGTGGATCGGTATTTGTTTAATGTATTTTATTAGTTTTCCTTTCGCGGAAATAAAAGATAATGATAATATATTTCACAAAGGTCACTAAATGCACATAAAATTACAGTGAAAGGATTGTATTTGGGTTGATAATCGGTGCTCTTAGCATAAAATTCCACCAAAAAAATCAATTAAACGGTAATTTTGTAACACTTTAACACGATAAACTGTACGGTGACCATTAAGTAAGTTATCTTGAAATACTGTTACCGCTTTGAGCCAATTTTTTCGGTGATTGTGTTCAACAAATTCCTTATAAATGATCGGGGTTCACCGTTGTGACTTTATGCGTCTGGTTTACACGATAAGCCCATATAAGTGTCACTTATAATTTAATTTAACACTTGAATTTCGAAAGAGGAAAATATCTTAAATGTTTAAAAGAAACCGCAGCTTAAGGAGCAATATTACGGTTTTATTGAATTCCTCGGTTGCTTTTTAAGTCGTATCTTTAGTTACTCATTTTCAGCGGATGTATCAAGGTTGAGTTTGTCACGCCATACCTATATAAATAAAGTGAGAGTGACGGTGCTTCATCAATAATAATGTCATGTATCTATCGCGTGATAAACGCCCATACGCGCGCATACGCGCATCATAGCCCTACAGATATCTCAGTTTGTAATTATTGTTGGGTAATTATACATACTGGTAATGCGATATAATATCGGAAAGTATAATATTCTGATGTATCACACGAGTAGTTGAAGCTGGTCTCCCTATAGTTGTTATTACCCGGTATCGACCATCGCGCCACCCAACACGGCGGTTACAATTTCGGCGCACCGTCGCAATTAGGCTCGATAAATGCTCCCGACATTCGATACAGAGGCTTTTCATCCGATTAATCGGCCCAATCGAATACAGGATCCGATTTTAACGAGGTGTTTCTTTTTCCTTGTTGATGTAACACCTCGTGTGATGAAAGGATAGTCGCTGTCCACTAATGAGAAGCATGAATATTTTTATTTTTGTATTTAATTTATAACTAATAATAATAATTTTATTGACGCCCGTATGAGTGAGTAACGAGTGCTCTACGAATTAGTAAAAAATTGGTTTGGATTGTTGACAATGCCCGCATGCATGAAAAACTGGCCACATATCAATTATGGTGACAATGGGTGACATTTTTGTGGCCAGGCAATTACAGTCCCTTTATTTTTATCTCTTACTTTGGATTTGGATTGATTTTGACATTTACGTTTTCCAAAGCACATCTTAATATTATAGCGTGAATAAACTCAAATAAACAAGTTCAAAGGTCGCATTCCATAAAAGGCAACTCCTCCCCTTTGCGGTCTACTGAAGCTGTTGCATTCCTATCAAAACATACCAAACCAGTAACGGCCTCAAAAACAATGCATGTAACTCCACTATTACAAGGCGACAAAACCCTAATATCAATAGAACACAATACGAACAATAGTTGCCCTCTGTCAATTATGCCATCATTACCATTCGAATAAATGGCGTAACGGATCAGATGATTGTCGAAAAACAACATGACGACACGAGCGACGCCGGCGCGCTGCATATCATACAGAAAACAATGAAAACACCATCTTACTTCGAAGAAATAGGAACGAATTTGAAATAATCAAACAGATGATGATCTTGCATTTTTATGATGTCAGAACAGTTACTCTATAAATCATTTATAGGCCACGGCGCCTTAAAATTTTGTCACTTAACAATGTACAATGAATCTGAATAATAATTAAAATGGTGCAGGCCTGTTAATATGTGTACCGATATTTGAATATTTACAATAGTGACTCATAATCAGTTCCTCTGTTACTTAGAACTCTAAGTTTTCACTTAAGATGATTTGATTAAATGTTGTTGTTTGGTCTAAATTTTACTGTTCGAAACAGAGACCATGTGGTGAAAGTCACCAAAGTTATTTGGTGTTGGAATCACGATAAGCGTCTACAAGCTCTTTCGTGTAGCCTCGTAAATTCTGTTTGATCTCGACTAGATTTGTTTCCTCAACACCACTCAATTTGAAATCTAATACTCGAACATAATGTTGACTCACCGTTACATTTCAATTTTGCAATGTTCCTCCCGTTTGTTATTAAGTAATCCATACTAGTACTAGTAATATAATAAATGCGAAAGTGTGTCTGTCTGTCTGTCTGTTACCTCTTCACGCTTAAACCGCTGAATCGATTTTGATGAAATTTGGCATGAAGATAGTTTAAGATCCAAGGAAGGACATAGGATAGTTTTCATCCTGGAAATTATCCCTAAAAAGATTGAAAAGTGAGTAAGTAATTCATGATGACATTGATGACCCTGTAGAAAATATAATGATTAGACCAAAAGCACAATTGCTCTTACATTTGCTTAGGCGCCCCCTTTTATTAATTAAGGTGATTAGGCGGGTATCTATCGTGTTGTACGAGGTTGCTTCCATACTTCCAAGTTCCACACGGACGTAGTCGCGGGCAAAAGCTAGTATTAAATAATTTTGTGACGCATGAAACTGAATTGGTGGAAATTGTTTAAATTACTAGTGTAGTAACATTTATTCTTCTGAAATATACAGTACTGGCGTCGTTACTTGTTTTACTAACAGTTCAATGTCTATTACACTCTTCAGATCATCTATCTCAACATGTATCTCAGTTGTATCATTGTTAGGTTGAATATCGTTTAGCAGCTCCGGTGAAGTTGTATTGGCGATTATTTGATCCTCGCATTTGTCAAATATGATCGAGGCGCGAGGTGTTGTTCGTTTTGTCGACACGCGATGGTGCGATAAGCCTTGCCACTTGTTATTTGATGGGAGGTCTGCAGGCTTTTACGTTTTATTTTTTGTTCGCCGATTTATATTCTCACTTTAGTCGGGTTGTTATTGTACATTGTTGGTCTGTAATATCTGTGTCGTTTAATAAATGTCTGATGATTACCAGCATTAGAAATCTATATGCGAATAATTTAAATATCTGTCTCTTCTTATAACTCAATACAGGGACATCTCTACATGTGGTACCGTTCTTCATTCCATGTTTGCAAATATGCATTATAAGTGGTATGTCGTAAAAATGACAAAGTTACATTTATCGCTGTGTACGACACAGTCGCGTAAGTAATGTCTTGTCGCGTCGTATGGGTTTGTCAGCGGGCAATCGGCGATTTATTCAACTGCCTCGTTGATTATTTTATTAAACACATTTTTTCCAGTCACATTAAGGTTTATGGGTGAATATATCCTAATTATTACTGTCACAGCTCGACCATGTCATACAAGTAAAATGTGAATGCACGATATTTTCAGTATGTCTGAGAATATTTCGCATTCATTTGTAGACTCTCCTGCATTATAATTAATTTATAGACTGCGATCTGATTAGTCTATTATATCAGTTACAATTAGAAACAACGGCAATCAATATGTGAGACCCACAAGGTGCGTGAAATGATTTCTGTATACCATTATTTATTTCACCTAGTGTTAGTGACATGAAACGTCAGTAGAAAAAAATAAAAATCTCCAATCCTTTTCTGTATCTATAATATATATTTATAGAAAGGTTATTAATTTATCGATTCATTTAGTCTTCATTGCACAAGAGAAAACTTATCGTACAAAGGGCGGACTTAATGCCATAAGGAATTCACTACCAGTCAACCTTGGGCCAAAGTAGAAAAATTGTACATGGTTTAATGGTGTGACCCACCGCAATGGAAGCAGAATTTGTACCTGTGCTGCGCATATTAACCAATATGCGCAGCGTAGTGTAGGTAACTGTAGTACTTTGTAGCTTAAAACTCATTTAGAGGACACCTACTCGTATATGATATGACTCGTTGGAATTACCTACTATTTCATATTTCTATTCACGGTAGATATTTTGAAGAATTACTGATAAATACGCTAATCAATACAGATAAAGCGTGGGCTTCTTACTTATAAGTATATTTTTCGATACTTACGTAAAACTTTTATGAACTTATGGATTCTTACATTGTTGTGGTATCTCGTGATGGATTAGAAATAGTTGGCTGTGTTCCAGAGGGAACTGAAAGGATCTTACTTAGACAACTTTCGTTTACAAGGATAATTTATTACTCTAACAATTTCCCTAAATAAAACGGCCTATAAATAAAGGCATTAATTTTCATTGTGTACTTCTACACAAGCCAATGACACAGACGTTGTTGCCCATAATATAAACCCTATATTTTGCCGTATTGGGTACGCTATTTTGCTCTCAGTACAACCCTGTAGGTGTACCGATGCGTGCAAATTCAACTCTTGAGATTGAGAATTACGATTGTCATTTATATCGTAATGGATTCTATTTATGATCAAGGATCATCTCGTCGATTTTATTGCTTCGCTAGTGCTATATATTTAATTCTCAATACGTTTAGGTTTGATATTACGACGCGTCAATTTGTGATATTGTTTGCTGTCAGCGCTCTTTTTACTTTCATAAACAATTAAGGTCGTTGATAGTCTGTCACTATCTTCGTTTTGTTTTTATGGGATTCTTCATTAGTATAAAATCGATGCGTTCTTTATTATAAACTTACCATGGCGCCGAGTATTCATTTCTTTTTACTCCTAACACAGATCGCCGTGATTTTATAACTCTGAAAAAGACCCCATTTCCCAAAAAACTTGATAAAATATATTTTCGCCATAAATTGAATTGTATTGATGTTAGTTTATTTTCTTCAAGGTTTCCTTTATCCGATATAAGTTCGTCACTTCTAACTACAATGTAAGGCCGTAAAGCGTCAACAAGGTATTTTCGTTTTGAAAAGCAAGCGCAAACATGATCGTATGATTCGTGTGACGCTGCAGTCGTGGAAATCCGCGTTTGGAATAAATTCCTTTGTCTGCCCTGCCTTTTATTTGTTCTGGTGTTCTTCGTTAATTGGAAATGGTGCTAAGATGCTGGAGGTCGCGATTGTTTGACAAGTTGACAACGCGTTGGTACTTTTTTAGTCTTTACATCAAAATATCCTGACTTGATACTCGTCCTTTGATATTAATCATGCTTTTGATAGCGATGGAGCCTCGAAGCCTTTTTAAAAGGGACGCAGTTAGAGTTCATTGATTCTAATTCGATATTCCTAATATGTCAAAACGGGGTAAGACTGCTCTAAACTGTGCCATCGAAAGAAGACTTAATTAATGCAGTAAATGCGGTCATATTTCCATATTTAACTACAGATGATGGCTTACAACTCACTCTTTCGCGGTCGGTAATAATTTTTTGACTCATACCAGATTATTTACAATTGTAAGCTTGTCAGTTTGTTCAGCAATTAACTTGCAGTTCTCGGTATTGTCAAAAGAAGATGTCGGCTCGGGAGTTTTGCAACTTTCTCGTGTCACTGTTTTTAATCGGTCTCATAAAGTGGATGCCTTGATCAAGTAGCAATGTCCAATATTTATTCACCTTTCCACGTATCAACAATTTATTGAAATTACCCTCTGTTAATTTATAGAGGCCACCGGCGAAATCAAATTGAAAATTAACCCCATTTAGACACACCTCCTGGCGTCCCATTTACCTTTAATCTTTTTATACCATGTCAACACCGTCGATAAATTATGACCACTCTAAACAACCTATTATTATGGGATCTGACATTTTATTTAAGGTAATTTTAGGCGAAATTGAAAATTTTACACAAAATTCCTGGCCCGCGGTGCAACAGAAATGGGTTTTCGAAATTTATGACCGTCGATTTTGGGGACCACTTATTTCAAACTTATTATTTTACGAATTAGTTTGTTGAATTATTAAAATATTCTGCACACATCTTTTGAATCATATTTAATCGACGCTCAATTAAAACGTGCGTTTTTTTTAAATATTTTTGACTCAAATACTTTCAAGTGACCACTAGCCTTATCTGTCCCAAACAGGGATGTCCAAACTTGAAATTTTGTCGCGTAGTGCCGTCAACTGAAGTTCGTTGACACCAGTCAGGTAGGGCTGGCCTGTGATTGATCTGGGCCCTTATCAGCCGTCGCCTACATGCGGCTCTCTCAAAGACGTATTGTCCGGTACGGAGCCTTCTGCTAATGACTTGGGGACTCTACGACGCTTGTTTGCTATGTTAATTTCTCTTCCTTGTTTCAGGTTGTCCAGGAACACGTTAGGGCTATAAAAGAAGTGTAAGTACCTGCAGTATTCTCAATTCGTATTGTAAGGTATTATGGAAACTTTAGTAAAACATGCCTACTAATTTTAAAAAAGGACGGCTTCGCTTACGGTTCTGCGTCAAAAAAGGCCCGAAATGTTTCGATCTCGTATGGAGTTCATCCTTAGGGATCTCTATGCGATCAACTTCATCAACAAGCGATTCATTGCGCACATTTCATACGAGTTCGAAGCACGTCGGGTTATTCTTGACACATATCCGTGCTTTTAAAATATTCACTTACATGTTTTAAATAAATCTTGTATTGCTTTATATATCTTGGTAAACGGACTTTCTGCTTTGCTGCATAAGGATGTATCGTAATTATTAAAATTGAACCCATCATCACATCAAGAAAGCGGCTCGTGACACCTGACCCTGGTGTTAACAGTGTGTTGCCAGTAAATTGAATATACTGATGTAAATTGGGCATGATTTACATTTCAGCACATTTATACTGTGCGAATCTTGTTACCTTTTTTAGGGTTCCGTAGTCAACTACGAACCCTTATAGTTTCGCCATATCCGTCTGTCCGTCCGCGGCTTAGCTCCGTGATCATTAGTACTAGAAAGCTGAAATTTGGTATGAGTATGTGTATGTATCACGCCGGCAAAACGGTAAAATAAAAACTAAAAGAAAAAAATTTTTTGGGGTACCTCTGGAACACCTAAGTGGGGGTGAATTTTATTTTTTCGTTCCAATACTAGTGTGTGGTGTATCGTTGAATAGGTCTTTTAAAAATAATAGGGGTCTTCAAACATTATTCTTTGATAAAGTCAGCAGTTTCGTAAATATTCGCTTCGAAAATAAAAAAAAATAGTGTCCCCCCCTCTAACTTTTCAACCACGGGTCCAAAAATTATGAAAAAATTAATGAACATGAGGCCTTATAAGAACTTTCAATGAAAACTATATTGAACAAAATCGGTTAAGCCGTTTTGATTTATCGCAAAATTTCATAATTTTCTTAAAAGGACGTAAGTTGACTTCCAGAAGGTAATAAGTAACTACAGTTACTTTGGCGTTTACGACCTTTTTATAGAGAAATCTTTCTCGTAACTTAAGTCTATTGTGAAGGATGAGCAACTACGGAACCCTACAGTGAGCGTGGCCCGACATGCTCTTGGCCGGTTTTTTATGTGTCTTCATGTTGTCTCAATGGAGCAATATTTTTTTTTTGTTTCAGATGGGATATTGAGACGCTTCTTACAAAACTGCCAAACCTGGGAGCTGTGGTGGATTTAACTAACACAGCGCGGTATTACAATCCACAGGTAACGTCATACTCATTTTGAAAAGGTATCCGTAACTGTCTTCAGTTCTTCAGGATATACTTGGTATCTTGGTGGTGAAAAAATAAGCGGACTGTAAAACTTAGACTGATATACCTAATGTTTCGAAGTCAAAAAGAACTAAGAGAGCAAGTCCGTTACAAGAGTCGTGAATACTTCTTTAAGGACCATTTAGACGATTGTTTTGTTACATTGCGGGTTATCGATGTAGGCTAAGCTCACTCGTTTGATTTAAAGCCGCAATGTAGTAAAAGTCGCATGTGACTTCATGCTCCGCCTAAAATGGGCCTTTAGAGAGGAGGCAATATCGTTAGAAATCAAATTAGGTCCTACATAATGGGGATCCCATATAGCGCGAGACAAGTGGAATTCTTCCCATATTCTCACAGTGATTACAGTCACTCACTGGTCATAAACACTACCTTTAAAGTGATACTAATCACGAACCGTATGCTATTCGCAAACGAGACAAAATGCTTACACCAGAATTACGACTCATAGTTACAGGTTAGCGCCTCCAGAGCGCCCGTGCGTGCCTGAATACCTGGAAGCTGTTAAATAATGCTCTGGCTCCAAATTTAAGGAGACAAGGATTTGTCTCTAATATAGCAATATACCTACACTTCTAGCGCAACTTTGACACCCAACTCTTTCTCGCGCGAGATATGCTACCTATCCCTTTCTGTACAGTATCGTGAGAGAGTGACGGGTGATGCTATGTCGCGCGACATGAGTCGCAAACCATAGTTGTGCTAGATGGGCTGCATTATCACGGTTATATAACGTATATAATATATACTGCGAACTGCATTTTAAAGGAAATATGGCTAGAATTATATTACAAAATTGTATATATAGCTCATAGCGATACGACTCACTTACTTCTTGCACTTCAATTTTATGCCTATCAAGTGTATGTAGTGTAGTGTGTATATTTGTCTCAATGAGAAAAACAATGGCACAACGGCAACTTCGAATAAAACACATTGTTAAAGTAGTCATAAAGTGGCGGGATCTCGGACATATGTCATTAAAACGTCGAATTTAGCCCCTGTTTTACGATTCAAAGTCACATTTTCCACGACGAACTACGATGCTTTGTTCGTACTTACGCCTGATTGCCTGGCATTCATCTTTCAGCATAATCCAATCGTAAAAAGGCGTTTTCATGAAGGTGGCTTTGTTGCTGACTTACCCGACCAGAAACATCAATTATCAGGTGTTCAATCGTACGCCACTAATGCCATTTGCCTACCGAGTAATGTTTTAAGTTGTATACAGCGACATCCGTTGAGTTATCTATAATGAATTTAATGTACCCAAGTCAGCAGAGGTTCAAAGCTAAGTTGAAAACAATGCAACTGAGTAAATATCATAAATGATAACGTAACGGGATAAGTTTTAGACACAGGTGATT
Organism: Apotomis turbidana; assembly: GCA_905147355.2. Classification (NCBI taxonomy): domain Eukaryota; kingdom Metazoa; phylum Arthropoda; class Insecta; order Lepidoptera; family Tortricidae; genus Apotomis; species Apotomis turbidana. The sequence continues at coordinate 7,663,011 of LR990292.1, forward strand.
ATCTCGCGCGAGAAATAGTCGTGTGTGACCAGTGTGACTGTTGTGCTATAGGTGGTGTACTTTAATGACTGAGACACGGGAGCTTTCTATGTAAAATATGCAAGAAGTCCGTGTTAACAGATTCTCCGCTTGTAACTTAGGCCATATGGTCTTCGCAGTTGCATCTAAATGGACGTAACGGCAGGACTATACGAATTTCATGTACCGTATACCATATGTTACGATTAACGGATCTTATGGTTACCGTTTTCTCACGACAGGCATTCTTATGTCAATGTTAGATATATAACGCGTATATTTACATGTATGTTGATTACTTATTGCTTTTCGAGATCGCGGATCCAAGGAGATTTAGATGTAACACTAGACATCGTTATGATTGAAATCAAAAAGTCTATTTAATGTATTATCACAACAACGTTTTCTATTTTATATAGTCTACATTATGTGTTAGGGATGTAGCCATTATCACACCTCGTCACTTCGCGCAGACTTCGTGAGAAACCTTAAAAAGTTCGCTGTCTGTCCTAATAAGTAATGATTGAAAATCCCGGCATCTAGAAAAATAATCACAGTGATCATCTTATGGCTAAACAAATTATCTTGAAACAGAACTAAGGACTTATGTTTTAACAAAAAGCTAATTCATTTTTTTTTGACAACCTCATACAAATCAACCTAGTCCCAAATTAAGCTCAAGAAGGCTTGTGTTATGGGTATAAGCTTATACTAGGCGACGATATACATACTTATATAGATAAATAAATACCTTAAATACATAGAACATCCATGATCCAGGCACAAATATTCGTGTTCATCACACAAATATTTGCCCTTGTCGGGATTCGAACCCGGGACCGTCGGCTCAGTAGGCAGTTGCTTAACCACTGCGCCAACCGCGTCGTCAATTCAAGATCGGTTCATCCGTTTAGCGTGTGTCTAGTCGTAAAGGATAATCTCTTTAGAACGCAGAAGTTGATAATTATTCTGAACTGCAATACCGTTCGAAGACATGTTCGCTATACCCTCATCTGCGCGGCATGATAGTCGACGACAAGTCGGTGTCAACACTGTCAAGACTGTCAAGCGCCTGCGCCGCCGTCGCGTCATCGCTTGTCATCTCTAGTTACTTGTACTATTCCCGTCATAGATATGTTAGTTTGTCGGACAGTCATTTATAAGTTGTAATTTTCCAAATTACTTTTCTACGTTTTTAAGTGCTAGATGATCGTTCTTTCGGTAATGTTTATTTGTTTCTTTAGCGTTAAATGCTTTATATTATTTTAGCAAATTGTCTACATTAATGGGTGAGGATGAGACGTGGATAAGGATTACATAGGAATATATTTCTCATTTTAATGAAGTTCAACTGGAGTAAGAAGGACACATTTAAAAGGTCCATAGAAGGTATTCGTTTTGCGAATCCTTAATAATATTCTTATTTACAACGCTGTTAAAATGTCAGGATATTCTTTTTGAAAATGGTACCATTAAAAGAAATGAAGTTTTGCAAAAGCAGCTGTCAAAACCAGTCAGTAAGGGCAACTGAAATGAAAAAGTTTGTTAACATTATTATATGACTATTATTTATTTATTATTTTCTTAGGCTAATAAGATCATAGTGAGTCTATATGTGACATCAGCACCTGCGTTAAGATTGAATACGAATGAAGTCGACCGTTGCATCACGTTTAATCGGATGGGCTGTCGTCGACTGACAGAGATTACTCTCGGTTACCATTCGATTATTACTCCGGGTACGACTCATTTATGCTTCACTTGTTGCGTGTTATCTTTACCTACGGGTTACAGTTTTAATTGACTTAGTTACAATTATTAAAACTCGATCGTTTCAAACTTGTTTTGTGAGTACGTTGTGTATGCCATATGCAGTTGTTTGGTGTTTTGTATTTATCCACTATTGAGACACTTTTCAATCGAAAACAAAAGTCACTGGCAAATGTTGTTGGTACCTTATTATTATTACTGTACCTAACATTTTGAAGAATTTGTACTACTACTGCTCTACGTGTACCAATTACTTGTAACATGATTGTAAAGGTTAAAAAGTATATTTTACGAAAAATTTACTTACTGTTGAGTTTTTCTGCTTTCTTCTCAACAACTCAAATCAACTGTTGTGAAATGACGGTAGATTAAAATTCAGACTTAGAGTACCCCTGTGGCCTACTTACGGGATAAACTGACTTAAGTTACATATAATTAAAATATATATAAAGTGTACCTAACCTATATTATTAGCTTTTGACTAGGATGTGTAGCTGCATTAAACAGGGACGTATGAAGTTAGGCCTTTGCTCAGCAGTCGGACAGTCAGTTGAAGATAAAAATAAAACAAATAAATTATAATGGATTATTAACAGACTTGCATGACTTGATTGACGTGTAAAAAACTAGAACCGCATGGAATCATGGAAATGCGATTTTCAGGTTACACAATTTTTCTTCTGCATAAAAACCATTCAAGCTGTCTGTACTGTGTGTCGTGCGTGCAACTTGTTCCTAGATACGGCCGACTCATTACTTAGTAAGTTGTAAATGCTTTTTGATTATATTACACGCGGCATTGTCTCTATTCGCACAACCATGATAGATGCGCAGACGTCGATATCTCGGCTTTCTAGCGCCTCCAGCTCGCATTGCGCGGTATTTCTCAGGTACTTGCTTAATTTGTTTACAACCTTACAATAACCTTACATGCTAACCTACATAATATGGTGATACAATGTTATAGTCCGTATATTGACACGTTTTTAGGGTTCCGTGCACAAAGAGCAATAACGGGACCCTATTACTAAGCCTCTGGTTTCCGTCTGTCACCAGGCTGTATTTCATGAACCGTGATAGCTAAACAGTTGAAATTTTCACAGATTATGTATTTTTGTCGCACGCCGATATTATGACAACAAATACTAAAAATACCATGCAACAAACATGATCGGTTGCGTTAACTTTGTACCTCATTTGTATCCGGCGCCATACATACGGTGCAAACTTAACTTAACCCGGCCAGTTAAGATGGGATAAGTGTTAGACTCGCACTTGGCCGGTTTTTTGTTATAAGTCTAATGGAACAACTTAAAACCTAGATAGACACAACATGTAGGAAATATTTGGTGTCTCCCTTTATCCCTCGTTTTTAGGAGCTCTTGTCATAATCGCATTGGCGACTTGAACATTACCATATTGTAAGTCAAATAAATTAGAATGAGAGATGCTTTATTTCGCCTTTTTTTATTTCTAATACTTTGTTGCAGGACCTTCACGCGGTCGGTGTTCTTCACAGGAAAATTTTAATACCTGGCAGAATCATTCCGCCCGAGGAAAAAGTTATACAGTAAGTACCCAACAACAAGCTAGCCTGTATAAAAAAAAAATGTATAAACATTTTGTATTTACTTGTACTCTAGATCCTCTCTGTACCATCAGATTTCTAATATGCACCCACTTCTAGTATCTCTGTTTGGCCCTGTGGTTGACTGGTAGAGAATGCCATTTGGCATTAAGTCCGCCATTTGTACTGACTTTATTTCAGATGCGAGATCCATATCGTGTTAGTAACAAATCAAACTAAAAAAAAAACTAACAATGTAAAAAAAAGCTAGGACTTACAAAACTACTCAGTTGTTAGTATTTATTATATGTAGAAATGAAATTAATTATACCTACGGTCAAACAAAAAGTATACTCTTTCTTTCTTAAAACATTGATACAAAGATCAACCTCAAGGAAAAATAAAAATGAGTTACTTGGTGGAAGAGATTGGGAATCGAACCCGGTACCTCTGGATTGCCGGTCCAGCGCATTAAGCTTTCCGCCACTCTAACTCCCAAGCAACCTGGCGAATTTTTCTTTATGCTTTGTGTGTCGGATCTTTGCATTGTTTATTTAAAAGGTTTTTACACTTTAGCGACCTCTATGTGAATACGTTAATATTCACATCTTGCCGCACTAATATCAATTTTTCTTTAAGCTTTGATCTTTGTATCAATGGTTTAAAAGTATACTCTTTCCCCATATATTAAAAACATTTACATATAAGAAGTAATTTGGTGGATCCAGGTTCACACGCGATTAATTGCCCTTTCATGTGAGTGTCGTCGTTTGAGGTTACCCGACCGAGTAGAAGGCTCAGATGTTTCAGGCTTTGAGTGAGCATTGATTATAACGCGAGAAATTCAAATGCAAAATTATTAACCGAAAGCATAATAATTGGACTCGTTAATATTTATGGCTTCGCATTTCGGGAATTAGAATCAGTTTCGAAAAAATCAACGACTTGGACCCTTTGGCCGCGTACGTAACCGGAGTTTCGTAACCAGTTGCGATAGAAAACTTTTACGGACTTGTTCGAAACCGGTTGCGAACTAAAACTATTTTGTTCTTATACGAAACCAGTTACGAACGAACACTTTTTTTTTTGTACGAAACCTTTCGACCATTCATAGAACCAGCAAAGACGTTCATACTATAAAAGTTTTCTCTACTCTTCATATAGTCGTTATACAGGGTTCTCACGAGGATTCCAAATCATTTTACCAGCGGATTCCTGAGGTCGTTAGGAGTAAAAAAAATTATATGAACCGAAATATGATTTTTCGCTTTTTTATGTTTTCATTTTAATACATAATAAATAAATTACCCTTTCTTTACCGGTAAAACAATACTTTAGAACGAGCTCGCAACCTTATCTCCAAGCAAAAAGGTCCTAGAGAGAGAAAGGTACAAAGTTAAAATTACATTTATGGTTAAAATGTCAAAACTAAGTTCCATGGGCTGCACAAATTGCATGGTCAATTTGTGCAGCCCATAGAAGTGTATACCGAGTATATGAAGATTATAGAAAACTTTTATAGTATGAACGTCTTTGCTGGTTCTATGAATGGTCGAAAGGTTTCGTACAAAAAAAAAAGTGTTCGTTCGTAACTGGTTTCGTATAAGAACAAAATAGTTTTAGTTCGCAACCGGTTTCGAACAAGTCCGAAAAAGTTTTCTATCGCAACTGGTTACGAAACTCCGGTTACGTACGCGGCCGGAGGGGACTTGGACAGATTTGTCAGTTTTTCAGACAGTTGGAAATAAAAGTACAGAGAGCGCGTCAATAAAAGCTGGTTGGGAAGACATTATTATTATTATTTTTTTTTTTTTTAATCTTTTAATTAAGGAGCTTTGATCATTTTTATGAACATGCCAGCTCCAGCAGGCCTAATATACAAAATCATTCATCTAATAAAAATAGATAAATAAAAACATAAACCGTTTAAACTTAAAAATAACATGTACACGAAAACAACTAAATTTGTATACACTATTTAGATAAAAAAAAAACTGTAGGTATACAAATTTTGCCGGTTCCGCTAAGGGTTCCGCCAATATTGAATTGAACACTCCTACGTGAATAGAATCACCCCCTCAGTCCCGAAGTAATATCTGCCTTTTAGCTCGAGTCCGGACACATTCCATTAAAAAGTGTTGCACATCTTCAACTACTCCACACTCTTCACTTGGAGCTTCAGTGTGGAGTAGTAGTATTATTTCTAATCTTCAAATACGGTGTGATTAGAGCATTACTCTGTGAGTTCGTTCTTTACTTGGAATGTTTCCTTCACAATTTATATTTTTATCAATAAACAGTTGGAAAGTTAACTAGCCGCTTGTAAATGTAATCATGGGTGACGTATAATATATTTAGACCGATTACACAGTAGAATTCATCTTAAACATTTTGCAAAAGTAACTTATGTCGATTGGCGGCGACGGTCGATTGTCGTGATCCCGCCATCGCGCCCGCGGCATAGAACCCTGAAGATGCGCGAGCGCAAGTGCGTAAATCAGCACCGGCGAGCCATCGATCAAGCCACCAAGCTCATGTTATCGTTTTGCGTTCGCGGCGTTTAATTTGGACCGTCGAATTGGCGCCAATCGTAGACCGAATATGGTTAATGTTATAAATCTTGAACGGCGTGGGCGCCGCGCCTGAGGCCGCACCGCCGGCTGAATAGAGGCTGTATAGTGGTACGGTGGTACTCGGATTCAATTGAAGCCGGTCGCTTCTAGCGCCGCTGTTCGACGTCGTCTGCCGCCCACACGTGCTCTCGGAATTCGAAAGGCATTTGTCGCTGCCCGCGCCGTCGCGTACAACCGATGCCCTGTAAACAAATATTTTATTAAGTTATTAATTTCCCGATACTCTATTAAATATTATAATCGAGCCGAATGTTCTTTGGCTCGTTTCGTTTTGAAACGTTAATTAAATGAGCATTAATATCCACTGATGTTTACGGTGATAGCTCTACTTAGAAATATTTTAATATATCGCTGATTAACGCAGAGATAAGCTCTCCAAATGGTGTCTAAATGACTAGCGATAAAACTAAAAAGGACTGTCCAACTTATAGCAGATTTTATTTCCTATGAAAAAGAGTAAAATTGTGACTTAACTAATAGATTACCACCGTCATTTGTCTAGTCTTTTGTCCATCTAAGGGTCCTTTGGCCGGCGTCTTCGCCATAAATAACCATCGGCATTTCTGAGATAGTTCGCCTGTTATCGGGCGAGAGGACCCCGCATCTGTTTGTTAACGATAGACAAATGCGCCACCCGTAAGGTGAAGCTACTCGCCTCTCGGGATACGAGGGCTACTCCGAGGTTCGAAATTCAAAGGTCGCACCGAGTCATCCCTCTTTTTCTCCTGTCAAACGATATTCGAATGAACGGGACAGCATAATACGTAGTTCGAATTCGGAACATTGGTATCACCCAGACTAATGATACCGCTATGTTTAGAGGAGTAATTTGAAGACACGGGAATTGCCTAAACGAATTTGTAAGACATGTAAAAGAATTCGACGGCGGGGATGATTAAGAAACGACATGCATTCCATTTTCTCGTACTGTAAAGAATTTGTTTAGAATAGTTGTAATGTAGGTATGGAATTAACCCATAATTAGTTGCCGTTGATGAAGAGTCCATCTGTAATTTTCCCCTATTCTTTCATTAGTATCATGAACGTATTTGTATTAAAATACGGACTTTAAAAATCGTTGTACATATACTATTTTTGTGTATGTATAAAGTCACCCACCATTTATATTTTAGTCGAGGATTTTTGGTTCTTATATATTTACTTTTAATTTTCAATGCCCCACTAAAATTCAGCTTTTTTATGGCTGGCTATGATATGATAATATCCTTTGGGGTGCTTAAGATCGTATTATATTCTTTTTTGTTTTTTTTTTCGTTTGTTTTTGCACATCTTTTTTCATTCCAAAAATAGACTAAGAACTAACAATTAGCTCATGTACAATATTGTAGCAACAATAGCAAAGACCTTCACCCTGACCTTTCCGATCGGCAGAGATCATCAGCTCGTAATGATGCTCGCGTGCCTTCGCCGGTTCATTTATCACCACCATATTTTTACTTGTTTCCATCTCTGTCCACAATCATGTCGTCATTACAACCAGGCCCGTGTACCCATCACCCTGTCGATAAATTGTTACCAACGCCGGTGGTACGGTTTGTTCGATTAATACGTTTTTATGGTTCGACTCCTAATAATTTATTCCTAACACGGATTTATTTACGTTCGCTCGTAAGTACGTGTTACATCGTTCGTCCTTTGATCTGGGATTAAGCTTGTGCGGGTGGCGATGTGAGTGTCATCAGGTTTTATAATGCCAATTGGTATTGGTGTCCTCTTGGAACATATTATGAGGTAGCACGGTCATCTCGATGAATATTTAGCGTTACAGGCGTTTTTTTTTTAATAGTTGATGTTCATATCATAACTGGCTTATGAATCTGAAAAGGACTCTTGGCTCAGATTCTAGTTTGATCACGGTTATTGCGACCTCACGTTTTTGTTTTAGTAATAATCGTGCAACACTAGTGACACTAAAACCGCGCGGTTGAAACGCCCGGAGATTCACCCATCTACGTTTGCATTTACCTAATGTTAAAGCCAAAGTAATCTAGCACACTTACTTATAGATATTGTTAGTTCTATCCAATTTATACATTTTCGAAGCGTGACCTAATATTGATACATCGGATTCCGTTCCATGTACACAGTCATGCTAAATCCGCTTTTGGGCTTTTTTCTCTATTATTTTTTGTTGATGTTTCGATTAGCGCATGATTGAGAGTTATCACGAGACAATTTGACATTGTGTTAAGTCATTTCTTATTTTTAGGAGGTTCTCTCAGTGTATTGACGAGATTTGTTACTTAAAAAATCTTGTTTGGACTTTGTGGAGGACGGACTACCTAATTGTTTGCTGAAACATTTATGTGACGTCAAACTGTTGGCTTGGAATTTCCAAATATAATCACAATAATAATCGGTGACTACGTGACCATTATGCATTACGTAACGTAAAGGGCTTTAAAACTGTACGAGCGGAGTGACCACTAAAACTTTAGTAGATGCGAGTTATAGCACGCGAATAATGTCCTCGATGCATCATGGAAAAATATCTGAAAATGTTCCCAACTCTAATTTTACGACCAATAAATACGATCGGTAGAAAATATCAGATTAAAAGTTTAGAATATACGCCAACTTTCCAAATATCAGAAATGATCAAAATATTTGTCGAACGCTCCGCACAAATACAGAATCTATAGATCTACAGGATTTCTAAGCCGGGATTTACGAGCGCAAGTCCTTTAAAATACTTTATCGCGCTAAGGTGTTGAAACTAAACTCTCGTTGTGATTGTTTGTCTAGTAAAAGTCCAGTGTAAATCAATGTAAGATAGGAGACTTCCGAGCGTGATAACAAACACATAAATATGGCGACCGCCAGCCATTGTCCAAATTTACTGCCACTAAGCCTTCCACCAATATTGTCGGTTATTTTTCTACGCGTCTGTACAGAGAATATTAGAATAATAGAAACTGTTTATATGATGTACATTCCAAGATTCTGTGAAAAGATTTTTCGTGTTTAGCCCCTTCTATGTTGTTACTTATCTCTTTCTTTACGAATGTTGTTTTCTTTTTTCATTGTGAGAATTTATTTTATCACACCACTCTGGAAATATTACCTGCTGTATTATGTTTCTTATAAGCGGAAGCGGTACAATTTCATTACTTCCAAAGTGTATATACGGCGTAACTACTTGTAATGATGCTGAGAAGGAAATAATTATCGATATTCTACTATAATGCTCCTAATAATACTGCTAAAGCGGCTATTATCAGTGGTTACACCGTTTTATTCGGAGTAATCGTCGACCCGAGCTATATTCTTTTATTATGTTAGAGGTATGTAATGTATGTAATCAGTTATTTGGACCACACAGGCTCATGATTGAGCGTATTGAGACATTCGACAAGTACGTATTAATATACTCGTGGACTTATCAGGGGTACTGTTGCTTTCGAAATTTCTACCTGCCCCGTACATAACTTAATTAAGCAGTTACGAAACGCGTCTCATACATGATTTGATTAGAGCGCGCTCTTGTTTTAGACGTGATTATTCTCTTGCGTCGTCACAAAACTCGTTCTGTTCAAACTGTAGTTAATAATATTCAATTATGTTGATATTACTTACAATTATTTCGTGTTTAAGTTCATACTTAACTTCATACAATATGACATTGATTATGTGACCATATTATGTGTGTGTTTAGTTTCGTAATAGTACATTACATACTTAGGGCGGTATAAATACGCGATCTGAGGTTTAAAGGATTACCGCCCTTGGTTTGTCTAAAGTTTTACGTTTTGCCTCGGTCAGGAAGTGAGGTTTTCTCCCCCCTTAGCGGGCAGAAAATTCCACTTACCTATGGACTAGGGTGACGTAAAAATAATGCATACGTAATAAAAATCCTAACAGCGAATAATATTAAGACACTGATTGATTGATCCAGTGTCTTGAATCAACTATGCTAAAATAACCAGTTAGCAAATAAACTCTACAAAATACGAAGATCTCTAAAGTAAAACGCTCTATAATAATTATATTCTACATTTGTTTTCGACCGACAACGAATACTTCGTGTACTTTAATGATTGTCGTCTTCGAGTATTTTGTGGTGGTCTGATCAGTAGATATCGTAAAATTCTGGACATTGAAAAACCGTTTCCAGTGACTTGTGTGTGAAAATGTCTCGATTACGGTACGAGAGCGGATGTCGCACGGCCGGCAGAAATATCGACCGTGTGAAAATGCCACCGCGCAAGTTGATCGATAAAATTATCGACAAGTCGTGATTCAGATGAGTACTAAGTAATTGTCAATATTTTCAGGAATAATATCCTATTTATGTTAATGTAAGGTGTTGTGTAAGGTGCGGTAGTATTGTGTCGATCTCGTATAGGTTTAGTTAGCCACCAGAAACGGTTTCTCCCAAATATTACACCATAAATCGTCTGCAATAGACGCAAGGGCCTATATGTGTAAGGTACTACTAGATAAAAGGTAGCTGGATCTTTCGTCTTTTAAAGTGACGTATCACATTTTTCCATAAATGTACAAATCATTTCTGATATTGGCCATATTAAATGCACAAAAATACACATCGTGAAGTTATAGGATAAATAACAGGCAGCAGAAAACAATAGGGGGCCTCATCGCTAAATAGCAATATATTCAAGATATCCATTTGATAGCGGGGTGTTTCAAACTGGATTACCATTATTACCGGTCAACTGATAAATTACCGGGAATTTCCGTGCAAAAAATTACCAGTTTGCATTCTCTAATTTAAAACGGTAATGTACAGTAACTATTTTGTATAAATAAATTACCACATCTGTAATTTTGTATCAGTCAGTAAACAAGTCGTCTAGACTGGTAAAGTGGATTAATTACTTAGCAAATCATTCGCAGATGACAGCATCACTGGTATTATGACACTCGAGGCATTTATAAAATTACTCATTCCAATTTAAATACTTTAGCGGGATATTCGAAATACAACACCGCTGTGTCATACGGCTTCAATTAATCCAGGAAATAAATTGAAAAATATTATACACTGAAACTGTTTCAGAAATTTAATGCTATGACTCCGAGTTGACTCATTTAATGATATGAATTTTAAAATTACTCATTCACATCTCTATCAAAGGTTTCAAGTATTTTGAACGTCACACCATGGTGTTACGTAGAATTGCCCAAGCAAAAGATCGTAAGCGGCGTTACTGTGAATGTTTATACGTCGTTTTCGATTTGTGATAGTACACCGGCGCCTCTATTAGATGCGCCTGATTAATTTGCACATCCCACATGTTTATTAGCTGATGAATACTCATTGTTGTGGCTACCGAATATATTTTAGTAGCTTGGAGTCGATAGGTCGTATATATTAGGTAAATGTATAGGACGATCGACAAATAGGGTTTGAGATGCAGATTTAATTTCGGTGTTATGCTAATTTGACTGACAGTCTTAGGTCGAGCTATTAGATTCTTCTTATTCTTCTCATTATTGGTGGAGGTGTAAATTACGTTTAGTTTGTTTATTAACATTCTTAGAGTGTAATTTCAAAATGTTTTAATGAACTGTTACATGTTTGTTAATTTGTTTGGTATTTATTTTGTTTGCTTTTCATTAAATGGTTAGTTACTATTGATTGGAGACAAATTTACTCACCATACGATAGTTAAAAGAATATTGTTATGCCAATAATGTCCTGTTTGTAGTGATCATCAAGTATATGCAGGTGAAATAACGGGCAGAACCTACTTGATAAAACTAGTCTATGACCTGTAGACCTCGCGGTGAAAACCCACATCACTGCCATTTTGTTTTAATTTCGGAAAACCGAATAGACAAAAAATTACATGTACTTATCGATCCTGCCACAATATTTCATGAGAAACGAAAACGTTTCGCTCACCCAGTCAGTAAAATCATGGAAAACTTTTTTTACGGTGCTTAGCTCTAATGAAAACGCATCCTTAGCAGGGTAACATAGAATAAATCCGTACTATAAGATAGCTTGATTGCGGCTCCACACTACTCGCGAAGTTGACCGAAGTTAGCCGAAGTATGGGTTTCCGCAGCGAAGTGCCCCTCCACATTATCATAATAATAATAATACTCTTTATTGTGCACCACAAAATACAAATCAGAAAACAAAAGAAATAAAAATGCATTACAATTGGTAATAACAGGCGGTCTTATCGCTAAAAAGCGATCTCTTCCAGACAATCATGAAACTGTTAGTGCAAAGTTGTTGAAAACTATTGAGATAAACACAATACACCCTTACAGATACATAAGCTTAAATCCAAAAATAAACATATATATATACTAGCTGACCCGGTGAACTTCGTATCACTTACCTCTTAATATACCATATGTATTTCAAAGCTGGTAACTTTATAAAGGCAATCAGTAAGCAATCAGTTTTTTTTTTAAGATAGTCTATAAAGGTACCAGCCTCCTTTTTTTCGGTCTGTATGCGCCACATTACTAAACGTACCTAAAAGTAGTATAGTAACCTGGCAACACTGACTGTCAGTAAATTCCCAAAAAAAAAAACCACTGTCACCGAAGTTTCAAAGAAAACTGATATTACAAAACTTATTTTTCAAGTTAAAATTGACTTAAAAATGCATTGCCCGTTTTGTAATAAGTGGTTAGAACGGCAGAACAACAAAAGTACCTGTCCTAGGTGCTCAAATAGTTTGTTAAGATGCGACGAATGTTTATCAATAACTTCTGATACCTTCAAGTTCTGCGTCAAGTGCGGTCACAATTTGAGCCGAATAATAAGGATTAAGAGGGCTAAAGAACAAAAAAACAGAGTGAAACAACAACTGCTATTAAAACCAAAGTTTACAATGCCACCATCCTCATCATCAGAAACATTTTCGGAACTCAATTTAACTGCCGAAGAATTAAAGGATTTTGATGAAATTGAAGAAAATCAACACAACATCGGCAATATTCTGGTTCAACCGGACTTGGAGTCAACGATGCCTCCCGCAACGCCGTCAAGTCCTGGCGAGCCAAGTGAAGACATCAGTAGTAAGCCGTGTTCGCCTTTGCTGTTAGATTAATTCATATGTTGCCGATTAAGGTGTCAATCACGGAAATTTTAGAAAAATATGTTTCGTAGCGTAAAGAATGATTAATATAATAGTCTTTCTAATAATAATAATAATAAGCCTTTATTCCCAAAATGAGTGATTACATGATGAATATTTCGTGTTGTGTTTGATTTATTAAATTATATCCCTCACTTCGGTGTGCCTCTTGGCATAGGCCTCCTCCAACGATAATAGTCTTTACATAATAAAAAATATTTGAATTGTATCTAACTGAATTTTATTACATAAATATATAATGTATTAGTAACAGCATATATACCTACCCAAATGCACATATACAGGTTGTCCCACGGTTATGCCACATCGAGGGGAATTACCTTAAATATTTTAGATTTGCTATTTTGCACCATTATTATAATAATTATGTCTCGCTGAAAATGTTCATACAAATTTCCCATATTTTTTTTACTATCAATGCAGTATTATTTAATTTTAAAAATAAACGATCGTCTCCATTGAGCAAAATATTGTGTCTAAAATATTTAATGTAGTTCTCCTCCATGTGGCATAGCCGTGGGACATAGACGTGGTTAAAATTTTGTTTGGTTGTTAAAGAAATCTTGCTAACAATTTAAAATTAAACCATTAATACAAAGATCAAAGCTTAAAGAAAAATTGAATAATTTCCTGGTGGAACCAGGTAGCTCCGTTTTCAATTTTATAAAACTAACAGTGCCCTCTCTCGCTTGCTCGTTCACAGCTGCTAAGTGGTGTGTTAAGATGAATATTAACATATTCAATATTCTTTTTCAATTTTTCTTTAAGCTTTGATCTTTGTATTAATGGTTTAAATAAAAATGTTGGTGTGTACCCACATTAATAAATGAGACATTACAATGTTTCATAAATTTATAATTTAAAATTAAAACAATTTTTTTGTCTACATTAAATACAACACAGTTATCATCATCATCATCATATCGGCCAAAAGACGTCCACAGCCGTGTATAGTAGCTGGTTATACTTATAGTTAATTAATTTAAAGCTTTCTGATAAACAATATTTTTTGTCTTTTTTTGCAGTGCGTAAATATATAAAGATGATGGTTTTCCGACGCGCGAACACGCAACGTATAATTGTCCATGCGCAAAACAGGGAAACTCCAAGTTGATTCCGCAAACTTGCAACGACTGGCCTTGCGATTTATTGATGGTCATTGCAAAAGCCAGACGCACGGGAAATTGTAAACGCTTAAAATCAAATGGCAAATCCGTTGGAATCATCGGTATACGCGGGATCAAGACATCTTCTCCTTTGTATTTTCCCTTGATGATCTTAGCTTCGATGACATTGTTCATTAGTTTCTTTACAACCAGCCTCGTTCCATTGCAAAGTCGAGGTTGATTTATGTTACGCAGCATGATCACAACTGATCCTACTTTTAATTGCAAATTATGTGGTGGTAGTCCAGGCAATTCCAAAGAATTTAAAAATTCTGTGGGATAGTTGACTACGTCATCTTGGTTTGTAGCTGTGTCAACTGATTTGTAAGTAAACAACTCTCCTGGAAGGAAATTCTGAATGGTCGCATTCAGATCATCGACATCTTTGTTTTTTGCCGCCAATATTGCTCGTTCACTGAGCCAATTATGGTTATAATATTGTTGTTTTATGTCCGGAAATACACGCTGAATAAGCTCCTCTTTCGAGTCTGTGAAATGACAAAATTCTGTGGGGAAAGTTATTAATCCGGTCGAGGTGTCAACTGGGACCTTACCATTTCCAATATCTAGCAACTGCTTCGAAAACACAGTCGCAGTTTGATCTTGTTGCAAAAACACTCGCATGTTAGTGGTTAATTGGAGGGTCTTTACGTGCCGCCACAAATTAGATGATTTTAGACATGCGTTAAGTTCGTCAGCAACAGTCGATCGAGGAATAACTGGAAGAGTCTGACGAAAATCACCTGACAACAGAATCATGGCTCCACCAAAAATGTTTTGGTTGTCACGTAAATCTTTTAACGTCCTGTCCAGTGCCTCCAGCGACCTCTTGTGAGCCATTGTGCATTCGTCCCAAATTATCAATTTGCATATCTGGAGAATCTTCGCCATAGCGCTATTTTTGGCGATGTTGCAAACTGGTGTTTCGTTGATTTGCATGTTAAGTGGTAATTTCAGGGCCGAATGTGCAGTTCGTCCTCCTTGCAGCGTTGCAGCTATTCCAGATGAAGCCAACGCTAGGGCTACCTCATTTTGCGATCGGATCTCTGCCAATAGCAATGAAATTAGAAACGTTTTTCCAGTACCCCCAGGAGCATCAAGAAAGTAAATACCTCCAGATCCACTGTTCACTGCTTGTATTAAAATATTGTACGCAATCCTTTGTTGTTCATTCAATTGTGGAACAGTTGTGCGAACTGTTTCGGTCAATGCTTCAGTATCGTACTGTTGTTCTCTTTGTAACTCATGGTTGAATGCATCTTGCATAGAACGATTGGGTGCTGTCAGGCCCAAACACGACAATACTTTATTTGCCATCAATAAACACATATCTTCTATCATGATCAATGTCTCATTGTAAATTTCTGCAGTAAGTTGTAGTGTAGGATTCAATGTTTGACAACGCACACGATGCAACACATCCTCAGACATGTCATCCCTATATTTCATCCACAAATCTTCCGGATTCGAGGGGAAACATGTCGATATTATAATCGCAAACAATGTACGAATTTGATGCGGCGATGAAGATATGATGGAATCTTTGAGCGTATTATCCCAATGCGAATCGTCCTCGAGCAACTGTAATAGTTGACACGCCTCACGGTAAGTCGCACACAGATGTCCATCAACTGTTCTCAATTGTTGAAACGATGTCGGACCACGAACATTCACCAATAACAATCTAAGATAATAACATTCATCGTTATTTGGATGTACTGTATATATACGGCCTATAGCATCTGTGGCAAATACATTTGGATGTTCTTCAAGTGGTCTTCCTTGTTTACGACGCTGAAACGACTTTGATGATGCGTTCCATGTGTAATAGCATGGCATATCAGCATACAGCAAAGTGCGAGCGAAATCATCAGTTTGACAAATTGAGAAGAAACTTGTTAATGTGGTCGAAGGTGGACGTGCCGCTCTATCCACAGCGTTTTCTGGGTTGAAATATACTCGTTGTCCATTTTCTAGATGAACTGCTAAATGGACTACTGTGGGGTGTCTTTCGTGAATCGCAAATGAAAATATGCGCCAAATAGCTTCGTTGCTGCTTACATATCGACCCATCTGATACTGAGACACTTCGTCATTTGTATTTGTTACAGCGAAGATGGCCATGTCACTACCTTTGTTAACATATTTACATATGTACTTTATCGACTTGACAGAGTTACAAAATTCCACATTGATGTGAGTTTCAAAAGTTTTGGACAATATTGGCGAGTACGGCACTATCCATCGATTGTCTACATGAAAATCTTGTCCTTTTAACTTTATAACTACAGATCGCCCACCGTCCTCAACTGATCGCCGACGATATAATGGGTAACTGTCATTTCCCGTGATGGTTTCAGCAATCAGGTCTCGCGGGTATCGCTTGGAACACTTGCCGTCAACCATACAGGGTGAGTTGTTGTTGAAAACTCCGCAAGGTCCATGTATCATATGTTTAGTAACAACTGCATGCAATTTTGGATCTACAGTTTCATCGGGAATTTCGGCTGAAATGATCGAATCAACTTCTTCTGGCCTTATTTTGTCAACTAACCAGACTAATATGTGCGCATGTGGCAGACCACGCTTTTGCCACTCAACAGAGTACATCCAACAACGTACTTGACCATACACACGATGCTTTATAATGAAATTCATTAAAGATTTTAATTTTTGCTTAAAAACTCTGGCAGTGATGTCATGCCTATCAAGTGGCGTTTGGCCGTGTAGCAATTCTTTCTTGATTTCTATCCATTGTGGGTTACAGGTGAATGTAATGAATAGGTCTGGGCGGCCATATTTTCTAACATACGACATCGCATCTTGCGCGTACTCGTGCATGTGGCGCGGGCTTCCAATGTAAGTGGCCGGCAAAATTGTCATTTTTCCCACATTGTTTGCATTGCTATCGGCATTAATAGCATCGCGAAGATGAATGTACTCTTCAGATCGAAGCTGCTGTTGGTTTAGACGGATGTACGTTAACCGTTCAGTCTCAATTTTGACATACATGTCAACTGCAAACTGATGAAAAAGCCGTTGGCACATCAAAATGTGATTTACTTCACCTTCACGGATCATGAGTCTGTATGAATAAAATTTCATAGCACTGACTTTTTTGTTGGTTTCAGCACCTGTAATCACAAATGATAAACAATGACATAGATATACCTATTGATTAAATTGTTTTTGAATTTTTTTTGTTTAGTCTAATTACCTGTTGTTGGATTAACCATTTTGATATTAAAATGGTATCCGTCTTCTCCCTGCCAGAAGATTAATGGGTATTGTAAAGCATCATAAGCTCTATGCGTTTCAGACACACGCTTCAATTCATTGTTCCGACGATGAAGCACAATATCTCTTGATTGCAAATTTTCTCCAACCACAACAATAGCCACTTCATCAATTGTTGGTGAATTAAACCTCCTTACATGCTCACCAGCAGGTGTTTTGTCAGCTCTTATTACAATATTATGGCTGTCTGATGGCATCCGATCCAGTGCCATTTTGAACATTTTCACTAAATCATTGTTCTGATGAAGAAACGTTTGCATTTCCTGGACAATGGATCGCTTCACGGTTGGATTATGAGCACAACGCCTATCAACTTCCGCATCTTGATTGCCCATGAAATAAATTTGCAAGAATTGATGATCCGCATCTGGCACTGGCAGCAGTGCCCCCAGTAGGTGATGAATTTGTCCTTGTATCTGCAAATTTTTATGATTTTGTTAAATTATTTGTGATACAAATTATAATTTAATTAAAAACAATTATGGTATACATAGTACCTTGAAAGTGGGCATGAAATTGTTATGTACAATATGCGTTGCGCCAAACGACGTCATTTGGAAGCAATTATTATATTTTTGTATATTGGCCAAGAAGTGTTTAGACTCATTTTCCATCCCAGAAACTAATGAGTTTAATGGATCAGGTGGTGGGACCAATTGTGGCAATTTTACTTTACCACCAGCACAACATAATCCTGCAGATTCACCGCTGTATCTTAACGCTTTACAATGTTGACAAATTATTGTCATTTCCCCAATTGTTACAGATTTGTCGGCAGCGTAATCTATTTGTGGATCGTAAGAAAATGCTCCCCTTTCCAGGTTCACAGGAGCATTGCGTCTGCGGAGTCTATCAATTTCATTATCCCTTGCTCGCTGCTGTTGTGATCGATGTGCCCGAACTCGTTCCATTCTATCCCTATCCACTTCACTGTTATTCACTCTAGAACGCAAATCTGCCATACTAATACGTCTCCTATCATTATCAGTCTCTCGCTGGTCATCAGTGCGGTTAGCGCGTGAGGTAGCTCGTCGCTGATTTGATCGACTTCGACGACCTATGTTAGGTCGTTTTCTCCTCGGCATTGTTAACAGTATCAGATTTTTTTCTCTGTTCACTAATAATGGTAACCAAGCAACTATAATGGTGACAGAATGTCAAATCTGAACCGTTTTTTTTTATATTTCGATCCGGACAGGCTATGACCATAGGCCATACCGCCTCTTCATTAGTTGGGACTAACATCATATATTTGACAGGTGATAACAGTTTGTATTTGTATGTGAAAATAAAATTGTAAACACTGTAAACCTTCCCTTGATTTCCATGAATATTTCTAATCTGTTATTTTTCGTTTATTCTTAAACCCGTTCCAGACCTTCCGATCCGATCCGATTTATCGGAAGCAATCGGATAGTGTGTAGTACAATTGTCCAATTTATCGGAAGAAATCGGATAGTGTGTACAATTGTTAGGAAATCAGACTATTATGCATATATGTTGTCGATTCCAAACCCTTATTCAATAACAGTTACTAACTTGAATAGCTTGTGTTGCCAGTGAAAAATTGCTGCAGAAGGTGCCAACTGTGAGCATGACATTGACTGTCGTCACATTGTGTACTCAAGGTTACGCGGCAGTCGCGGCACCATTTGATTTTAATCAAAATAATCCTTATCTTTTATTTACAGGCTTTTGTATTATCATTGTGATGTAATAGAAATAATCTCTGTATCATATCCATTCACAATTTCCCTAACAACATTTTAAGTGTTACTTTCTGAACGCACCCATCACATGTGTCATTAATGTCATTATAGTGTCATTATTTTACATGTTTTAAATCTAAATATGCGATAATCAGACTATTATGCATGTATGTTGTCGATTTCAAACCCTTATTTAGTCTAGATCTACATGTAATTATTCTAAAAATACCGAACCGACGGAACAAACATCATATGTTTGACAGGTAAGTACGAACAGTTTGTATTTGTATGGGAAAAGAAAATTGTCGTTTTTACTATTTTCCTCTCATTTTTTCCATATTTTCTCACCGTTTAAACCTTCCCTGGACTTTCACGAATATTTCAAGACCAAAATTAGTCAAATCGGTTCAGCCGTTCTCGAGTTTTAGCGGGAGTAACGAACAGCAATTCATTTTTATTTATATAGATATAATTACATACGATGAAGTACTTAAAAATGAAACAACCACATCAACAACTAGGCCTAGGGAAGTGACAAATAATATACAGTTTAAGATGACTTTTGAAAATTGGAAGAGATTTTGCGCGTCTCGAATCTAGCGGCAAAGCGTTCCACAGCTGGATTGCGTGAAAGGTAAATGAGTCGTAAAATTTTGAAGATGAAACAGCTGGAGTAAGTATCAAATTTTGAGAACACTTTATTGAAGACAGATACTTAAATCGCTCCTTAAGATAGTGAGGGGTAGCGGGGTTGAACAATATACTATATAGAAGTGCAAGAATGTGAGAGTTGCGGCGAAGACGAATTGGAAGCCACAGATCATATTCGTCCAACCTCGAGTAGTGTAGAGCTGGGGTAATGGTTTAGTATTTCCACGTTTGAGGGAGCAGCGATGGCCCGGAAGCCGCCGGCACATACCGAAACGTATGCCCTAACCGGCTACGAGGCCATAAGCCATGAGGGTGACTCACGCGCACATCAGACGTATTGCGGCGCCGGTATCAAACCGCAGCACTGTGATTTCGCCGTTGCAGCTACAGTGCACAGATTCGGTTCAGTCAGTTTAATTATTTGTCGCCTAAAATAAAACATCGCCTCAAGTTTTTTAAATTATATATTCCTAATAGACAACATTTGATATTTCCAACAAGATTTCGATGCTCTGAAGCATTTCTTTCCAAATCAGTTAACTCTACATAAATTCAAGGTGATCAGATAGCACATAATAAAGTTTTGATATTTGCGCCGGAGAACTACGTGTTGTTGGTTATCAGTGTAAAATGCGACGCAATTGGTAGTAGCGTATGGCGACACAACACGTGTGCCGCTACGACTGGCTACAAACACGTGCCGACTTTGCCAGAATAAAGGAAGGCTGAGGAAATCGGCCAGGTGTACGCTGGTTCGCAACGCGTAGTGAGCCCTTGGATACAATTTTAACTCACAACGGATGGAACGGAACGGAGGCGGCAATAAAAGTATGCGTTAGGAGTTAGAGCTTATTTGTGTGTATGTCTGTTATGTTACCAATACCCCCTATTGGCCGACAATTTCCAGTCCGCAAACAATTCGACATCACAGCCCTCGAAGAGAGCAATATGTTAATCGACCACCTGATACACGACGATACTCAAAAAAGTATACTTGATGACACCGTCGGCTCCCAAAAATACTTAGGACAACAACAAAACATTACCTTAGAACAAATAAGTACACTACTAGACTCCAAATTAGATAAAAATTATATGACCATTATTTGCAAAATAAAAGAACTCCTACAGACAGAAATAAACACGGCTATCGATAAATTAAGGGATGACTTCACTCAAAAGCACAGCTGTTTGAAATCAACTCAGCAAGCCTTAAAAATCAAATCGACGATACGAACTCAAAAATAAAAGATCTGGAAACCGAAAATCAGGAAATAAAATCGGAATTACTGCTTTTAAAAAACTGTATCACCAACAAAAACACCTCAGACTCGGTACATAACCACAGTCAGACTCAGAACCAAAATTTATACCAAAATGTACACTATAAAGAAAACGAGAAAAAAATTATCTTATACGGGCTTGATGAACTACAAGGAGAAAGTGAAGTAAACTTAATTCAGCGCATCGATAATATGTTTTGGTCGCTTTTAAACATTAATATAAATGGATTTATAGAATCCGCCAAACGGATTGGAAGAAAAGGTTACCGCCGTCCAGTGGAAGTAGAACTCATCAGCAAGCGTATGACCAATTACGTATTACAAAATAAAAGCTGCTTTAAAAATACTCGATATGCCATCTCAGAATTATTAGACAGAGAAGCTCTACAAAAAAGAAAGCAGCTTAGAGAACACCTCTTAAATGCACGGAAACAAGGACAATTTGCTATTATTAGAAACAACAGATTATATATCGAAGGGAAAGAATACATCCCGTCAGCGACAACGCATAAAACAAACCCCCCCTCAGAAACAAGAGCCCACCACTCCGAGAACAAACAGCTTAATAGTGAAGAGACCAGCAACACACAAACAAAAAATTCATCTGATTTTTTTCGTATACAATAACATATTTATATTACACCAAAACATAAATGGTTTAATACACAAAGCCGGTGCTCTAAGTGTTCATCTAGAAGAACTAAAAAGCTCAGGCAGCCAAATTGACGTACTCTGCATCACCGAACACAACATGAAGGCTGGCGACGAAGAACAGCTGTCCATCGCTAACTATAAACTAGCAACTTGTTACTCAAGAGAAAACAGAAATGGTGGATCATGTATTCTTGTCAATAACATCCACAAATACGAAGTGTTACACGATGTCTTAACTACTTCCATTTCGAATGTATTTGAATGTTCCGCGATAGAATTAAAAGAACATAAACTTATTATTATTTGTATTTACCGAATTCCGAAATATGAAAAATATGACATAGAGATATTCTTTAAGAAACTAAATATAATACTAACGAAATATTGTTTTAGTAAAAAAAAGTAATTGTTTGTGGTGACTTCAATATCGACTTACTAAAAAGAACGAGACATACCGTACATTTCAAAAACTTGATACTCAGCTATAATCTCAAGATAGGAGTAACACAACCAACCCGACCTGAAAGTAAGACATGTATAGATAACATTTTTCATAATACTCAAGGTGGTAAAACTCATGTGATCGATCTTGCTTTATCAGACCACACGGCACAGACATTGAAATGTCCAGTCAAACGAACCTGTCCCTTATCATTCTGGTATGTAAAAAGAAGAGACTATAGTCCGGAAAATATCACTAAGTTTATAAACTGTTTGCAAAATCTTAGCTTTTCTGATGTATTTCTAACAAACGATCCTGATGAAGCTTTCAAATATTTTAATGACGACTTCCAATTGTTTTACAATTTATGTTTTCCTTTTATTAGATCCAAAACATATATCTATAAAAAACCAAAATGGATTACAAACGGTATTAAGAGATGTTGTAGGAAAAAACGAGATCTACTTTGGAAATATAGAATGTCACCAAGTGAACACGCAAAAAAGTACCTTAAAAATTATTCCGATAGACTTAAAAAAATATTATTCTTAACACAAAAATCCCAAAATGATTACTACATTAAGAACTCTGTGAATAAATGTAAAGCTACTTGGAATATCATAAAAAAAACTAAAACGACCCACCTAAAAGATAATATAACACAAATAAAACATGACGGTAAACGAATAAATGACATCAAGAGCATTGCACAAAAATTCAATGAACATTTTGTAAATCAAGCCACCCTAAATTCTGACAAAAATTTCGATAATACTAAGCGTAAACATAATACTACCATGACATCTAAAATCTCCAATTCCATTTTTATGAGACCTACTACCCCCCAAGACATTCAAATAATTATAAAATCACTAAAAAATACGAATAGTACAGGTTACGATGGCATATCATGCAAAATAGTAAAAAAAGTAGCACCCATAATATCACTACCAATTAGCTATATTACAAACCTATGCATTGAAAAAGGCATTTTCCCTGAAATCCTCAAGACAGCTGTGATAAGGCCTCTTTTCAAAAAGGGCGATAAAGAAAACATCGACAACTATAGGCCAATAGCTCTTCTACCAGTTTTCTCTAAAATAATAGAAAAAGTTATATACAATTCTTTAAATCAATATTTAGAATCATTTAATCTATTTGCACCGGAACAAAAAGGTTTTCGAAAAAATAAGTCCATCAACATGGCAATATTTGACCTACTTCAAAAAATAATGACAGATATTGACAAAAAAAAACCGGTATGTGCACTGTACATGGATATGACCAAAGCTTTTGACTTTGTTGATCATAATGTCCTATTAGAAAAACTGTATAACTATGGAATACGCGGTAACGTTCATGATCTAATCAAATCGTTTTTAATTGGAAGGAAACAATATGTTACTCTTGAAAAAATATGTACAAAATCAAAATCTGAGATTAATGTTTCATCTGACTACAAAGAAATTAAATATGGTGTACCACAAGGTAGCGTTTTGGCTCCCTTGATTTTTCTTATTTATATAAATGACATGCCTCAATCAATAGATTATCCCATGATTTTATTTGCTGACGACAGTACAGTTATATTTACAGCTAATGACTCGCACACACTGCAAACTAATATAAACCAATCGTTGGAATCAATAATCGATTGGCTAAACAATAATAACCTATGTATAAATTTGTCAAAAACTAAAGTTATGAGTTTTAAACAAAGATCTGACCGAACACGTAATCTTAATGTGACATATAAAGAACATAATATTGATGAAACTGACGTAACAAAATTTTTAGGATTAAGTCTAGATAATAAGTTGACATGGAAAGATCAGATCGACATTATATGTAAAAAGCTTAATAAATTCTCATATGCATTATATAATCTTAGGAAAATTGTTAATCAACCTACTGTACTAACCGCCTATCATGCATATGTAACTTCGACGTTAAGATACGGTATCATATTTTGGGGCAACTCTACAGACCGAGAATTTGTTTTCAAAGGACAGAAGAAGTGTGTACGTTCTGTATGTGGAATTCCGCCAACAGAATCCTGTCGACCTCAATTTATAAAACTAAATATCCTAACGCTGCCATGCATCTATATATACATGAAGTATCAATTTACGTAAAATCCAATTTATGTCAATTTTCTGTCTTTAACAGTGCTCGAAGGCGGGGCAAAATATACTCAGGGCCTTTTAAAACCGCTTTGCTTTCTAAAAGCATTTTTGGAATGGCTCCAAAAATTTATAATAAATTGCCCAAACATATATTGATGATCCAAGACATAATAGAATTTAAAAAAAGCCTGTATACATTTTTAGTACAAAAAGCATACTACTCAGTATCCGAATATTTAGCGGACACTACCATAATTTGAACTTATATTTTCAATTATATTTTTAATTTTAATCTCATTATTTCAATTTTATTTTTTATTTCATTATGACTATTTTCAATTTTAATTTCATTATAGATTTTTTAATTTTTGAATGTTTAATTTAATTTTAGTTTTAAATTACATGATTAATTTTATTTTCGTGAAAATGCATGCTCCATCTTGACTCAAAATATTTGTATGCCTTATGGCGAAACATAGTGATACACCTACATATTAAGTGCAATGTAACATCCACAAACCTATGTTTACAAATAAATTATTTGATTTGATTTGATTTTTTTTTTGAAGATGTCAATTGATCCTATGTTTTTAACGGAACAAATGTCTAAGATATTGAGCTAAATACATTTAGAGCAATGTAATGCAAAAAAAAAAATGTTAGATATGTTTTAAGATTATAGTCCACTAGGTGGCATTTTGGCAGGTTTTATTCAAAACATTTTTTTAATTTTGTTACTCGGTAATATGAGTACAGTGTTGGATTATATCGTACTGTTCGCGATCGGCCTGCTGTGTCAACTGCCTACTAAAAACTATCTCAATTACATTCTGAATCACCGGCATTAATGCTTTGAACAAACTGTTACGTCTCGATTATGCACGGGTTCCCGGAACGCGTCCTTTGAGGCGTATCCGATTATAATACTAGAAATAGTACATGAGTAACCTTTATATTGTTTGCGGCGCCTGACAAATGAAGGAGGCTGCGGTTCCTCCCACCTCCCACTGTTGTAATGTCTAATAAAGTTTTATTGTACTTTGAAATGGAAAACTCATTTGTGTTACGCCATTTGAAGATCCAAAGTGATGCTATTGGCCGGTAAAATATTAACGTCTAGGTTATTGAGGACTTACTGTGACTCTTGCGTAGTGCTAGCACATAGATTTCAGCGTTTTAAGATACTCGCTTGTTTCTAGATACTAAGACTGAATAGAACTTTTAATATAGGTTATCGCATGGCTAGGTACTATAAAAAAAATGTATCGTATCTATCGTTTCTAGAAAAAAGTTAGATTTTTGTGAATGTACTTTTTTCTAATTACTTAATTGAAATAGTTATTTACGATACAAGTGTGGAAGGTAGGTGATTTCAGACGAGTGTGATTTTTAGTCACGAGCGAGGTACGAGCGAGTGAACGAGTCGGAAATCATCTTACACACGAGTTCCGTACAAAACTTTACTATGCATGTACGAGAAAATAGAAAATACTTTAATACTCACAAAGACTGTTGTTTACATTGGAAAAAAAAAGTATTTTGATTTGATTTATCCAACAAGAAGCCGTCGTTCACATTTTTTACTTCTTCAATATCATTTTACGGGTTTAAATTCATGATTCGCCCCTTTATCTCGCCATTATTTCCGCAGATTTGCACAAAACAACTTCAAAATAAACTAGACATCAATAAAAAATGGCGGAGCAATTTGTAAACCGCGCTAGACATATCTACTACTGCGCATGTGCAAAAGTATTTTTTTAATATTCGTCTTATGTCAAAATGGCACAAGCGCGTGTACATTCAGCCAAATTTATTTAATGAATAACGATTTAAAGTTCGTTTATTAATCAAATTTTATATCTAATGTAATTAATGACGTGATAAAGGAATTAATTAATGAAATATTGGTTTTATTGTACGTTTATACGTGATAATAATCGGTATTTGACTTATTTAAAAAAACTTTTTGTAAATAATAAAACCTCTTTGTGTCAGGGTGTCAGATACGGCTAGATATAAAAAAAAAATTGAAAAGTAAAAAGCACTAGTGTGGAAAAGTAGTACTTTCCGCACAGTTTGAATGCCTAGAATTCGCTCTTTTCGAACACATGCATTGTAAAAGTATTTTTTAATACAGTTGCTCAAAAAGTGGTACTTTTCGTAGCTGCAAATCGTGCGAAAAGTTGGTTATTTCGAACTACTTAGTGCTTTTTACTTTTCATTTTTTTTTTTATTTTTCTGTTGTACTAAGCTAACACGTCATACGTCATACATCCAAACTAAGGTCAATCACTTTCTGGCTTTATTTTACGTCATGCAGCATTGCAGGTGTATATCTCATAATTATGCTTAAAATATTGAAATTGCATATTGGATCAATCAAATGGTTATCTATTAAAAAAACTCAAAAACGGTGTTAATAATTTGTTTGAGTGACTATTATTTAATGAGCAAATGAGTATTATATGTAACCTAAAAAAAAATAAAAAGAAAAGTATTGTCACAGATTAGAAAATACAGTATTAAGCGTGACCCACGCGCTGCTTTATAAATTCATAATAATTATGAATAATCGCTATTTTTGTGTATTAAATAATATATTTATTTACAATTATATGAAGTGTAAACAACTAAAAACAGATTCACGGTGTTTATTGTTTGGAATCAATTAAATTACTGTGTAACATTATCATATCTCTTCTGAAATATTAAAACTATTTCTTTTGATTTGGCTGAATGATGACAGCCGACGCCATCTTGAAAAAAAATATATTATAAATAATTATATTACAATTAAAAGTAAAACTTTCTTTTTCATTCAAGATTGTTTTAATTATACGTAAATGACACGTAAGATTTATAAAATAAGAGTTTTTGATAGAAAATGATGGATTCTGATGTTACCAGAATAGATTTAACACCGCCCTATATACGAGCCAAGGCAAAAATTGCAAATGAGAGTATTTTACCCGCAAAATCGAAAGAAAAATTACATTGCCGTCAATGAACATTTTATTAGCTGGAAACGAGAAAAAGAGAATTATTAACAACTTGAATAAAACTTTAAACTTACCAGCGAAGGCCTTAAATGCGACCCTTGACAATTGCTCTAAAAATTGTAGGTACTCTTAATTTTTATCAGACAGAAATAAATATAATTGCCCCTTTCAATTACTGTTTTAAATTTGTATTATTGCAATTTTTCGCACATGTATTAAAAAAAGTTGTTTGGTACACGTGTGGAAGTGTCATTTTAACTCGTCCCGTGTCTTGACCCTCGCCTTGCGGCTCAGGCCAAGGCTCCTCGGGACTCGTTCAAAATGACATACTTGCCACACTTGTATCAAAAACTACTATACTTACGACGCTACGGTACGAGGCCTAATATGTCCCTGACGGTACTTTTGTGGCCATAGCAACTTGTGTAAAATGCAAAAAATAAAATATTATTCTTTCAATACTGGGATTTATTCAAAATAATCTTTACTTCGTTTCTTTTCAGTTTTTGTGCTTACTAAATACCTAAGTATAGAAGTCACAAGTAAAGTTGGAAAACTTTTCAGACTTATCTATCGACTTTTACCGAAGTAATAGGATTATTTTTTATATTATTCAGTATCGTTACAGTATCGTCTCTTTCTTTGTCACGTCCTTTTATATTTAGAACGTAAAGCGGCTTTCACACTGGTGTCTTTCATTCGCTTGTTCATAAAATCGTTCCCGTTACAGTTTTTTGATTGCACGAAATACAACTAACCCAATATACCAGATTTAAAAATTATCAAATAATAGGAGCCAGATCAGACGTGAATGAGTGACATCTACCTACTCGAAATATCAGCACTAGGTATATGCCCACTTTAGCGATGTGCTCTATTTAGCTACGTTTAAATTACAACTTGTAAATTCCGCTGCAGCTCGAATAGCTACAATTAAAATAGGGTGCGGTGAAGGGTGGTTATCCTAGGTTTTCCAGGAACTGTCAATTATAGAATTGGCGAGTCTCATGTATACAAACTGCCAATTAACGGGCCTATAACCCAAAAAGTCGCTAAGTATATAACAGAGTGTGAAAATCTTATCTAGCTAAAATTGATTCCGAATAAATTGACACCTGAATAATAAATCCGCTTACTGTATCCTCCTGGACTTTAGACTTCAACCAGACAGTTAGTATGTAAATTGTCAATTAGGTGTAGGCGCCTCGTTTCTTTAGCACTCGTGACATTATTGTATCGTGTCACACTCACGCTACAGAAAAAATGGATATTTAAGCAGATTCAAAATTACTTAATGATAATTTAAAATAAGATGAAAAAAACATGCCGCCTCGGCTGCGCAGCTCACCTTGGCACACCCATCTATATAACTAAAAGCCTGCTCTGAAATTAATGGCGTTAAATGCAAAAACCGCATCGTAATCGGTCCAGTCAAATAGGTAACAGACACACACAAACAACCTCTTATGCTACGGAAAAACAATTGAAACCTCACATTTGAAACCTACTAGAGTTAATTTCGACTGACCTTGTTATTTGCACCATGATATATTTTGATTGGTGCCATTCGAACAGTATTGTGGGAAGAGTCGTAATTTTCAGGGTACATTGCCATACATAAATTTCTGCTGCTTTACATTAGATATGTCTAATTTACCCCATTGGGATCTTAAATCTCTTTCTTTATACATACGTCCTAACCTAGGGTCTTAGTACATCCGATCAGGCTATTGACGCGGTTTGAATCCGTAAAGTTTCCCGACGTAAACATTCCGTCACGGCCATAGCCATCCCGTCGATCGAACACAATCTCTGAACACTCGCTATGTATTTACTTAAGACAGAAGCACACTGGATGCGTGTACTTACTTGAAGTGGACGTTGTAATCTATGGATCCTCATAGGAGATGTCACACTGCTTGCGCAGCGCACGTAAACTGAACGCGATATGATAACGGTTGGAAAATACCGCGTTTGCGTGATGGGCGCGTTGACGTGTGCGTTGTAAAGTATAAATTATCATAAGAGACACACATACGCATCAAGCGTGCTTCTGTTTTAAATAGGATTCATATTTCATCAATTTCTTCACTATTTATTCGATAAAGGCGCACGCTGAATGCTTGTGCGTCTTTTATAAGGATATTAAGAATTCAAAGGATTTATACTTAATAACGTACATACTCGTATCATGCGTATGTATACGGTGTGCTTCGGACTTTACTGGAATGACGATCTTCCGAATGATAGTTATGTGTGCGTTCATTGGCGACCCGTCACGATATTGACGAACTACGCTACTTTAGTTATACATTTTTATTTATGACCGCGATTTCCCTGGTTGGTTTTACCTTCGTAGGCATCCTGAGTAACTTGAGAAACTTTCGTTTGTAGAAGTATTTTCCTGAAAACATTTTCAGTTTGGGAAAAATTTACGACTTCATGTCAGTTCCCAAATTTCTTATTTTTATTAAAGCAGTAACGTAACGTCTGCTAACGTAAACCAAATGTTTACAATGAAGCGAAAAATTTAAAAATTTCAATGGCTCTGACATCTGGTTCGGTGGTCCAGTTGGTAGGACGCCCGTGTTGGCCTGGAAAGCCGTTGGAAACGCAGGTTCGAATCCTCTCTGAACAATTAAATTTTAAACATTTTCGCTTCATTGTAAACATTTCCCAAATTTCCGTTATTATAACCTCACTTTTCGCTTGATCCGATTCTTATTTTAAAATCATTATTCCGAACATGGTTTTAACTATGAAGTAGCAATTATTAATAATTGCCATTATTACATTAAAATTGCTTGTGTATATTTAGTGGCGCCTCAGACTCGATCATAAGGATATTCTCGTGTTGATTTTATTCCATCGCTGTTTGCCTGGTCTTCGTGATCATTAAAATTGTTATTGAAAAGCTCTTGATCATAAAATAAACCGATGCAAATGAAATACGCCATGTTATGTGTCAACAAGCGCCATACAGATTTTAATTTAATGTTTACGCACCTCATTAATTACTATTTCGTATGTAAACGGCAAGTTATTAATTTAATTCTGAATAGTCTATTTGATGTTGTTTTTACAACATATATATTTATTTGCATTATGTTTCATTTTAGTTGTAAGTAATGGGATTTACGATATGAAACGGCCATTTAAAGAGTATTGTCCTCTGAGTAAACAACATTAGACTCCAGTTTTAATACATTTTCTGGAATTGCAATTTCAACCACGTCCAGTTGTACTACTTTATGATACTCGATTTACCCTAGATTATCTTCTTGTACCTAAACGTTTTCTAAAAGCAAAATCATATTTGTCATCGTGTTAATATCTGTATCTTTACAACGCTTCGTTAATTTATTGGCAACATAGTAGTGAAATTAGCCTTCATCAACGTCTAAAAGCACTACTAAGAGCCTATAACAGTCCGGTAAACGCCACTAGCATCATGTAACTCTCTTAGACGACTCCCTGAAGGCGCCACTAGCTGTTGTAATAACTTTACATCATCGAATGTCACGACTCGCCGTTTAATAGGCGATCTCTAGCCGCTGGCTACGATGGGTTTTATAACTTGATTAAGAGTAACATAAGGGCTCAGGCTTGTGCGTAAGTTAAGATGTGGCTATAAATAGTGTCAATGCGATGATGACGGTTCTAGGCAATGGACGGTTTTATTTCACTGCCAAATACCGTAGAACTGTCCTTATAGTATACTATAAACTGCAATATTATGATTACGAAACGAACTTTGTATGTCCGTTCCTTTGTATACCTTTTCATTCAAGGCTAAATTACTATACACTTTTGATGAAATTTTGCAAGCTTTAACCCAGTTTGGACATATGCATCAGCATTGCGAAATTTATCCCCAACGGGGTGATTAAAGGGATCGTTTTTTTGAAGTTGTTTATTTGACAATTTATGTTTCTCAATAGGTATCTGATTCTAAGGGGGCAATATATGAGATGAAAGTAAGGTTTACCTATAAAAACTAAACAGAATTTTCAGTAGCTTAAACAAAAAGTTTTTTTTTTATTATCAGCTCGGTTAGGTTTCCGTACGATTCCCGTACAAGGCGGGAAAAAGCATTTTGATCTTATTTTTTTGCTACAGATAAATCCATAGGAAACTTTTGTCTGGGAATTATGAGTTATTCCCACATATAAATAAAAAATCAAGATCTTTTTAAAATGTCATCATTTCCCCATTTCTTAAAACGTACGTAATCGTGACTGAAGCTAGTTATATGGTTATGATTATGAAACAGTCCCCTAACTTGCTCGCACGTCGTTGGCTAGTCGCGTGCGCATCTCGAATGACGGTAATGCATCAACAGCTAATTGCTTCCCGACGTCTGCGCCACCGACCGCAGTTTGCACATCATAAACGCAACCTCTAGGCTCTACTCTAGACCCCCGGCCTAACATAAACTCAGCTCAACTACGCCGAGCACTAAAACTTCATTACGTTTATATTAGACCGTAAACGCACTTTTGATATTTACCTACACGAGACCTTCGCAAGCGATAATATCTTTATTTAACAGGTTTTAATAGCTATTTAATGATCGCTATCGGCCTCTTATCGATTATTTAATGATCAGATACAATAGACGCGACGTATTTTCTTAAATCCTTCTTTTTTGTTTGAAACGGTATTTGGTCCTTAATTTGTATTTTGTCCACGTTTGACCCCTGATCTTGTAAGTCTCCATCTGTATGTTAGGGCGGCCTGGATCTCATGGGAACCTCCTGTTCCCTTATCTCGCGTTGTATCAGAATGTAGCCTATTATCTCTGTTCCGGGCATTTTCGGCGCTTGTAGGGTACCGACGTAGCGACATGTACGCTCCTACCATGATGGATGCGTTTGCGCTGCGTATGTGAGGTCCGAAGCGTTAGGTGCCGAGAAAGTTATACGAGAAAATCACTCAAACATGCAAATGATATTGTTAAGGTGGTCTAATAAGAGCTTAGGTTGTTTATAATAAAAAAATAATACAGGGATGAAAAAAAAAACATATAAAGGATCGTTGATTGAAATAATTTTCAAACAATGGAATCACATAGTAGATGTAGTGAAACTCTCGCAATTGACCTTGAACTAAGAAACATTTCAGTTTAAGGGCCCTCGGTAGTAATAAAGTCCTCGATTATTATCATTGAAATCTGGGATCATCAATTAATTTGAGGATTTAGTTATTTCCTGTAGGTGTGCTCGTATGTTACATCAGAGTGTAAGGGCTATAATAATTGCAGCGGTTCCCAGTAGTTACATAAATTTTCCAGTACCGCGCAGCGAGGTCGGCGCAGTCGGTGCCACTTGAATACTCGGATTATAACTTGGGAGCGATCGCCCCACCAGATAACGCCGCTAGATATAAATTATCCCACAAACGGTGGATGCGGCTGATATTAAATAAGAAAGCATGTAATTCACGCGGCTCCAATCTGCCCGCTGTGTAATAAAATACACAATTTTGACAGATTTTTAAATAATGACGTCCGTGCACCAGGAAACTCTAAGAAAGTTTGAGTCGCTCAGGGTTGTAAGGGCAGACATGTGTTCGTTGAATTACGTCAATTATAATTCAATTGTGGATAATAAGTTACAAAATTTCTCAATTATCGTATCGTGATAAAACACAATTAGGTACTTGTACAATAAACACGATTAGAAAGTAGTCGCATCCTTAAAAAACCTATAAAACATCGAAATTGATCTGTCATAAGCAATTAAATCTATAAATCTTATTAGCGAGTTACGATTAACATTTAAAGTGTACGTCTGATGTTAGATAGATTCTGAAGTGCAGCCAAATTAACTCTAGAGTTATAAAAATATTTTACAGTTGGAAAACGGGTCGTAAGGAGTCGGGTCGGTGTCTGTTTCAAAAGCTGATTATCGATTAAGTATTGATTCGTTTACGAGCGTTATTTTGGAAAGTGGTCGCCGTCACGCCAGGCTCACGGAAGGGGCGGCCACATAATAAAACGTTCAATAATCATTAAACCGTATGAAGCTAACATCTTCAAACGAAATATTTCATTTCGCCTTATGATTATCTATTACGGCCCGATTCTCTTTATTATGAGTCAATTATATTTCATTGATATTGGTTTTCCTTATCAGCATTGATGATCAAATGTAGCGTTTCGTAGAGACATTGCAATTAAATAGTTTCGTGGAAATCTTTAGTTTTCTGAACATTCGAATGCCAAATTTGATGTTTCCACTGTTTATTTCACAATCGGAAAGTCCGGGTATCGACGTCAGACACACGCAAGAGGAAGCCTTGATGAGATCTTCTTTGAATTTGTGGTGAATCGTGACTTTATGCATAATTAAACAATTTGCTCGCTGGCGCCACACGTCGCGGCTAGTTTCGTTCAGCAAATTTGAATTACAAAGTTCCAAATTCCATTGAATTGTTTGTTAACATAGTTTTTCTTTGATCCTCTTCACGGTTGATCTTAGTTTAATTTATAATATTGTTATTTGGGAATAATTGTCACGTTTTGATACCGATCGAATGTTAAACAAGGTGGCTCGGATGCAATGAATAATTTATGATGTGGTCTTAAAGAGCTCATTTGCACCGTTTTAGATGGTAATGTCGATGATAGACTGAATTGTAAATTCTGTTTGGATGCAGCCTGCCGTCTCCCGCCGTCGCTGGAGGGGACTTGCTCTCGATTAGAAAATGATACCTACCTTAATGATAACGAAGCATCTGTTCCTGATCTTACAATTTTACATGACAAGGCTTAGTCACAATTAACATTCGTAAGACTTATGTTGCGTCGCTTACATATTTTGTTCAAATTTATTTTTATAAAAAGGACATAAATTAGAGATACTTTCAACAATTCGAGTCATTAGACCACCCTAGCAAGTTATTCAAGAAAACATTTCAAAAATGTTAGTGCAGGGGCTTCAAACCGATCCTCGACCCTCGCGGTAAATATGAGATGTTTGTCTCGGTGAAAACAAACATATTTCACAAAATTGGCAGGAATGCAGCCGGTCGGCAGAAACGCCTTGTAATTCCGAGACGCCCACTGATCAGATCATGCGGTTTTAGGTGTAAAAAAATCGATAAAAGCATGGCGACACGCTGCGATCAATATAATGATAATATTTCATCTCAAACGTGACGGTTGCCGTAGATTTTATGTTTTTTTAGAAAATTCAATTAAAACTTTAATGGCGGTATAACTGTTAGGGCGCTTTATATTTGGCTACCAAATTTAGTGGCGTATGTTATCGATTTCTTATACGATTTTTACATATGCACCATAATCTCCTTAATGGGCACCACCTTAATGCCGTCTTTACCATTGTAAAACTAAAAAAAAATTACGGTAAGGTCGACATTGATTTTTCTGTTTGTTTCCAGGTTTATGGATACCATTGACGAGTTCTTGGGAAAAGACTGCGGTGAGTCAAATTTTTGTTTGCCGAATTTGTTAGCGCTCTCGATTACTTTTGGGATCTTGTAGCACTTAATGCTGTCTTATTGGTCTTGCGGTTTTTCTCTTCTAGTGGCAGTACAAGTAAATAGAGCCAAACGCGGTGTGTCGAGTTCAGGTATGAACTTTTTATAGAATCAATCAGTTACGCATTATACCGTTTAATGTAGTGTATTCTGTATTACTATCAACACTCACAGTTTGATTAAATTAGTACATTAGTAAAGTTTAGATAATTTTGTCCTCTTTTAACCGAATCTCAACTGAGCGTCCAAAATATCATTCATTCTATCTTAAAATAGAAAGGAAAAGATACCATTCAGCCTTATAACTTGATATCAACTTAAATATCCAAATTATGCATTTCGAAGAACAACACAAGGCTAAGTGGATTCTTGCGCGCTAAACGTAAGTATGAAACATATATTCTATAGATCACGAGTATCCTCATATTGCATTTACAAGTACCGTATGCTCACTTCACTTCTCCCATAAGCACACCGTAGCACAGACAGCAGATGTAAATGTGATTGATTGTTATTGAAATGTTCGCGCACCCTCGCTGTATGTGTTAGATTCACGACGGTACCATCCCGTTTCGCGTGGGAGTCGCTCGCGAGGTGTTAATGCACGCCCATTGCCTAATTGTATTGCTTTACGAGACCACCATAAAGAGCATCGTTCAGCGAAGTCTTTATAGACACTAATCGTTACTCCATTGTGCTTCTTCTCGGATTACTATGGCCGTACTCGTATGTGTCGCGCCGGCGTGAATGCGGCCATATAATTTTGTTGGATTGGACGTTAAAGTGTTGTGCAATACGATTGTTATGCATTTAAATGTCTTACTAAGTTACCTTGTTGCTTTTATTATTGTTTATGAATTTAACCTTAATAGTCAACTTCGAAGAATCATACCTGTTTATCATTACATTAACCATGTGTTGACGAATACAGACTTAATAGCCATATTTTTATAAAAAAATAGATGTTCTAAGTATATGACACATGTAGGCACATATCTAACGCACAGAATAACCCACTCCTCATCAACGGTTCAATTTACCGCAATCGGTCTGTCACATCAAAACATTTCAACGCATTGTACAGCAATAGAATCTTATCACTGGCGCTGCGCACAAACACACGATTTCAATTAAACTCAACTTCGTTTTTAATGAGGAATTTATAACGCATCCAGCTATTCAAGACTTATTTAATTTTAGAGTTGCATCTCATTCGACGCGTCAGCGTTGAGTTGGAAATAACAGGAGGGTCACGTTAGACTGGTTCAACTACAAGTCCTGGCACTGCGGCCCGGCGGGCTGGGCCCTCGCATCCGGGTTTATCGGCAGCCACGCTTTTAATTACAGTGACACAAATCGTAGTTATCGCTGAACTTCTCACGGTGCCCGGCCCAATATTCGGAACATTCATTAAGTTCTAATTACTAATGGGCGCCCTTGTTTGTCTTGATCACCAAACGTAACTTTTATTAGATTACGTGGGCAGTTTCAATTAATTGTGAGCATACGATAATCTGTCGGCATTTTCGTTAGTAATGCCCGGTTATCAGCGTCGCTAAGTAGATTGAGTGAGACGTATAATATGCGACTGGTTTGCTACGGTCAACTCTGGATTCTTTAGGAAAAATAGGTCATTATAAGTGGATTAAACTGATCTACAGCAGACTTTGTCTTTGAAGTG
The DNA here is from genome assembly GCA_905147355.2 of Apotomis turbidana. NCBI lineage: Eukaryota > Metazoa > Arthropoda > Insecta > Lepidoptera > Tortricidae > Apotomis > Apotomis turbidana. Next base: position 7,699,619 of record LR990292.1, read on the forward strand.
TAATTAAATAATCTTCAGCTTCTAGCGTGTGTCATAAACTTGCTTCCCTTGACTTGTAGTTCTAGGTTCATTTCATGGCTACACGACGTGGGAACATACATTTAAATCAACTCAATATATACAGAAATAGACGGGAAAATTACTAATTTCATTCGTACCTAAACATTATTTTATCGTGTCCTCATGAGTTCGCTCCCTGTAAAAACATTTGTAACACACCGCCGCGTGGCAAAGCGACGATATTCATATTTCACGCTTTATCTGGAAGGGAATCGCGACTCCTGATTTACACGATATCGCATGCCGGGAACGCTGCTACAAACGCTACCGTTTATATCATCGGGGTGGTCTACGTACGAATGTTTGCACACGCTTATTGAATCATGAAATTTTATCTCTCTAATTTTGTCCAAGCAGAAAAATGGTTTATAGCAGTTTTTATAACTATACTTCGGAGGTTTTGTAAATTGCAGACATGTCTATTACTAAAATGCAATTCTCAGCTATGACTAATGCGATATGCGGTGCATCTGGCATATGTCACAACATTGACATCGCGCGGTGATAGATGAACCACTCGCCCGTTACGGACAGATGACTTGCCACTTATCGATGGCTCCCCGATAGCCGATACAGCTTCTTAAGCAGTATCTATTAGATCCGTGATCCCGGTTAATGCTTCCACGCCTGTTTTAACGACCGGAAACTTAATACAAAAAGGTATCATTAATTTTGAATAAGAATTATTTATGTGGAAGTCTTTAATTTCACTAGTTTTAGAACAACGACAAAATTTTATAGTCGCAATGAAACTGATACGTGGAACTGAAATGACGTTACTTTCTATAAAATTATTGTGCTGACGGCACGCGGAATAGGGAATGTAAAGTTTTTTGAAGACTATTAAATTATATAATTTTCCGATACTCCTTGCTATAAGGATTGTGACAAACTGCAGCTCTTAAATTTTTCACTAGCATGGTATCTACAATTATTTTTAAAATTTTCGACATGATAGTTTGTAATTTTAGGGGCTGAAAGGCAGCCCTTTCAAACCCAATTAATAAATGAATTGTCTAGCTGTTGTTGTATAGCCGTTTGACACTGACATGTGTCAAAATATCAACGTTTTGACTTCGACAAGTACCAGGCAAGTGGCAGACAGACCTTCAGCCAATAATATTGCAAACTGTCATGCCGAATATAAAAAAAAAAAAAACATTTTGGCAAAACTGTGCTTTTTGAAGATCCTTATAGCAAGGAATATCGAAAAATATATTGTCTTCAAAAAACTTTACCAACTTTAGAGTAGGTGGAATCTGGGCAGTTTGTTGACACGGAGACTAGATAATATATCGCGGCGCTAGAATAGTCCCGCGCACCGACTGTTGCAGACAAAGTTGCACTTTTGTACTAGAAGCAGTCTCGAAGACAAATGTTTCGGAGATTTGTTTGCCTGTCTATTTCTGAAGTGATAGCGTAGTTTAAGAGTTGTTTGTAATATATGTTATTACTATTGCACACATTATTAGGTTTCTTTAAAGTTTCCAGAATATCTCCTCTAATGCGGAGGTATTTTCTTACATGTTTTTCGTCCTTGAGTTATGGGTTACTTTGACTTGGATGTTTGCTAACGTAATTCGTAAATTCAGTTTTATTTTCCTCTAAAGATTTTATGTTATCGCACTGTAAAACTGTTTTATGTTCTCACATAGGGCATGACGGTAAATATGGCAGAACGCTTTAGAGATCTGGCCAGTGGTAGCTTGTCAATCAAAGGCCCCGAGGCAAAAAAATTATGAGCTCCAGTGCGAGTCCAGTCAGGTTCGAGTTTTGCCCCTGTCAGTTCGAGTTACGACCTTGGACAGGGACCATTGGATCTTGGGGGCCCTCGGAGCGCTGCCCCAGCTAGCCCTTGGGTAGCTACGTCACTGGGTGTGCCTCACAGATACAAAATATTACTTTTATTGGCTGAGAGATGCGAGTTGCGTGTTTTTTGTTCACCTTTCGTGAAATACCTAAACATATAAAGTATTCACGGCGCGGTTGGCGCAGTGGTAAAGTAGTTGACGGCGGTCCTGGGTTCGATTCCCGGCAAGAGCAAATATGTATTTATTTATTCCAAAATGTCTTTTTCAACCCCCATATCGCTGCCATTAGGAAAAAAAATTAAAAAATAGGCTCGACAAAATTCTGTATAATTAATTATTGAATCTGTTCACAAAATTTCACGAGAATTGGTTGAGAAATGCGGTCCATAGCCGAGACAGCAGGAACTCCGGACAAAAAGATATCGAAACATATTTTAAAAAAATGGCGAAGATGAAACGGAAACGCTTCGCTCGCTCGGTCAATATACATCAAATCAGTCGTGCACCAAAAACCTTGGGGTACGTATAATTGTATATTTATTATTTATATATCCATTATTCCCTTGCCCTTATCCCATTCGGCGCAGCATGTTTTCTTTCCTATTACTCGTCATCTCGTCGTTTACTTCCTTCTTATTCATATCATCTTTCACACATTCCATCCATCGTTTCTTTCGTCTTCCTCTTCTTCTATGTCCACATTCATGTTGAACGCTTTTCTGGTTACGACGTGGCTTTCCTCTCATCGCATCACGTGCCCATACCATGATAGTCGGTTAGCATGCAGCTTCTCCCTAATTGGTACTTATTAATTACTACCGTGAATCAGAAATTTCCAGAAACGAAGAAATCGCGGCACAATTTGCTAGTAGACCGATCATGTAAATCAAGTACTTGTCTTGTATTGCGCCGGCGCCGGCGTGGGCGCGCCGAGATGATCACATGACTGATTACATATTTAACAAAATATATTGTCGTTAATCGCCTCACTTTGACCGCTGATGTCTTTAAGACCTCGTACATTCTTTAGATTTCGGAATGCTTACGGTTTCAAGTTATTAAAATACCGCCGAGTGAAAATAAAATTAACCCTCTAGTGGTTAGCGGCAATATATATTTTTTAATTCACAGAATATACCTAGGGACTTTTTGGGAATTTATTACGTAATGCCCCAGAACATATAAATATAAGAATCCATAAAAAATCCACAGCTCGTAAAACGTGTTCTTACCATTTATAATAGGTATATATATTACTCGGTATATATTATTATTAAACAAAAATTTGTGAAATTGTAAATTATGGACCTAGCGGAATGGCAATTTGCACATAAACTAATCTTTGCATAATCATAATCACCGCAGAAAATAACTATCCAATAGACAGACACCATAACGTAAAGTTAAACAGCATTGTAAGGTATTAGAAAGTAAAATTAATACCTAATTATTCTTACAATACGGGGGCCGTAGCCGCTGGAGCTGTTTAAAAAAAAATACTTTACAGTTTCCTTAAAAATAAATATCTTACACAAAGTTTTGAAGAAAAAATAGCTTCGAAAGTGTTATTTATTTAGCTTTTCAAAGTTCGACCTTAATTTTGCCAACCCACAGAAGGCCATTTTGCGTCTTATTCGCGTAGTTTGACAGTTTTATCTTACCGTCTGAAAGTTAAAAGCAAATTCAAACAATTACACTGCAACATCGCCGTTGAGACATCACGGTCGCACGAATGCGTGCGGTAAAATCCTAATAAGCCGATTACGATGTATGAGGGTCGCGCGTAGGCGAACACTCGTATCGATGTCGGCCACAATGCATCGATTGTCGACAATCGATCTGCGATGCGACGCGCGCATAATGTCGCCGCACTAATGCATTGTAGAGCTGCGTTAAAGCGCAATTGCTAGAACGATATTTTCATCCGTCTCGTAGTGTTGTGACCTCTTACCCTTAAGCAAATGCATGATGTGCTGTATGGTGATATAAATTGAATTCGTGAACTTAAAGTTATCAATCATGTTAGAATTTTCTTGGCTTTTTGTTATTAGTTACAGAGCCATTGACGTCATCGCTGAAACCTTTTAAGCCAGATCCGCGTATCAAACTGCTTTTGCATACAAAAACGTTTTAGTATTCGTTCGCGCTTTTGCCACATATTGTGAAACGTTATTAATGTTATTATCATGGTCGATAGGCGCCTGTCTGTCCGTCGCCAGGTCTATGGCGGGTCCTTCTATTACGCAATGAGATGCATCACAAATATTCGTATTATAATTACGTAACGCCCTCTTTTGATACCTTTTATCTGTCTGTCTGTCCGTACGTTACCGGTGTTGTGTTTATTCACTATCGAATTTATTACATTTGAAATGTTACACCGCTTTCTATGCTAAGTAACTTACAAGTAGTTATACATTGTATCGGTTCATTGTGTATCTCCGGTGCAATTTACATGTGAATCAGTAACTAATATTTAATAGATTTGACATTTGAAATGCTATTTTTCATTACCAGTCCCCTTACCATGAGTTTACAGTGACGGTACTCGCTACCGACTGCGTAAAGGATTTGTATGGAAAACAGTAGTTCTACAAAGAAACCGCCAGGGGCGCTGAACTATTCCCCCTACAAACCACTAGCGAGCTTCACTGTCCATCGCTGTCACTAGCGAGTACGGTCACGTTAACTATGGTAAGGGTACCTGTATGCACCGGCTTGAGGAATGAATATCGATACACATTGCGAGCAAAGTGTTGCTTTATTTGAATGCCAATGACGAACCTAATTTGGCGCTAGATGTCATTTAAAACATCAATGGTAACAAGTGATTTTGATTATATAAAAACTGAACATAAAGTTAGCATTGTATTGAACAGTAAGTCTCTTGGATGCGGAGCGGAGATGTTTAAAATGGACCAATAACATCACTCAGATTTGAATGCACTTCTTTTGGGCTTCTCAAAGACGCACCCTGATTGGTTCATTTCTCCATTCCGTTTCTGTGGACAGGCAGCCTTATTGCACTAAAGTTAGCTGATTGTAGTATTGGGTATTTAAAAACGAAATATAAAAATAAATATAGAGGGACAATCTTACACAAATCGACCTAGTCCCAAACTAAGCAAAGCTTCTACTATGTATATATGGATAACGTCCATAAACCATAACCCAGGAACAAATTTTCGACTTCATCACACAAATATTTGTTCTTGCCGGTGTTAGAAGTTAGAACCCAGAACAGTCGGCTCAGTAGGCAGTTTCACTACGAACTGCGCCAACAGCTTCGTCATAAATAAACAAATCATTGTCTGCAGAGCCCTTTATCGCCAATATATTCCTGGCACTACTTTTAATTCAATCGTCTGTCGCAAGTGTACAACATTAACGTTTATATGGCAACGTATATCAGCACATCTGTTAAGGCGGTTGTAATCACCGTGTTGTTTGTTTCTGTAATTGAAAACGGACCCGCTCGTTAATTAAGTTGCTGGCGAAAGCCCTGATGGATTGTTGTAAATGAAAATACTTTTTTTCTTTTACTCGGCATTTGCATGTATGCTGCCGCTCATAAGTATTTAGGCACTCGTTGTTGTTTCCATACAAGCGTATACAAAAAGTAGTTTCATTATACCAAGTTGAAGTCACTTGACAGTTTTGGGTGCTATGCTAACCCTTACCATGAGTTGATGTGACCGTAAAGTACCCTCCTGCCACTTGGCTCCCATGCCTATAATTATTTGTATGGAGAATAATTACAGCGAATATACAATTCTCCATACAAATCGTTTACGCAGTCGCTAGCGAATACGGTAAAGGTTACCCCTTACCACGAGTTTACAGTGTTAGTACTAGCTAGAGACGGCGTAAAGGATTTGTATGGAGAATTGTTGTTTTATAAAGTAACCACTAGGGGCGCCGTACTACTCTCCATACAAATATTTTACGCTGTCGCTAGCGAGCACGGTCACGTTAACTCATGGTAGGGGTACGGTACCTTTTTAAAAGCTTTTATTTAACTTGCAATGTATGTATGTATGTATGTAAGTATGTTTGTTCGGGTGGAATCTTGCAACTAAATTTTGAAGCAGATATCGTCAACCGATAGAGCTGAAATTTTGCATACTTACTTAACTTTGATGACAATACAATAATATGGTACCATGGGGCTGATCTGATGATGGAGCCGGAAGGTGGCCATAGGAACTCTATAATAGAAAAAGCAATCCTATCGAGTTTAGGCTCTTTAGAATCGTCTCAGTGAGCATTTGATGGATATTCAAAGAAAAATACAGTCGGCTATAAAAGCTTGTCACTAAAATGATTTTTTTAACAGAAACTTATATGTACCTAGCTCAATTAGATAGGTCGTCGTAGTCGTTCAATACGAGCAGATTGGTATCGAGGATACCCTTGTGATGTGAATATAATATTTGCCAGAAGACAAGTGTTAAAAATCCATAACTGTATGTATAGTACAATTTGTTTCATTTAAAGAATGGAAGAGGATGGCGCGACAGTGAGAGCATACTTGGGGCGACCAACTAGTCGACGGCCGGTCGGTCGTCCCAGGTACCGCTGGGGAGACGTGGTGGATCTGCGTAAGCTTCAAGCGGAAAACTCCTGTGACAAGTGGTCTAAACTCTCGTTTCTGTGGATAAGATCCTGTTTGGGTCACTGAGCCAAAATAGTAAGTTAGTCAATCGTACGGAATAAATATAGTGTCTAAATACTTACGAGCAGTAGTGTACCTGCCGTCTTGCAGGCGTGGGAATTGTGCGTCGACATTATGGGTTTGTTCGTTTTTTGTCTCGTGCTAGGACGGTGACGGGTGTGTTGTGAGATATGCGCGCGCTAGTGCAGCGATTTACGGCTATTTCTTATTGCCATTAATTCCTCTTGTCACAGATGTAATTCGTCCTATGGTGTATTTCTTTAGAGCCTTCTCAAGCCTCGCAGGTCGTTATGAGGCTGGGTTAGCGTGAAATCTGAGGTATGGAGGTACGTTAAAAGAAAATAAGGTATGCCACTCCAGCTACACTTTCTACGTCACTGATTAGCTCCCGCTTTATAGTAACAGAATAAATATAAGGAAGATTTTTTTGCCTCCATATGTTTTACAATTTATCATGCTCATGTTCTTTGACTAAATTTTAATTGATTTAAAACACTCACACTCTGGATTGCCTGGGCCTGACACGTGGGCATGGATCGAAAAATATACCGTTACAAGATACGGAAACCATGTTTGATAAAATAGATAGAATTGTCGCAATTAAAGTAATACATAAAACAGTTCGACAAGTTTCTCATTAAGTACACTAACAGTACTATCATCGAATACCTTCTGAATAAGAGGAAAGGTTTGGCTTGATTTGCTACTTTTCCACCGGAGAGACGAGATGGAGGCAAGAGGATAAAAAATTTACACTATTTTATTAGCCTCACTTTTAACTATGTTTAACTAACTACTTCTAATTTTATTGTCGTTGCGAAATGAAACATAGCATGTAGTTTACGTGACAATACAATAGATTGGTATCTTGGAGTTAACCTGATGATGGAGGTGGCCATAGGCACTCCTAAACAGCACATGATAAAGCTATCCTGTATGGGTTCACTTGAATGGTCTTGAGAAGTTAAACAGCACAGAAAATAAAAGCGTGTTTCAAAAAATATAAGCGGTAATTGTAAATGGCAATTTTGGCAGAAATGGCTCTGCGATTTAAATTTTCGTACCACCTCGTTTCGCCACGCCTCGCCGGTGGATAAACACCTTTACACACTGACGGTACAGCATTGTTAAGTTGCTATAAATTAGTTAACAACCCCGTGGCATAACCTGATAGTGGACACGTGAAGTAAACGCCTCGTAACACGCGACGTGGCGCCAACTCAACCATCATTACTTCCAACATGGTTTTACAACCTCGAGAATAGTCCTTCACGTATTGAGATACAGTATACATTTTCTGTGGACCCAAGTTACATCTTAAAGTGCGACGAATTCTTAATTCCGCTTGAAATCAATGCATAGACGTTAATTTGTATAGATTATTTTTTTTTTTTTTTGTTTATTGGTAGATCCGGATGCGTTTTTAAAACGCTTCAAACTGGAATTGTATTGTTATTATTAGATTTTTTTCGTTTGAAACATTCGACGTTGGGAAATCCTGGTTTAAAATTGAGTATAATAGAGTATGTGGAAACGGGCTCTTAATATCTATACTAATATAAAATTCTAAAATTGGAATTGGAGAGGGATGATTTGATGATTATTTCAAGAAACATCTTAATAGCCCGATGCAGGATTTGTTAGGGAGCGCGGCGCGACGCTTTTGATAAAAAAAAGTTGTCCTCTCATCACCCCGAAACGGGTGGACGGATTTTAACCAATTTTGGTACAGGGCTAGCTGGACATACGAAGATGATTATAAAATACTTTATTAACCGACTACGGTAAAACAAAAATACGCCGGCAAAGTTGTTATTTCAGCCTTGCACGTATACAATAGAAATACACCTAAAAATACCACAAATGGGGGATGCCCCAACATTCAAAAATCAAATAATATACGGTATTTGAAACTAAATTAAAATGAATGAATTAAGTTAAAATGAATGAACTTCAAGTAACTTTTGGACATTATACTATTTGTTCAGTATTGAAACTCTTTGATGAGCTTTCAGACTGTTCGTTTATTCTTTTTTAGGGTTCCGTACCCAAAGGGTAAAAACCGGCCAAGAGCATGTCGGGCCACGCTCAGTGTAGGGTTCCGTATTTGGTCATCCTTCACAAGAGACGGTCAAAGACGGAAAGACGGGAAAAGGTCGTAAACGCCAAAGTAACTGTAATTACTTATTACCTTCTGGAAGTCAACTTACGTCCTTTTAAAGAAAATTATGAAATTTTGCGATAACTCAAAAACGGATGGACCGATTTTGTTCAATATAGTTTTCATTGAAAGTACTTATAAGGCCTCATTTCCACGAATTTTTCCATATTTTTTTGACCCGTGGTTGAAAAGTTAGAGGGGGGGGACACTATTTTTTTTATTTTCGGAGCGAATATTTACAAAACTACTGACTTTATCAAAAAGTAATGTTTAAAGACCCCTATTATTTTTAACAGACCTATTTAACGACACCCCACACACTAGGGTTGAAACGAAAAAAAAAAATTCACCCCCACCTTAGGTGTACGAGAGGTACCCGAAAAAAACATATTTTTTTAGTTTTTATTTTACCGTTTTGTCGGCGTGATACATACACATACTCATACCAAATTTCAGCTTTCTAGTGCTAATGATCACGGAGCTAAGCCGCGGACGGACAGACGGACAGACGGACAGACGGACATGGCGAAACTATAAGGGTTCCTAGTTGACTACGGAACCCTAAAAATGGGACCCTATCCGTCCGTCCATCCGTCCGTCCGTCTGTCACCAGGCTGTATCTCAACAACGGTGATAGCTAGACAGTTGAAATTTTCACAGATGATGTATTTCTATTGCCGCTATAACAAAAAATACTAAAAATAAAATAAAATAAATATTTAAGGGGGGCTCCCATACAACAAACTTGTTATATTAGATTATATATATGTATATTAGGTACGGAACCCTTCATGCGCGAGTCGGGCTCGCACTTGCCCAATTTTTATTTGTCATTATTGTCGTGTCATATCAGCAACAGCTGAAAAATTGAGTTTTTTATAATATTCTTGTAAATTCATGAATACAACAGTATTAGCATCACAACAGTTATTTAATTTATATATACGAAAAAAAAACTGGTTTTGACTACTGATTTTTATGACGGCAGAAGCCAGTATCTTCATAGAGAGACTTCGTAATAACGGATCGTTTTTGACATAACATAAAGAATAGCTGATTTTGAGCTGTCATGAAATGCCTTAGCCTTATTCCACCAGCATCAGTAACCAGTCAGCCGCCCGCAAATTACCTCCCAAGTCGCCTTTTCGCAGCCTTCCTGAGGCAGTGTCAAAACGCGGCACGACCGATAGATGGCCTTGACCTTGACATCCATGACCATACGAAACTAAAAAAAAGCATGCAACACTCTACTAAGTTTTTTTTTTCCGCAAACATAACCTCTCCCTGGTTACTCGACGTTTTATCAAACATTACATTAGGTCAACGGATTACGGACCGTCTCCCTACACAAAATTGCCTTTTAATTTTAGAGTTTGATAATAGTACAGAATGCACTAACAGAATCATATCATAACGAAAAATCATACCACGCATAGAACGTTAAAAATATCGAAACAAAGCGACCGCGATCGATTCGGCTTTCAGCGGAAAATAAACGAAAACCATGTTTGTGTCTTCAAAATCGCACCGCAAACATCGACGGGGGTCGTTGACTCGCGTCCCTACGCGCCCCCGTCTCCCCACGGGAGGAAGTCGTGTCGGTTGACACTTCCTCAGGAAGGTTGCGGGAAGGTAGCGCGGCGAAACTTGTGTAATTGCTGACTGGTTGCGGGCGGTTTGATTTTTGCATGAGTTAGGTTAGGGAGATCTTATTTTATTGTAAGTGTCAAGTTTTCACATAGGTACAATGCAATTTAAAGGGGTGCCAGTTTTTAGCTACAACTAGTGCATGCCCGAATTGTTTAGTCGCTTACTAAGATTAAAAAAAAATTGCATTCGCATTATATTATATCGGTTTAAAACCGTTTAGCAGTTTAATAATAACCCTTACTTTAAGATCAAACTATTTTAGGGTTTTGTTTGACATTAATATAAAAGAGCAAGCGTTACTCTTGGAATATATAGTAGAGGATCCCTTTAAGAACGACCTTCACCGAGATGTTTATTTGATGAAATGTATTTTATATTTAATTTAATATGTCAATAAATATATTACATATGGGTTGCCTAACAAATTTTAGTCCAGGGTATGTTTAATTAATGATTAAAAAAATTTTTTTTTTAATCATTTGATTATTAGATAAATTCTATACCAATCGAGAGTATGAAGCCCATAGAATATGCAAACGTTAGGTTGCCTATTCTTTTCCCGTCACAACTATCGGGTAGCCAGGTTTAAACTGGTAAATCTATACTAGCATTTTGCAACGGTCTGATTATTGAATTGAAATTAAATAACATTAAAGATTATTTTATTATGAACACGGTGGTATAGGGTTGCCTGCGAAAAATCAGTCCAGAATTCCGGTTGTCGAATTTTGAAAAGTAAAATATTGCTGCGAGTGAATGTGTGCGACTGAGAGGTCCCAACCAAAACCATCCCATACGATAGAAGAGGACACAGCATAGCAGCTGTTTGAAGTCCGCCCATTTAAAAAAAGAGAGTGCGCATGCTATTTGTGCTTGAAAATGAAAAGGATAGCGATAGACTCGTATATGATGTGCATTATTTTGGAGTAGATTGTCGCTATAGATACAATAAAATTCATGGTATAATAATATACTCCGCCTGGTACTCTCTTCCGAGACTCGCGAACCACGTGACTGACACAAGCCTACGTCATCATGGTGTTCAGAGATTCTCATACTTTTAAATGTTGGAGAATTTTAACCAATGGTGAAAAGTATTTAAACGGCATTAATTTTAAGTGATTCAAGTAGAAACACAGGTAGTAGAATAAAACAAATCTAATATATCTAATCTTTCGTAGTTTCTTCTCAACAGTGGTCACCTCTTGTGAAATGTCGATAGACTCAGACATGTAAAAGTGCCCTTGTGGCCTACTTGCAGAATAAAGTTCATTATTTCATTAATTAATTGATAAAAAAAAAGTTAAATAACTATTTCTCTATTTTAATAATAAACTACTCCAAAATAATGTACAGCATATACGAGTCTATCGCTATCCTTTTCATTTTCAAGCACAAATAGCATGCGCACTCTCTTTTTTTAAATGGGCGGACTTCAAACAGCTGCTATGCTGTGTCCTCTTCTATCGTATGGGATGGTTTTGGTTGGGACCTCTCAGTCGCACACATTCACTCGCAGAAATATTTTACTTTTCAAAATTCGACAACCGGAATTCTGGACTGATTTTTCGCAGGCAACCCTATACCACCGTGTTCATAATAAAATAATCTTTAATGTTATTTAATTTCAATTCAATAATCAGACCGTTGCAAAATGCTAGTATAGATTTACCAGTTTAAACCTGGCTACCCGATAGTTGTGACGGGAAAAGAATAGGCAACCTAACGTTTGCATATTCTATGGGCTTCATACTTTCGATTGGTATAGAATTTATCTAATAATCAAATGTTAAAAAAAAAAAAAATTTAATCATTAATTAAACATACCCTGGACTAAAATTTGTTAGGCAACCCATATGCAATATATTTATTGACATATTAAGTTAAATATAAAATACATTTCATCAAATAAACATCTCGGTGAAGGTCGTTCTTAAAGGGATCTTAGACTAATATCTTTTGTCAAATAAAGAGATTTCAAAACAAAAGAAAACGTGTATCGCTATTATATTGTTCTTGAAATCATGTAAATTATTTTTCAACGCCCTATTTTATTGTTGTTGATAGAAGATACTAACAGATATTTGAGCAGCAATGCAGAAATCTTACTACACATCGAAATCGTTTTGAAAATACCCGAATATTCTATTCGTCAATATTTGTATACCTTTGTGTAAAATAAATGATTTATGTTTTTTTTTGTGTACAATCAGTATCAAAAGTAGTTGATAATTTTAGTATGCAATTTGTATAAAAGAATACAGAAATATTTACGGATCCGAAGACGTTTAATGGAAACTTTTTACACTACAAAATAGGAGGTGCGGTTTAGCCCTAAGGCTACGCGAACGAAATGAAATTGTAGTGTCGTAAAGTAGAAATGCATAAAAATTTGTGCTTTAATTATTATGTACGGTAAATTTTTTCTACTGGCATATGTCAAATTGCATATTAAAATTATCAGCTACTTTTGATACTGATTGTACACAAAAAAAAACATAAATCATTTATTTTACAAAAAGGTATACAAATATTGACGAATAGAGATAAGTGCAAGCAGATACATATGTACATAACCCATTCAACAAAATGTTGTACAAGTTGAGCTAATGTATAACACTGATCAAACCAGTGTAAACATAAGTTCTCGATTAAATCACTCTATAAAATCTTTTCATCTAATCGCTGAAAGTGGTACCTATACTATACCACTTCAGAATACGACTAATAGACTTTTTGCAAGTACCTATTAATTGCTCGTCGTTTGGTGGTATATAGGTACGTACAATGTAAGTCGTACATATACAGTGGATTATTAAAAAATATTCTCATTTGGGAGTATGATTTCCCTAAATTCCTAAGTTTTATCTAAAACTCTCCAAAATTTGTATAAAAGAAACTACACGTTTTGGTCAACCACCGATAAAAGCCTTTCAGTCTCTTTGGTCCAGTTCCTGGTATGCCCAGTAAACTAAGTCTATTGCTACGGGCTACGAACGTCCATTCCGTGAATGTCTTAAGTTTATGGAACGTCCAAACAGGAAAGATTTTCAATTTCAATTAAAAAAATCGTATGCTAGGAAATGAGACCCCCTTTTCATTAGGTACAGCAGTTGTGCCCTCAGTAAAACTTGATAGAATTTGACCATAGGGTGGAGTATCTAGCTCGCAGGTTCAGAAACTGCCTATTCACTCTTGTTTGGTGCCAAATAACAAAACATCGACACTATAGGAATGTATGGCACTCCATGTCTTGATCTGCAGTGAATCGTTCTAGGTTCAAAGTAGAGATGTGCAAATAATGTCACTCAAATGAACGAGAACCATTCCTGTCTTTGGCTCTCGCGATGTATATCACTCATTTCGTTAATTTCCTTCATTATGTTCAGTGGATCTATAGACTCAAGACTCCATCATATCATCATAGTTATTTTGTTCATGTCTTTCATTTCGTTGAGTGGTTCATTTGAATGATGCGTCGTAAGAAGTATACAAAATTAATATTAATGACGTCGCTTTTAAAAAATGCGATTAGTCCCAAAATAATCGGGAAATTAAATTATTTGACGTCGTTAATTTCTTTTATATTATAACTATAATTTCATAATGTTAAATAGCATCATTCAGTTCAGTTGATAATGTTGATATTGAGTGGTGAATTTGCGAACGAAAGATATACTGATATAGTGAGTTGGTTTATCCTTCAGGGAGTGAGTTACTGACAAGAATGAAAATATATAATTCATTTGATCATTCACTCGCGAACGACCTCTAGTTCAAAGTTATGTTTTGCGGAATGTTGTTAACGACAATTATTTGTCCGCAGACATACTGATCGGCGTCCACTGCACGCACGGCCTGAACCGCACCGGCTACATGGTGTGTCGGTACATGCGCGACCGGCTCGGGATCCCGGCTGACGATGCCATCAGTCGTAAGTAAATAAATCTGAAATCCTCCTCCTCGCGTCGTGTTCCTCATTACTGAGGGTCGTGATTCTCCGGATGCAGAGGTCACCCTGAGGCAGCCAGAAGCAACTGGTTGAAAATTCAATGGCTCTCGCATTAGGTGTGGGGTCCAATAGGTAGGACGCCCGTGTTGGCCCGGAAAGCCGTTGGAAACGCAGGTTCGAACCCTGCCTGAACTATTTATTTTTCGCTTCATTATAAACATGACAGCTTTATTCCATATCATCAATTGCCTTTCAAACTGTTACAGTACAGGGGCCTTTGATGGTTGCGTTTATAGGTAGATCAACTTTTTCTTGTTGTTATTCTGTCCCGTGACCCAGGGGACAATAGTGACCAAAATTATTAAAAAATGTTTATAATTTATATTACTGGTATTGTCTGAAGATAGTCTAGATTGGAATGGGCTTATATTTGTTGTAATAACAAAGTTTTTTCTAAATATAACCACCGAAAATCGTAGCTTTAAAGAGTGAGCCAACGGACATCACCATGGCAACGAGTGGCAGAAAAAAAATGATTGACCCTTATAATATGATAAATAAGTGACAAAGCATCTGTCACTTACACTCGCAAATTGTCAAAACGTGACGGATGCTTTGTCACTTATTTATCGCGTTTTAAAAGCAAGCACCATAAAAAATAAAATAAGATAACATAATTATACATATATGACATGTAGACAAAATTATGTCGATATTATGAAATAAAAATTAAACTTATTGTTTTTTATTACGGAGCTTAAGATCATTATGATGAACATGTAAGCTCCAGCAGGCCAAATGCATCATTCATCATAATTTAATTGTGACCATTTTATTACAGGGTTTGAAAAAGCGCGTGGTTACAAAATTGAGCGCGAAAACTATGTCGCTCATCTTCTTGGAAAGAAACCACCTCCTCCCGACGTCGGGGTGCAAGAAACACAGATCAAACCATTCCGCAATCATACCGAAGGCGACATCAGAGAGGAATCTAGCAGTAACTGGCGGTCCACACAGTACAGACCTCATAGCCAAGGCAACACAAGTGGAGGCTCTAGCAATAACTGGCGGTCTACAGAGTACAGATCACCTCTAGACCAATATGAAGATCAAGACGACTATCAAGGCCATTCCAAAAGCAACAGGTTCAAAAGTAGATATTATTATAACTCTTACAATCGTAACCGGAATAGGGACAGAGAGGGATACAACTCTCAGTCTTCTGGAAACAGAGACTATTCGTCTGGCAGTAGTAGTAGATGGGACATGTCAAACTTGCAACGCCGACCCCGTTAGTACAAAATACTGTTGTGTCGTTTAGTGGCTGTGCCTTTTTGTATAGGAGTACATCACAAAATGGCTACAAAGGTGTTTACACACCACCTCATCGACGATTGTGGGCCACTACAAAGTTCTTGCAGATAATTATGTCATGCTCGTAACTCAGTGTCAATCTACTTACTAGATACGAGGTTTTAACGAGCAGTGATTGACAGAATTTTTTGTGAGTTTTGGTTGTCACCAAGCGATTTGTAGTTTAATTTTACCAAGGATAAGCATAATTTCCAAGTTTCTTAAAAAAAAAGATATTCTATTGATTCCCAATATTGACAAATATGGTAACATATTGGGGACTTGTGGAAGCGAAGTTGATTCATGCGTTATTATATGACAACGTATAATTGTGACCACCGTTAGTTTACAAACTAACTAGTGAGATTACAAACTGACGGATAGGCATTAAGTCCGCTCTTTGTACTGACTTTTGTTTTGTGCAATAAATTTTAATAAATAAATAAATAAAATAGTTTAGGTTAGTTTATAATATCACTAGATACATTTTAAACTGACAGGTGTTCTTAATTTTACGGTTACATACGTATATAATGTTTTATCGTTTATATATTTTTGCACTCTTCGCTCAGCTTTACAGTTTCATACTTGCAATAATGATGTGACTGATTTGTAAAAAAAAATACAGTTACTTATGCAAACAATATAGCTTTTACTGCAGTGTGGAGGACAAAATAATAAACTTAAAAAATAAACATTCTTATTTAAAAATAGGTTAATTGATTTTCATGATTTACTTTTTTGTTATTATGTCTGTGTTGCCGCGCAGTAACATAAAGTAATGAACTACTAGACTCAATAAATATTCACATATAATTGTTTAGATTTATTTTACACAATTCAAGAAGATAAACAGTGATTTAGGACCCAAAATAAGTGACATAATAAAATAACTAGAAGCTGGTAAGATCTCAATTTGTTTCCTTCCCTATATCTACATAGGTACTGTATATAAATATTATTAGTATGCCATATCACATTATGAAATGATTTAGGTTCCTCTTACCAACAACATATTGTAAAACTTGGTCAATTCAGTTTCATCCAAATTTGTATTCATGAAAAGTGTGTTTGTTCTCTATGGATCTTTTGAATGTAGGTACTCACATATAAATATGTTCAAAATATCTACTCCTAACTGAAGAAGACGTGTACCTACGAATAAATGTGTTGTATAACAAAATATTCACTGTTTTTCTTTACATCCTTATAAAGGGGGTTCTAAGCGGGCCATGTTTTGCTGCAATTTGAGGCCCAGCCATTAGCCATTATTTACATCTTGCTCTAGCGTAGAGTGTCAGAGAAGGACGGCCATAGTTGCCGGCCACATATTGCAGCAAAACATGGCCCGCGTAAAAGCCTCTTTACAATCTACCCAATCTTCAATGCTAATACAGAAAGGTTTGGTTTAAACTTTTTAAAAATTAATTGAATACCGAAATGTAACCCCGACCCAAAATTAGATTCGCCCTAACCTTGTCCTTATTCATTTGTTCCACATTTTCAGGGTTACTCTATATACGTAAGGTTAACTTGAAGAAATCTCTTATAGGGATAAGTTTGCCCCTATGTTTGAAAATGCAGCGCGTTCGCCGCAATATACAACGAAACTGCGTGACAAAAACGCGCTGCCATCAAGCCAAGACAAAAGTAACCTCAAAACGCAGGTAATTTAAAAGAACTACTCTCCATAAAGCATCCGAAGGTGCTCTCCATTTCATTATCAGCGTTTGTGGTGTAGTGCATCATGAGAACAAGTCTTATTAAGGTGAAATTGGTGGACACGTAACCAGTCGCCGCACGTGCCTGATGGTATCTGGTGGAGATTGGTGCCACTACAATGACTGTCACTGATGCTTGGTAAGCATTTTTACCGCCAGGAATATAATGAAATAGTATCATATTTATTTTACTTTACAGATAGTAATTAGAGTAGTGAAACATACTTCAATGTTGAGGTATCTTGAATGTCTTGAATTTCCGTAAACTGCTCGTAGAATGAGAACTCATCTTCTATAGCTACTATTATAAAAAAGCGGTATAGACTTATGTTGAATTAAGGTCTTCGCACATTATAACAACTCAACGGCGGCGACTCGAATCTATGCCAAATATTGAAATTTAAGCCCTATTTCATATTTACTAGGTTTAATTTCGACGATGCACCGACGCGTCGTCCACTCGTCGTCCACTACTAATATCATTTTTTGAAATTAAACCTAGTAATTATGACATAGGGCTTAAATTTCAATATTTGGCATAGAATCGAGTCGCCGTTGAGTTGTTATAATGTGCGAAGTTATATTAATGAAATTAGCTCAATATGTCATGAAACAAAGGAAAAATATATATATTTTTTTGAAATTTTTTGTAGTTATGTACGAGTCGTTTTCAAAATATGTGTACATTACTACTAAAATGTGTGTCCTCATAAAAAATCCTCGAAAAAAATATGGTTACGATTAAAATAAATCAGTTTTTAAATTTTACAGACTAATATAAAGCAACTGCATATTATTTCTGATAAAAAGCAATGAATTGCTATTCAAATCCTTACATAAGTTTAATGTGAAAAAAAAAGTAACAAATAAACTCCATAAATTTTTTATTGTCCCCCTATTTGGACATTGAAAACAATATTTTTATCAGAATTTTTGTACAGAAACTTCCTAGTTTTTTGTATCATAATTAAAAAGCAATGTTTTAAGTGTTATGTCTGATAGAGAAACTATTAAAATTTACCTTAAAGAAACTAAAAATTATATATTAAAAATATGTCCTTATCAATCATTACAATTTCATGACACTGATTTATTGACATAATTAACTAACTTTTTGTATCGCAAAGAGTAGGAATCTAACTTTAATCACCGGCAAAACTGGTCTTGTCACGAAAAGAAACATCACAAGGACGCGCCACCATTTTTTTGTCGTTGAGACATGAAAAAAGTCCTGTGGTTCAATTGTGAAAAAATAAATTAACCTTTTCCTAACGAAGTATTCTCAACAAAAGTAAGTACATTTTCAAGGATTCACCTACCGCAATTGTAATAAACTTAACTTATGACTAGAATAATAGATTACGCTTTCAATCTACTAGTAAATGTGATTATGTTTTGTGTAAAAGTATTTTTTAAGTTAAGTTTTACATGTTACTGACGAACAATTTCCTGACATTTACTAACGTCAGTAAATTGTAGAACGGTAAAGCTGTGGTCTCATGTGTAAAGTATGAAAATAAATAATATATGAAAATGCGTGTTAAAATGTAACGAATAAAAATAAAGGAGAGAAACAATAAATGTTTACAGATTATTTTTATGTAACTAGATACATACTCCTGATAATTTAAAATAAAACTGAATATGTTTATCAATAGGTTACCGCGCGCAAAATTAGATGAAATAAAAATATATATATATATTATTTCATGCTAAACAAAGAGTCTGTATATTTATTAATTAAGTACTATATGTTTTGATTTATTTATACGTAAGTTACCAATGTGTATCTATATACATAGAAAAAATTAAGTTATGCAATAAGTAGGTACCTACGAAAATAAACTACCTTAAAAACTATACAAGATATTATCAAATAAAACTTACATAACATTAAAACTAGGTAACTTAAAAAAAAACCTAGAAAATAAACTAACCTAACCATTGTTTTTTTTTTTTTTAATTTTGATTTTATCTTCCCTATCAAACTTTTCGAAAATACTAAATTTTCTTTGTATGGAAATACTGGGCTATGTTAGAAAAAAGATATTTTTTAACGCTTACCCTATTGCATTTAGTGTTGATCGCTTTGCTACCCACACTAGCGATACTTTTTATTTTTAGTTTTATTCTTATATTCAGAATATAACAAACTAAAAAAGTTTCAGAATGCCGCTAACCGGTGCCGAACGGCAAAAAAATACATTGAAAAAGTAAAAGAGCAAAACCCTAAAAATATGAAGAAAAAAAAATCGTCTAGTTAAGTCGTCTAGCTAAAGATACTTAAAACCATTTTTTATAATGTTTTCATAATTAAATAAATATCAGAATAAATAAACAATAAGCGATGTTTGTTTTGTTTCTAGCTTTCCTTAATACAAAATCAATTGTAATAATGCAATAATGGTTATTTTTTGTTCTTTCTAAAGAGGAACCAATAAGATATTACTCATAAATATAACACCGTTACTACTACAATATTACCTAATTATGAATACAGCCTTACTTTTACAACTTCCTGACATTTCCTAACGAAACATTTTACTGACAATTTCGTGACGTACACATCGAGGGCTTCATGCTATAGGGGCGTATGCGCAAAAATGCGATTTTTCGTTTTTAACGGCATCGTATTCATCGAATAACGATACATCGGGTCAATTTTTTTCATAATTTTATCGTAATTATAAGTTATTTAAAATAAATAAAATATCTTTTGGCGTATCATTGTAGGTCATAATTTTTTATCGATCCAAAGAGGCGTACAGTAGGCGTAAGCGCAATAATGTAATGGAATCTCATAATATGATCGGAGTATAAAGGCGTATATGTTCATACGTCTATTACTCGATTGTGTGATTTACCAAAAAATGTCGCACAATAGCGGCGTATGTACATACGAATACGACCATAATTATCATACTTTTTAGTGAAAAATGGATTTCCGCAAAGTAACGCCTGATTCAATTAAATACTTTTTAGTGTTAGTATCAGTCTTCGGCCTCATATACCGTCGCACCATATGGGCGCAAAGTCCTTGAACGTCACACCTTTCTCCGAAAAACATCTCTAACTGGTAGGTTTCTAAGAAACCATCCTGCTCGTATCCCAGGTGGATTCGATTCAATATCCAAATCATAAATGCTCGATGTCATCCAAAGGACGAACCCACTTAGCATGAATCGCACTATCGCACATGATATGCGAGCCGACTAGGTCCCACTTTGTTGAAAACAGAGGTTCCCAAGAAATATGGGGCAGGGGGGCGCTGAAGAAATAGATAAACAGGCGTCCTTACATATACTATTATGGATTGCTACCATCATGCATAATTATCCATCTCAGACAGCTGCGGGGACAAAGCTAACTAGTCAAGCTGGAGAAGTTTAGGATAAGCAGAAAAAAGACGAAGAAACTCAATACAATAATGAACATTTGAGCACGGGCACAAATTAGTCAAGTCCAAACTAAGTGTCCTCTACAAACAGGTAACTGCAGTTTTAGGATCTCTACACAAGCCAGATAATACCTTCACCAGCTCAGCAGCGGAAGAAACAACCCTCGTACAGACTCACTTCTCGGGCTGTGAGTTATAACGGTTAGTGAGCTGGGTGAATGTGGAGAACACTCCAACGGAGCGAGAATGGCGACAAAAAATACAGAGGGATTTCAACTGCTTGACTCATACAAATCACCAGAACCGAACGGAATAGAAGGAAGAGAGATAATTATTAAGATATTTACTATTGTTTTGGCTGCCTGCGTACTGCGTAGACAAGTCAAAGTAATTGTCATACAAAACCAGGTAGAAACCTTCTACTCAGGCGTTAGATTCTTCAGTGAAAATTAATCAGTTTTTTACTCAAGCACTTGCAACATAAAGTATTCTGCAAAATACTAAAAACAAGTCTGTGCCTTATGCTTAGGCATCACTATTTCACAGAGTCATCATATCCTGCGACATAGTAATACTAACGAGCGGTAATCACAAGGGTATGTGAATGTGACTTCACCCGCTCTACACTGGCTGTCTAACAACAAACTGACAGTTTATTCGAAAACACTTAACTGGTAATGTTCGCTAACAGATGCTTTGTGGTAACTTACCCAAAATTATCAATACAGAGCGCTAATTTGTCGAGCAAGGTAAATAAAAAAATAGTAGCATGCCCGGCATAATAAGTTTTAATTAAGAACAAAACTATTCACCGTTGAAGCTAAACTACAATCACTTCAGAGGTTGATTTGCTTGACAGCCACGGGAAAACAGAACCTCAGGAGAGCAGCTAAGGTGTCCTCGAGTGAACAAATAGTGGGCATAACATCAACCGATTTCCGTAGTCTATCTTATAACTCGTCAGCAACATCAAGGGTCTCCTAGAATTGGGCTTTCTGATGGGGTTGGGTTGGCAAAAGTTGTGTCATCAACTCGCCACGGCGTACGGTTAATGCTTCGTTTTTGTAGAAGAATGTTATCACATTACAAACTAGATACTAGAACCTATTAAGATTTCGTAAAATCCGATTTCTGCTGAGAGTGGGCACCTCAACTGCTTGGAGTTCGCAAGAAGTCACCTTTAACGACTTAATGACTGCTGTTCTAGGCAAGGACCGACGGGTAGACAGAGATACTTTATTTAGCACTGAAGTGCTCAGTTAATAATCGTTCGAGATGGTCAGCCGACTGGAGATCGACATTTGCCGTCATTACTTAACATCGCAGAATGTCGCCGATTCAAGAGCGGCGCTGGGTCATAAGTTCTTCTAAAAAGTTTTAATCAAAGAAACGAATAATTTAATCAGTGAAATGTATATTCTTTCTTTACTAAATGCTTGAATTTGCCTTAGATCACCACTATACGACCACACTCAAAAGCCACTAGCACTGTTTTTTTGTCGGGCGAAACAGGCGTAAAAAAAACAGAAAAAATTGAAGCAGATTCGTAACAATGTGAAAATTACTGTAAAAAGAAAGTATTTCGATATAAAAACAGAACTCAGACCAATTGTCATTGAAAAATTGAATAGGAAAAGATTTAATTTATACGCCCCTCAATTTCAAGTATTTTTCAAGGAAAATCGACAGTCATTTCGAATATTTGCGCCGCAGTAAAGAGGCGTAAGCGCATAATAACTAGTTTTTAGAATACTTTACATAAAATTGATCACACTAGATAAAAACAGTGACAATATAAATACTCCATGCAAATTTGCAAAAAGATCCGTCGAAGGGACAAAAAGTTATTAAGTTTTTTGCCTCTCCTGAAAAGTAGGGGTTTTGCGCATACGCCCCTATAGCATGAAGCCCTCGACATATTTTGAAAACGACTCGTACATGTACACAAATATGTTTTTTTTATCCAAAAGAAATTTTGTAATTGTTTTCAAAATCCTCCTCCCTAATGTAACAAAATAATAATAACCTAATATAATAACTGGTACAGCTTAGATGATAAAAAAACGTAGAGGATTGATACCTACTGTAAGGCCTAAGATGAAATCCTCTAAATCTTACTTTTATGGAATACGTCTATGCAGGCGGTTAACAGGTGGCTGACTGCGTTGCTATGCTATCGAAAAACTGAACAGGTGCACAACAGAATTAAGCAACTTTATTGATAACCGAAGGATGATTCAGTTTTTAGAAATACCGGATTTTAAGGTAAACTTGCATTCTGATTCGACTGATTCTTCGAAATTATGAAAGTGGAAGGTAAGATTATAATATACTCTAAACCATGACTCAGACCATATTACTGAGTCATATTGTTGTAACAATGTTATAAACTTTTAATGATGCTGTGCGTGTATGATAAAAATGCTCTTAACTAATGTTTTGTGCAATAAAGGCTGCCCTCCACCTGCGGAGATGCCCTTTTGATTGCGTTTTCGAAACATCTCGTGCAAGAATTCGAGCTACTACAGTTTGTACGGCGGATGGGTGACACATGAACAGAAAGTACAGTGCGTGAGCCGACAGAATGTGATTCGAGGTTTATCTGTCTCCCTCGCTCTTACACGAATCAGATAAGAGCCTCTCAATTTTCACGGTATTTTGATGGTATCTCTATATTAGCAAGTTAAATGGCAAATAAAATGGTTATTATGCAACTCAAGATACTCAATACGTGTTAGTGTAAATTGATCGATGTAGTTTTTTTAACACCATGACGAGTATTTCCTCTCGACAACGCGCAAAAGATAACAACCAAAAGAAAACTACTTTGACAGTAGGATGAAGATGAGTAAGGTAGGCATACATGTTAGTTGTACTTATCTTTTTATTTTTGTTAAGTAAGACTGTAGATTGCTAACGGAAGCGCATGTTTTTTTTTTTTTAAGTATTGAGTCGATATGTACAGAACTAGCGCAAGATTAAAATCAAATATGTTTTCTATGAACAAGTTTGTCTTTTCATACATGTGTACTTCTGCGTAGATATTAGAGAATGCAAATCGGTTATAACCGTAACAGATAAAATCGGTTAGACACAATTTTAATACCGATTTTATCGGTTATTTTCGATGAACTCATTTCTCATATTTCAGCATATTTTAAGTAGGTATTTGATCTTAGCTACTACGAGGGTCAAACTGAAAGTTTTTAGAAAATCAAAAACTGAACAAACTAGCAAGTTGTTAGTGTTATTATATCTTTTGGGAATAGTTTCCCTTCACATCAATGCATCGCTGTATCCGATGGAACCACTGACAAAAGCGCTTTGCCCACTCGTCCCTAGGGCTCTCTTCGACTACCCTTTGACATGCAGCCACTGCTTCCTCGGCGTCCATAAAACGTTTTGCTAGAAGTTTTTATTTTATTTTCGGAAATAAATAAAAATCGCAAGGTACGAGGTCGGGGCTATACGGTGGGTAACCCAGTAATTCCACGTCTGACGTCGCCAAATAGTCGATTGTTTGCTTGGTGGTGTGTGACGAGGCGTTGTCGTGGTAAAGGAGGACTCTACTGCGAGGTCTCTTCTCCCGAACTTTTTCCAAGACATGTGGTAAACAATTGTTAGTGTTCCCGTCTGCAGTAACTGTGTTTTGATCCTCTATAATAATTGTTGCGATATGACCTGTCATTCCGAAGAACGACGCCACCATATTTTTTCCCACGCTTCGACCTCTCTTCACTTTAGCTGGCAACTCCTCTGAAGGAAATACCCTCTGAGCAGACTGCCTTTTAGTTTCAGGTTCATAACAGTAAATCCAGCTTTCGTCACCCGTAAGCATGTTGAAAACAGCATTTGAGTCATCTCCGTTAAATCTTTGAACCATTTCACGGCACCAATCAACACAAGAAAGTTTTTGGGACTCTGTCAAATTATGAGGTATCCACCGGGCACAAAGAATCCTGACTGGTAAATTTGCATGGAGGATTTTGTGCACTTGACTCATACCAATGCCTAAGCTCATCTGAATCCGCTGATAGGACATTCTTTTGTCAGTCTCTATCGCACGCCGCACAATACTGATATTGTCTTCAGTCGTCGCAGTCGAAGGACGGCCCTCACGCAGATCATCGGTGAAATTAGTGCGACCACGGTTAAACTCATTAAACCAGTTATAAACAGTGGCACGAAATGGGGCTTTATCATGAAAGGCCAATCGAAGTCTATCATAACTTTCTTGTTGACTTTAATGACATCGAAAATAATAAAAATCACTGCACGAAAATTTTCTCGCCAAAAATTCATGCCGACGTGAAAGAGACAATTTTCAATTCACCGCCAAATCGTAAAACAAATGACAAACGAATTAAATACATACACCATAATATTCGCAGAGGGATGCATTTTCAAAATCTAAACTTATTTTTTTATTATATCGTTTACAAGTGGCCTGTTCTAAAAACTTTCAGTGTCACCATATTTGATTTACTAATTGTTTTGAAATAATCGATTATAACTGATTAATCGGTTATTTTTAGTTGTAACCGATCGAATAATCGGTCATGAAGTTTAATCCGTTATTGAATTACTTAGTAGATATTGTTTGTTCAGTAGCATTTCGTTGATATACGCAACTATACGCATAAAGAAAGTCGATATACAAACAAAGATAAATAAAGCTAAGTGCTTCGCGAACACAGGCGCTTTTTGTGAAGATTGGCAGAAAATTAAGATAACTAATACGATAATGGCACTCAAAGTTGCTTTGTCGTCGGTTTCTTCAAATAAATCAAGGAGATGACGCAGATAAAGGTATAAAGTTCACTCTGACAAGGTTCTCTTAGATTGCGTTACATTGTCAGGAACGAACTACAAATAAATAAATAAATATCAGACAACCTCACACAAATCAACCTAGTCCCAAATTAAGCTCAAGAAGGCTTGTGTTATGGGTACTAGGCGACGATATACATACTTATATATATAGATAAATAAATACTTAAATACATACCTACAGATGATATGAATTAGTTTTTGATCAAGAGTTGCTCTTATCAATGATCTTTATGTGCACCATGGCCTCCTATTGACCTTTTATTGGTATTTTTTGACAAACGTTTCATCGAGTGTTTCATTTTCATCGACAATTCTCTTATAGATATTAGGTTAAACCCAACTTGGGTTAGAGGTCGCTCTTTAGCGACAAGACCGCCTGTTGTCTACCGTTTTTTAAATCATATTTGAATCTTTTGTAAATGTATTGGGGCGCCAAACCGAAAGGGGCGGCGTAGGCGCCCCTGGCCGATTGCATTTTGTTTTGGTATTGGCGCCATTCAACCAACTATTACTTCTCACCTTTTTTTGTCAATCCACAATTTAAAAATAACAAAAACTAGTTAGTCTTGGTGGAAAACATGCTTGTAAGTTCGTCAATATCTTCGGGGCGCGTCTGTAAGTAAGAACATGCTCCAAATACACTCGGGTGCAAAGAAATCGGACCACCCCAGCATTTTTAGCAGTTTTCCATTTTCTATTAAAACTGTAAGCTCGACCATAACAATTTAAATACCACGTGATAGATAATTTTCTGCCCTATCAAATGACACCAATATTCAAGGGCGGGAATGGATATTGTGCAAAATGTGGGCGTGGAAATCACCCCCCTCCAACTGCCTCGTTAACGCATGCACTAATTGGCCACCTACCATTAGGCATAAAACCAGTAATTATCATTGTTTATGCATCATTCGTAATTGATACGTCTTCCTGAACACTGCTCTCATCGACTCGACCCTGAAAAACTGAAGAAACATGGATACTACCCCAAATGAAGCCGCCCAAGCAGTTGCCCTGTTGCAGAGTGGGCTTAGTCAACGTGAAGTGGCTCGACAACTGAACCTATCGAAGTCATCAGTTCAACGTGTGTACCAGAGGTTCCGCGAAGATCAGACGTTCTCCAGAAGACCCGGAACAGGCAGAACTCGCAGTACTTCAGAGAGAGATGACCGTTTTATCGCTGTTTCCTCGCTACGAAATCGTCGATTGAATGCTGTTCAGCTTCAGCAGAAGCTCCGAGAGACCCGGAATGTGTCTATCAGCCGATGGACTGTCAGAAGAAGACTGAAGGAGAAGGAATTGACAGCTCACAGGGCTGCCAATGGCCCAAAACTTACCCCAGGACACCGCGGTGCACGACGTGTCTTCGCTCGCGAACATGAAGATTGGACCCTTCAGCAATGGAGGTCCGTACTTTTCTCCGACGAGTGCAGGATAACTTTGTTCGGTAATGATGGACGAGCACGAGTTTACCGGAGGCCTGGGGAGCGGTTTTCTCAATGCTGCATCGAGGAACGTGTTGCCTATGGTGGCGGGTCAATCATGATCTGGGCTGGCATTTCTCTGGAAGCGAAGACGGACATTGTGTTCATCACAGGGCCAGGTACAAGGCGAAATGCGGGCGGTTTGACTGGTCCTCGATACGTAGAGGAAATCCTGGCTGATCATGTGGTTCCATTTAAGCATTTTATCGGCGATGACTTCATCCTCATGCAAGATAACGCACGGCCGCATACAGCCCGGGCCACTACGGACTACCTGGAGGAGGTGGGCATCAGCGTTATGGAGTGGCCAGCACGAAGTCCTGACCTGAACCCGATCGAGCACATTTGGGACGAGCTGAAAAGAAGGATCCGAGCCAGAAATCCCGCCCCTGAAACTTTATTGGAGCTTAGGTATGCGATCGAAGAAGAATGGGCGGGCATCCCTCAAGATACCGTAAGAAAATTAATAAGGTCGATGAAAAACCGTATGACGGCCTGTCGTAGGGCTAGAGGAGGCAATACACGATATTAAATTGCTGAAAATTGTTTTAATTTTTACTCGATTTCCTTAGAACCACAGTTTTCCCCTTAGGCAAAAGTTTTACTCCAGTACGCATTTTTAGGGCGGTAACGTTCTAAGCCCTGAAAATTTGAACGTATTGGCCGCACACCTTCGGAAATCAGATGAATTTATAGAGGAAAAGCTTACCATTCATATGGTATATAATATGTTATGGCCACCCTTACAGTTTTTACAGAAATTGGAAAATTGTTAAAAATGCTGGGGTGGTCCGATTTCTTTGCACCCAAGTGTATTAGGGCGCGCGCGGGGCGCGGGCGCCGAGCGAGGTCGCGGAGCGGCGCGGCGAGAGGGGCAGGGGCAATAGACCATACATTGTATGAGCGTTGCCAGATCGGATCTTTTTACACTATATCGGTCAATTTTGTTACTGCGCACCCCCGCAAGGAAAAAATACGCTCTCGCTGCGCTCGCGTTTTCATCTGATCGTGTAACTACGCACTCCCGCGTCGAAAAATTACGGGCTTGCTGCGCTCGCGTTAATATCTATTTCTGTTACAATATAGACTATACTACGTAGTCTACGTACGTTTTTTTCCGATTGTGTTACTACTACTACGTACCCCCGCGCCGAAAAATTTCGCGCTCGCTCGCGTTTTATCTGATTGTGTTACTACGCACCCCCACGCCGAAAAAATTCGTGCTCGCTGCGCTCGTGTTTTAATCTGATTGTGTTTAGGTACTACGCACCCCATCGCCGAGAAATTTGGCGCTCGCTTCGCTCGCGCTTTCATCTCATTGTGTTATAATGTTTTTTTTCCTATGACCCAACCCTTGCACTTGCTATAACTAAGTGCTTGATAGACACAACTACCATTATATAAAAAAAAGAGTTAAATATTTCCTTGACTTCTGGGGCGGCGAAACTTATAGGCCCGGGGCGCCAAATTTCAAAATACGTCCCTGGTAATGGTGTCGCAACACAGATCCAAATATAGTGTACATAGATGTAGACTAATTTCTCAGGTGGGATTTTACATAGTTCAAAATACCTTCTGTATTGTTTTATTCTGCGTTGTTCGTTAATAACGTATTTCGATATAACTCGTGGCTTATAGGGCTCAGGTACTCTAACGCTCGAGGTTGTCCCTGATTTATTCGTCGTGGATACGTGGTAGCTTTCTCAAGTCGTCGGTCGCAGCTTTTATTGCTCTATTGTTTGCCTCTTGGGCGTACAGTTCAGTTCATTTACGAACCGTTTTGAACTAGCAGCCGCTCTAGAATGATCGCGCGTTACAGCATTACCCGCCTCTCTCCAGCTGTAGGTACTCAATAGAAAGGGACAGCTAACATTTCTCGAGCGACAAAAAAAGCATGTCACAGTTATTCTAGTACAAAATATGTCGCAAATATATACAACATATAATACTACAACATATAACATATAACACTCGTCTACAGGGCATATTTTAAATTTTTGTTCGATTATGATTTTACATTTCCGACCGACTGTACTCCTAGATTACAAGTGTTCTGGCAATTCAACCACTTTGTTTCAGCTACTAGTTTCCTTGCGGTAAGTCATTGCAATGCGATATTTGTTTAACTAACTTTCGGTTGCAGAATAGTCACAAAAAGCTGGATAAATAATTGAAATGCAACCTTTCACAAAGAGTATTTTGTCAAATTTAATTCGTTTATATTGTTAGTTGTCAGAGTTTTTCCCAGTCGGCGCGCTAAAGCAAATACCAGGCCGTTATCTATGACCCAAAAAGGACGTAAATTAGTTGCACTTTGTCAGCTTCTAATAAAACGTAACATCTTAACTGGTGTTATCTCATATTTTTGTTTGGAATCTTAACTACCTGGCTTCCGTCAAGGCATATATCTTGAGGTCCTGCTGAATGACGTGGACGGCTATTTAATTTATGTCGATTACTCGAGGCGTTTCGTTTTAATGCGCTCGTTTAACTAGGTGACAGGTTGGTGACGTTGGGCGCCATCTTGATTATTATCAGCGCATCGACGCGTTCAAAGAAATCGGTAGGTCGCTTCGGTTTTTATGACGGACTTAAATAGAAATCGAAGAGTACGATTATGTTATCTGTTGGAAGATTTCCCTCATTAAATGTACTTTTATGGCAACTATAAGCCTGTTCAAAACTTGGTGGTCATATAAGTTTCTAATGATTCTCATGTCATGACTTTTCCATATTTACCTCAAAGGAAAAAAGTGTTATGAGCTTGAGGTACCTATATATAATAAATCGCTTGATCTCAGTCTGAGCAAATAGCATCCAGGTCACAGAACTTCTTATCGATTTCAATAAGTAAGGTTTTTCTAGCTAATGGGACTTTCTTAGGAAATATCAGAGATGTGTCTAAGTGTTTAGCTCTCACTGGTTACATACTATACTTGTAATGGAAAGATGAGAATACACATGCCTTTCTTCTTTTTCGAGTGTAAAAATCTTAACATGGTAGTCAATACAATGATTTTAGTATGAGTGTAAAATTTACCAAACCATTTATGAGTAGCAAATGATGGCTAATCCAAAAGTACGATTGCGCCAGGAACGTTATTGAAACAGAGACTGGAGTCCCATATTCATAACCTCTCAATGCTATAGTTTCTCGTAATAAAGGTACAGTAACAATGTATGGGGTCATTACTCCCGCGATCCTATTATCTGATCGATAATTCAATCGGGCTGGTACCACCCGCGGGCGACGCTACCGCGGTATGGCACCTGGGCTATTTGCTCCGAGTCCGTACTCCGAACGTTGGGTGATAATAATTTGCAAATTGAGTTCCTATATAATGTATGAGATACTATTTTTATGTAGTAGGTCAGGTGGTATTAGACACATTTAATCGATAGCAAGTACGATTAAACGCGTCTGATTATAGCTACCTATGTATACTATTGATGAGTTCTAAAATCTTAAGCTATATTCATAAGGATCTATAAACCAACAGGGAGACGAGGAAAATAAGCAAAAGCGTATGTACCAATTAAAAAATTTATGACTGCTACTATAATTATTGAGTAATTGACGAGGATGTTGGAATCCCTCGCTAGGCTCCGGTTCCGGTTCCAAGCACTCGCTTAGAAAAAATACGCTCTGATAATGACATTACATATTTATTACATGTTACAATCCTTCATTTTTAACGCACCTATGTACTCGTAGAATAGGTAAATAATATGTATCATACGTTCAGTGCCAGCCCCCGGATATCGGCTAACCCCCCAATTTGAGGCACTGGGTCACAAGTTAATTGCCGATCGATTCAATCGATTATTAACTAAGAATTGATATATTAATCGTAATTGTAGGCTCCGTTACGCGGTGGAATGTACTTTGTTATTGCTACTAAGTATCTTTTCTAACTCGTACGTATTATTAACCCCCGACAAAAAAAGAGGGGTGTTATAAGTTTAACATGTGTATCTGTGTATCTGTGTATCTGTGTGTCTGTCTGTGGCATCGTAGCGCCCAAGCGGATGGATCAATTTAAGTGCGGTTTTTTTTAATCGAAAGACTTTTCCGTCGAGATGGTTCTTAGCTATATTTGGTGGAAATAGGACCAGTAGTTTCCAAGATATTCAGCTTTAATTTGAACAAGTGACAAGATCTCAGCCAATAATGAAGTCAATAATCCGAAATATTGCCTAAATGTTAAGTTTTATTAGCATTTTCTATATGACTTACTAATTGAGGGTCTCATGATGACCAGGTAGTTGTTAATGGATCTCAGCCAATATTGAAGCTAAGGATTCCAAATTTTGGCTAAATGTTAAGTTGTATTAGCATTTTCTATATCACTCAATAAATGAAGGTCTCATGATGACCAGCTAGTTGTAAATGGATCTCCGCCAATATTGAAGCCAAGAATTCAAAATTTTGGATAAATGATTAGTTTTATTAGCATTTTCTATATCACTCAATAAATGAAGGTCTCATGATGACCAGCTAGTTGTTAATGGATTTCAGCTAATATTGAAGCCAAGGATTCCCAATTTTGGTTAAATGTTAAGTATTATTAGCATTTTCTATATGACTTACTAAATGAAGGTCTCTTGATGACCAGCTAGTTGTTAATGGATTTCAGCCAATATTGAAGCCAAGGATTCCAAAGTTTTGGTTAAATGTTAAGTATTATTACCATTTTCTATATCACTCAATAAATGAAGGTTTTATGATGACCAGCTAGTTGTGAAAGGAACTAAGCCAAGAATTTCTAATGTTCGTTAAATGTTAAGTTTTATTAACGTAATCAACAGATTAATAAATTTTTGACAGTATAATAATTTGGTACGTGGGAGCTGAAGATGGCCTAAACAGCACAAGATAAACCCATGGTGTTTGGGCTTGTCTGATTGTTCTGCAATTAACATTTGTGTAAGAAAGTACAGTCAATAATAAAACCAAGTCTCAAAAAAACTTTTTTGCCAAAAAAACTCATTATAGTTTCGTTTCTGTCACTGTACTGGGTCACTGTTTTCAACTTTCGGAATCCTGCTAAAGCTGAATTGTTATTAGGACTATTGAACAGGTTCCTTTGATTGAGGTCACAAATAGCAACACACGTAAGCTTCAGCAAAAGTACTCTTGCCTAAGTGAATAACAGCTTTTTAGGATTTTGTAGTTTGTGTCAGTCTGGCCACAGCTTAGCTCAGAGACATAGTAGTTGAATACATTTTTAAAAACATTTTTTTGTGTACCTTCCCTACACGTAACAAAAGTGGGGATATTTATCCCATGGTGTGGGGCGATGATTAGGTCTATCAAAACTCAGTCAAGTTACCTAGCACCAACTGCAATTTTTATGGAGCTAAGTAACCCACCCGTACCGTATTTGGATTGGATCCTGTAGAATAGAAACCTGGTTCTGTTTTAGGCCATAAGTAGCAGGTTTTTGCGACTCATGCAGTGCATTTAAAGTACCTATATACTTTGATTGTCTTGGCTAATTACTTCGCCAGTTTGCCATTATAAGCATTAAGACCAAGCTCGACGAAAGATTGGAAACCCTGGACCTTAAACGGTGTAAAACAAAAATAGTGTCAAAAGAAGAAAATTACGGGACGAAACTTCTGTGTGTTAAAAAAATATGAAATAAAAATAAAATTTAAAATTTAAAAAACCCCCGACATGACAACCAATAAAAAGAAAGAAATAAAATCTACGAAATGTGCCTATACAATGAACAGTAGAAAAAGAATCCAAGCTTCGTTGCGTCGGGGGACCGCTAAGTAAATGAAATGCAATGTACTGAAAATCGTAAAGTGGGAAGCCCAAATGCATACATGCAATGAAATTCTGCGTTGAAATAGTATTTTATGCAACCGTTGTATAAGAGGGGGCAAAAAACGCGAGTGGCATGGGTTACGATGTGAGCGCAGCGAACATCGTAAGAAAGATGCCACGAGCGTTTTTTGACCTACTTATACAACGTTGCATACAATACTTTTTCTACGACTCGACATTTCATAAATAAAATGCAAATAAACAACAAAGAAAATAATTACATGTTCCCGCTCGGAATCAACAAAATTAAAAAGAAAAATTGTCTCTGATAAACTTTTTTTTATTGACATCCATCTGTCAAAAAAATATTAACTTATACATAAAGGTATACGATCACCATACTAAACATCTGTCAAAAAAATTAAACTTATACATAAAGGTATACATTCACTATACTAAACATCCATGCACTGAAGATAAAACTTTTTTTTTAAGTTGGCAGCAATGCCTTAGTACAAAAGTTTTTTTTTTAATTTGCAAATTGTGTGAATGCATCTGTTCATCATGTAATCTGAGGTACTAAGTGATGGTTTTTTGGCGACATTATAACATCGGTTAGCAGTGTGTTTTTGAGCAGTAGAGTATAGACTTTTACAGACTTTCATAATTTATGTCTTTATATTAGAGTTAGTAACTATATAAATGACAGAAAATAGTACTGGAGTAGAAAAAATATATTTCATTTCATTTAGGTACTTAGCGGTCCCCCGAACGCAACGAAGCTTGGATTCTTTTTCTACTGTTCATTGTATAGGCACATTTCGTAGATTTTATTTCTTTCTTTTTATTGGTTGTCATGTCGGGGGTTTTTTAAATTTTAAATTTTATTTTTATTCTGTTATGATTTTCAAGCTTGGAACGAATAATTACTGTTGTTTCATCTAAAGCGTATAAAAATGTTTTTTGAGGAGTTCATCCCCGAAAAATATTATTACATAATCATATTTGGATGGATATTCGTTAATAAGTTAGGTCAAGAAATTATCTGTTATAAATTTATAAAGATGTACTTGTAACAATGTATTTGATCAAGTATGTTTTTAACAATCATTCTGTGTTCGATTGTGTGAAAGTGAAAAAAAAGTAGTCAAATACTTACCTAGATATTTTTAAAACGAGACACAAAAGGATGACGTTATTGGCCGGGTGCAGAGGTCGCGTAGGGAAAGCGAAAATGATCGCAGCGCTTGATGTGGCCAAAAGTGGTAACTTTGGCCTCTCTGTTTCTGTCAAACGTCATACTTTTGTTATAATGCTTACGTTTTCTACTATAAAATAATAAACTGAAATAAGTAAAATGGGTCACGAATACGATAGGTGTTCTGTGGTAAACTGCAATAATACAGGACGAAATAGCAATTGCAAATGTTATGCTTTCCTACACCGAGTTGGAAACAAGATCAGAAAATGAATTGGATCGCTGTTGCTAGAAGAATAAAGTAAGTGTATTAAACTGAACATATTTTTATCTATTTAGTGCAATAATAATATTATGATAGAATGATTACCATGTTTCAAAAATATGAAATGTAGAATTACTTATAATTTGTAAATGTTACTTATTGTTTGTTTATTAATGTGCCAAAACTAACAGCTTCCCTTTACTCTCGGTTTGAGGCTGAAACCTTATGTTCTGACCGATGCTTTAGAAGCCAGTTTTGAAAATAGTAGTAATTTTACCAACATAATAAAACATTATTTTTTTCCTTTAATTTGTAAGGAAACAACAAAGAAGTAAATTGACATAATAATATTAAACACATATATAATAATTACTTTCTTCAATAAAGCTAAGAACAAAATGTGTTTCACATTAAAAACAAACAGATTTTGCACTTGTTAGGTGCTCTACAATCAATATTTTCAAATTTTTACCTTAATTTTGTTGCGTCCATTATTTAGCACTTTTGACAGAGCCCCGCCAAAGTTGTGAACGCTAGGTGGCGCTAACGTCATGCACCCGGCCAATATCACATGTAATTAAAAATTATCTGATTTCTGATATAATAGCTTGCCACGTAGTATTAATCAATTAAATTATGGCATAAAAACCATGTACATCAGTGACATGATGGCATCGTACTCCTCTTCAAAGTATCCCTTAAATCAATTTCATTAAAGCATCGATACAATCGATACTTGCATAGTCACCCGATTGTTACATATTCGTTCCCAAGGATGTTATCAGGCATCGATAGTGGCACAGGAAGCGATTTATTAAAATTTGATCGCTTCATCATATAGAGAAGAAAAAAAGGATTTTGTTAGCGTGTGCCGCGGTATTGGCCCGAGATATTAGATAGTATGGAAACAGTAAGGCATCTTATCTGCTTAGGGACTATTCATTGATTACGTATTAGTATGTTGAGGAATTTTAACCCATTATAACCTAGCGGTGCCGTTTGGCACCCAATTCTAGGCGTTTAGAAATTCCCGCCATTCGCGCTTTACGAACAGTAAAGTCCGGCGGTTTGCTATTTTTTCGGTGCTAGAGCGACACAACTACCTGTTTCAATGCTTTCTTTTAACTGTTGTACTTGTTGAGGCCGGAACGAAGTTAGCGTTTTGAAATAATTGCAAAAAATGGATTTAATTCTGCGGTAAGTGGGCCAAAATATTTATATTTCTAAAAATCTATCACTTAAATGTATTTTTTTGTATACCTTCATAGTTGTGTGACTAGATTATATTGTAATATAATTCAGTTTTGTTTGCGTATTGGTTTTATCGCACTTCAAAATTTACGGGTGCCGTATGGCACCTCTAGGCCGATCTGTAGTATATTCCAATAATGGGTGGAGCGTGCCTCTTTGGTTTCTAAATGGGTAATAGGTATTTATATGTCTAGATAGGGGTTGTACACTTCATGAGGCACTAGCCCTGCTCGAAGATGAGGATATCGAGCCGCGGTAGTTTTATATTGAACCTCCAGAACCTGCAATCGACTCTGAGCAAGATACGGGCGACGATGAAGGGGTTGGTTTTATAAATAACCTCACAGATCGGCAACTCAATGCTGGGTGCGAAGTGGTGATGGCATCTACATCTCTGTCACCACGTGTCACACGCTCCAGTAGTCCGGAAATACGCGGGCGGCATCAGATGTACAACCTGAAGCCGGGTCGTTTCGGATGTTGTCTCGTGGGTCACGTGCCTCACGAGGCCGCTCTTCTTCACAGCGTTGAAGAGGTAGCCGAATTCGTGGAGAAAGTTGCAAAAGTCAACCTAGAATGATCTCCATAATTATTCAATTCAATTCATTGACACAAATCCGAAGCAGAAGAACCACCACCAGTCAAAAACAAAATAGTCTAAAATAGTAATGAGTCAGGAGAATGGGTTGATGACGATTTAGTTCAGGAGCCACCCATGTTTCCTGTAGTAGATTTGAGCTCACTTGGGGGGAGTCACCTACGGAGATTCTGGACTTTGGGAGAAAGTATCAACAACCTTTGCTATGCAACAAATGTGGCGGAGGGCTGTAATTATTAGTTTAACGTTAGTGTTTAGGACAAAAAAAATATGTAAGCCTTAAATAAAGAGGTCAAGAAAATGCGTTTCTTATTTATAACTTCCAACGTTATTCAAAATATTCATAATTTCATAAATAAACGGTAATAATATTGAGCTAATAAAAAGTTAATACATACTTAATAGAGAGACGTAAAGCTTACGTATTGGCCTAGCGGTGCCATACGGCACCCATTGTTTTTCCAAAACGAATAAATCAAATTAACTTTTAAGAATCAAAAACAACTCAGGGACACTTAGACAACAATATTTCAAAATATTATCAATTTCTTAGACCATAAAATAATTCAGGTCATAATGGGTTAATATGAAGGGGGGAAGGGGTCCGAACAAGTCTTAATTTTATTACGC
The DNA here is from genome assembly GCA_905147355.2 of Apotomis turbidana. Classification (NCBI taxonomy): domain Eukaryota; kingdom Metazoa; phylum Arthropoda; class Insecta; order Lepidoptera; family Tortricidae; genus Apotomis; species Apotomis turbidana. Next base: position 7,736,434 of record LR990292.1, read on the forward strand.
AAGAGGGACCGTAAGGATGGGTTCGGAAGGTAAAATTTTAAGTACCTTCTGGCCCCCTCCCTGTCTTATGTAATAAATTAGCCCCTTATTTGAGCCAGGCCACAGCATGAAATACTATAGAAGTATAGAAGATTTTCTCTCATGAATTTCACAAAGGTCGTCTAAGCCTTGTACTTTTTGTTGTTAATGTAAAATCAGTCGCAATTGATTGTAAAGCGGGTTGAGACACCGTCTGAGGCATGAGTCCCGCTACGGCTACATGCTAATGGCTACAAATGCGTGGCGATTTTGAAGAATCAAACGTGGAAGGCGGAGCCAGGCACCCAGGTTTACGTTGGTGCTACTAGAGTTGTTACTATTTAGAGTGGTTCGCGGCGCGTAGTATGCTAAATTTTACCAGTGTTAGGGATTACTTTGTCAAGAACTTGTTTCATCCGACTCCTTACTGCAATACACTGTTTACTGTGTCCAGGTGTATTTGAATTTTACTTTTTACGAAACTTTTTGGAATGTAGTGAGAGTGTAAGTTATGGCAGGTGACAAACATTGTTTGTGTCTCGTGTTGTTAGGTGGCGTTATTGAATGCTTCTGACTTTTCTATTACCTACCATTATTATGTTTCTTATTGTATATCTTCGGGTAACATAGTGCGTACTCATATTTCAAAGTACCTTTTTCTAAAAATATAAGGAATAATTTATCCATAATTTAAATTTTAAATTCGATGCTTTGCTACAAAAACAGGGCACGACCGGGATTTGAACCCGGGACCTCTCACACCCAAAGCGAGAATCATACCGCTAGACCATCATGCCACTTGATATTGCTTTACAATTCAATGTTTAACCTGCGAACGACTATACTTTGCACTTGTTTAAATAGTATGTGTTACGTCAATAATATACCAGAAACAATGTAGCCATACCTAAGCGATAATGACGAAACGAAGCGATAGAACAACAATGATAACATTTCAATAGAACTATTAAAAGGTACGGTAAGGCAATTTCATCTGCGATTTTTTTTGTTTACTGTAATCGGGTAAATATTATCCTATAACTATAATCTTTGGATGTCCAGCACAATCACGCTAAAATAATTACCTCTTAATAGAAGACTTATTTTAAGTACAATTTTATAAAACTATAGATATCTAGAAAAAAATACACAACTTTCATACAAACTTTCAACCCCAATGTGGCCCCTTTGGGGGATGAATTTTGAAATATCCCTTCTTATTTCTTGCCTGCATTGTACACTTGATCTACTCTAGAAATTTGAAGTTTTCCGTAAATGTGAATAAAAGATGAAAATGTTCTAAAAGTAATCCTTGAAAAAATTACTGAATCCAACCGACCGAATTTGGGTCTTTGACGTTTTTAATGAAAACTGTTGGAACTGTTTTGCATCGTCAATAGAATTAAAATTAAGCCATAGGCTTAAAGGGAAAATCACCAGCTAAATGTGCTTTATGATTTGTTTGCGTTTCCTATTATTTCTTAAGCACAACATATTATTCAGTTTCACGGATAATAAATGAGTTAAAGAACTATGCCATAAAGAGCTCAAACCGCGTCATGTAACACTTATTTGAATTGTGTGAACCAAATGTTATACAATACGGCTTATCTAAAGGCATTCATTTTCGAGCCTTAACAAAACTCGAAATTCATTAATCGAGCCCAATATCTCACAACATTACACGCTTGTAATAAATATCGGATAAATAAAACGCCGGAGTCCACAATCCGGGTAAAGTAAGAATAACGAGGCATTAATGAGGGAGAAAACATCCAAGCTCGATATATTACTG